>JAKSZT010053887.1:16466484-16712888 GCA_026826555.1 Tolypeutes matacus | reverse complement strand
CTGTTCATTTGATTTTTAATGGACAAACACACACTCATGAAAACAAAATAACTGCTAAGCTTCCCTGTTTGTATCTTGGAAAAGAGAAGGTACTCCTCGGGCTAAATTTAAGCACCGCGAACCACATCTCACATGGGAGTTCTCGTGTAGTCTCTGTCACTCTGTGATTCACTGACCAATTCCCTCTTGAAATGGCATTCATGGTAATCTCTTGAAAACGAGGGTCAGATCAAAGGAAGATTTTAAAGACCAGCCTGCTATTACTAGCAATGCAGATATTGACTACTCAGTGTGAACATCTTTCAAAGCTTTAATAAATTAAAGAGGCTTCAACTGTTAGGTTCTTTGTCTTTTGAGTTCTTTTCTTATTTAACTTTTGCCCCAACTTTGTTGTGCAATCTTGCTCTACAGGGCTGTGCCAGTTGGGGCTCTGGGACAAAGTGTTCCTTTTCTAGGCAGAGATGTTTCATCTGGAGCCAGCCCTGACTTTTCTTTCAGCCATAATGTCAGCATGAAAATATGAAAATGAACAGCACAAATAAGGCTTTATGACTTTCTCCAGAAACTTAGGGAGTCTGGCAAGAATAGAATTCAATCGTTTACACTCCTTTCCTATTAACTTGATTTTAATTTCTCTTCCAGAATAAATATTTGACGAATTTCCTCATTAGTATGGAGCTGAAGAAAATGCAATAACTTTGTCTTAGGTTGGTTAAAATTGCTCTACCTTGGCAGTTCTGGTTTGTGGAATTTAGTGTTGGATTTAAGATTCCTACCAGGCCATATGACAGACTTAAGAAGGTAATGAGGTTGCTGAGTAGGGGCCCAAGGCAGGAACTGCCAAGGATAGACACTGGGGTGTGCTGGCAGAGAAGTGCTCAAGACAAAACTGTAACCATCTGCTGGCTATACTCCTTCCCAGGAGTGCAATCCACTCTCCAAAGTGGAAAAATACAAGCAGAATTCTAGAAATAGAATTAAGACTTCAAAAAAGTTAAAGCAGTTACAGACTTCAGGAGTGAACGCATTAGGAGGTTGATAGCAAATTAGATTGGGGAGCAGTGGCTCATATGCCCCTTTCAAAGGAGGTGCCGGAGGTAATTTTGAAAGGGCACAGTCAGGGCCAGCCTGTAGCAAAACTATGTGATTTATCTTGGCATCCCTTACTTCTGTTATTCTATCGTCTTATCTTTCTTCTAAAACCTTATGATGCCTTGCTATTTCCAGGAGCTTTCCAACCCCACCCTTAACTGTGAGATACTGAATCCCTGATATAAAAGGGATATTTCCAGGAGATTGTCAAATGGTGAGTTGATAATTTCAGCCAAGTTTAATGTAAATTTTGTTTTTCTATTGCTGCTCTAGCCCAGTGAGGTTCAATACTGCCTGCATAGAATTACTTGGGAAGCTTTCAAAATACCAGTCCCTTCCCAACTCTCCTTTCCTTCTCATCTTCATTCAAGGGAGCAGGATAGTGAGGGGGATGTATACTGTGATGTGGTGGTAGTGGGAAGCAGCTGGATGGCTGATGAAGAAAGTGGGGGAAGATTCTGATGTGGCAAGTAGAGAAGGCAGGTGGAAAATTGGGATTGGTTACATTCAGTAAATAATTAATTGAACAAATACGTAAATATATTGAACATAGTTAGACCCAAGTTTCTCACTATATGAGAAGATATTTACAAACATGGAAACAGGGAAAGAAGGAGGATCCTGAGGTGTTGGATCAAAATTGGAAATATTGGTATGAAACCACAGTTTTTAAATATATATATATATATAGAGAGAGAGAGAGAGAGGCATTGCTAGATAGAGAAATAATTATAAATATATGTATCAGTGAGAACACTTGAGTCGCCAGATCTTGTTTTTCAAATACCATCCTCCATAATAAAGAGCCGGGTTTCTTGGAGAGTAGGCCAAGGAAAGAACAAGATGAGCCTGAAATATCTTGTTGTGACAGAAAGTAAGGAAATGCTCAAAGAATGATAGGGACATGTCAAAAACACATGCAAGTTACCTTGATGGGGCTCCCACTGGCCACATCTAGGACAATTAAAACATCAAAATGAATAATGAAAAATGTTGGGTTGAATAAAATAAGAATCTAAAAATCCACACTGATATAAATAAATGAATAAAGAAATGAGCAAATGAGAGAGAAAGGAATGCTCTTCTTAGCAGAATGCCAACTAATCAATGTAGAAGAAATGCTGGAAATAAATAATCACCATTTAGCCATGATCATCATGGTGTTGATCAAGACATGAGTTATTAATGGATACTAAGCTGGTGGGTGGAGGATTGATGAAGATTAGTATATTGGTATAATATTGGATTATCTCCTCACAAAATACTAATCAAATACAAAGGAAAAATGGTGACTTCACTGTGGAGAACCTGGCAGATGCAAATTTACCAATCACTAGTAGAAAAAAGACAGGTTGATAGAGTAGAGCCTTCTGGTGTGATGCACTGAGAAGAGCTCAGCATCATTTCTCCAGTACTTCTGCCAGGAACACAGGGCTTGAGTTTGAGGAAACATCCAATGGATGCAAATTTAGAGTCATCCTACTGAACGAAAGGTCTGTACTTTTTAAGCCTGTTAGGATACAAAGGCAGGGAAGGAAGGAAAAACTGCTCCACACTGAGGGAGAGCAATGAGACAATTCATGTTCCTAGAGAGGAATAAGGAAAAAGAGACTGTTGAGAGAGTTGGTGAAATATGAACAGAGCCAAGGTAGTATTGTATTGATGTTGATTCTCAGACTGGGAAGATTGTATGATGGGACATAGAGGAGTGTTCTTGTTATTTGGAGGTATACACTACAGTACTTAGGAGTCATGGGGTATCATTTCAGAAAAAAAGATTAAATAAACATATGTGTATGTATATGCTCTTTCTCTATATATAAAATATATGAATATATTTGTTCCACCTCTCTCTCGGTTAATAATTAAGGTTAATAATTAAGGAATCTGGATAAAAGAAATACTGTTCTTGAACTTTTCTGGTGGTTTATAAACTCTTAAAATATAAAATTAGAAAATTCCTGAGTCCCACTTTAGACCAACTGAAGTAAAGTTTTGACCTAGGTATTTTTAAAAGTTCACAGTATTTTAAAAAGCTTGAAGCATTTTTAAAAGCTGTAATTTTAAATGTTCACAGGTGATTCTAAGGTATGGCAAAGTGCAGTAGAGTGAGTTATGTTCCCCAGAAAAAAAAAAAACATGTCCTTAATCTTAATTCACTCCTGTGGGTGTGAGCCCATTGGAAAGAGGATTTTTGAAGATATTATTTTTCATTAAGGTGTGGACAACTGAGTCAGGCTAGGTCTTAATCCTATTAGTGGAGGCTTTATAAAGAAGGCACAGAAAGAAAGCCATGATAAGCTAGGAGCCAGAAGTCAATGGAACCTGGAAGAGAAAGGAGAGGACACCACCCTGTGTCAGGAAACCCAAGGAACCCTAAGAATTGCTGGCAGCCAACCTCATAATGCCACAGTCCTTGGGGGAGAAAGCATCTCCTTGTTAACACCTCAGCGTTGGACTTCTAGCCTCAAAACCATGAGCCAATAAATTCCTGTTAAGGCAACCTATTGTGTGATATTTATTTTAGCAGCCATGAAACTAAGACACCAAGGTTGAGAGCCATAACTCTAAATTCTCTGATTACTTCCCAGCCAGAACCCTACACACCTAAATATGGCCAGGCACAAGGGATCAAGGTTTCTAAGTCATGGCCCCAGGCTTTAAGACTTCTAAGGTCATGCAGACCTTGAACTGTTCTGAACAAGGCAATTCCTTTGGAGTGGGAGGTAAGATTGAGGCAGATAGAAAGAAGCTTGGGACATTGATGGCTTCAGCTAATTTACCTGTGCCCTCCTAATCCCAAATGTGTCTGGCATTTGACCAACCTGGGGCTTGAATCAAGGGGTAGAGATAGGGAGAGGTCCTGAGCTCCCTGGGTTGTCATTAACGGTGCTACCTGTTGGGGGCATATATTAGTGAAACTCCTGATGTCAAACAGAGGTCAGCTAGTGAATCAGATCATCAGATAGGATTCAGTTGCTAAAAGAAATGGTAGCCAACACTGGTTAATCTAAATAAGTATGTATCAGTGGTACACTGGGGAACTTACATAATGAACAAGAGGTCACAGAAATCAGCTTAGAAATAGGACAGGAGCCTGAGAAGCTCTGGACATCTGGCAGCAGGAGCTACCCTATCTGGCCATTTCCCCTGGAATAAATGCACTCCATTAATTTTTCTTTTCCATCCTTGCTTTGGTCTACTTAAGATTCAAAGACCTGAGAAAAAGGTGTAATTGGCCCCTCTTGAATTGAACCCTTTGGCTGAAGGAGGACTGAGTATCTTGATTGACAGCCCCATCAAGATTATATAAAATGGGGAAAGATACTATCTCCAAAAAGAAAGTGAATTGCTGTTAGGAAGGAAGGTGAGGCTAGGCATTCCACTCCTCTCATCTGCTAGAGTTACTAGAATTAGCTTAAATGCATGGAGCCGTAAGGGAAATAATACAAGAAATTAAATGTTAACTTCTAATATTTTTCCCACATTTGCTTGTCATCATGGGGATCAAATGCACTTAGGATATTATGGCCCCAGTCTACCTCCTCAGAGCCCCCGAAATACCCTGTTTAATTGTCATGTTAGAATGAAAATCTATGACCCTACATTACTCATTCATTTATGCTATCTTAAGGATCTTCTAAAATCACAACTGGCATTCATTCACACAAGAATTTATTGAGCACCTACTATGTGCCAGGCCCTGTTCAGGCACTTGATACACATGGTAAACAAAAAAGGTAAAGTCCCCTGCCCTCCTTGTAGTACGTCTATGCTTGGTGGCCATTTGTGTGCCTTACATGACATAAGAACAATGGTTTTATCTGGTCCCAGCTAACTAAGTTGTGATTGTGCCATAGCAATGTTGAAACATTCTGTGCTCATTTTGACTGAAATTGGAAACAGTCCATGCTGTTCAAACAGGAGAAACCCTCCCATAATATTAAGAAGTCTAGAGAAGCATTTTAAAAGTATAACAATAATCGGGTGAGTTGGGGGAAAAATACACCAAATGTAAGATATTGGCTCTAGCTAGTAGTAATACTTTGACAATGGTCTTTCATAGCTTGTAACAAATGTTTCACAACAATGCAAGGTGTTGGTTGTGGGCTGATGTATGGGAGCCCTGTATGATGTTATGCATGTTTCTTTTGTAAGGTCACAACTTTTGCTATACACTTATTGTTTATGTATGCCCATGTATGAATGATAAAGTTTAATAAAAAATTTTTAAATGAAAAAAAAAAAGTATAAACAAGCTTCTTCAGTAATCTGCATGAGCCACACCTCTCCAGGCTGCAACAGACACACATGGCCTTCAAAACAATCAAACTTCTTAACCCTGCTCCCTGTGAACAGTGCCACATACTCTGATGTGCCTGAGGCAAATATCTATGTCCTGGGTTAAAAATCAGAGCCTGCCTTCCTCATTATTGTAACTTCCATATATATGGGCCTGGAAGAGGTGAGCACAAACCCTTACAAAGGCTTAGCTACTTCTTCTGCCCTAACAATCCAGAGGGTGGCTCTGAGAGGCCCCATGGGAGAGGCCAAGGGATTTCCTGGACTTGATGTGTGGTCAATATGGAACATTGACGCCTTGCCAGCCGAGAGGGAGATTTGGCAGTGCTGAAAGCTGAAATGCTCCCTCTTCTGTGGGGCAGCTTGGGTAGGAGCCTTCACCTCCAGTCTGACATGCCCCTCTCTACCCTCCTCACTGCCCTGGAAATGACCCCAGCCTGACCCTGAGTGAGCCAGCCTCCCCCTGCCTAAGAAATGCAAGTTGGGGAGGTAATAGAGA
Source organism: Tolypeutes matacus (assembly GCA_026826555.1). Lineage (NCBI taxonomy): Eukaryota > Metazoa > Chordata > Mammalia > Cingulata > Chlamyphoridae > Tolypeutes > Tolypeutes matacus. The sequence continues at coordinate 16,706,995 of JAKSZT010053887.1, read as the reverse complement.
GAGGAACAGATGAGGTGGGGGTTGGGGGAAAAGGGATGCATGGTGAGAGACTCAGCTAAAGGTTTCTTTTACCACAATGTAGACACTGTGGTTTTACCAGAATCACATTCAGGTTTATGTGCATTTGGTTTTATGAAGTCTCCAGGGCCATTTGCCCAGGAGTTAAATAAGTTGTCCCAGCTCAGCCACAAATGCTATTCTGGCAGGAGATAAGCTCTTAAAGAGAAGGGGAGAAATACCTCTTCTCTAACTTTATGTGCTCCAAGGCAGGCCAATTCTCCTTTCCATGCCTCAGTGCCATCTGTAAAATGGGTGGGAGTAGCACTGATGACCTTTCAAGCCCCTTTCAGCAAAACATTCTATTATCTTGTGCAGGACCAGCTACATAATCTGCAGGATCCAGTGCAAAATGCAATTACTTTGTTCAAAAATCAAGAATTAAACCAAACCCTGTGCCTTGCTAAGCATGGCGCCTTGTGCGGCTAAACAGCTAGTATGGTCACAAAGCCAGTCTTGATTCCATGGAAGTCTCCAACATGACACTTTTCTGATTACATCTGATGGAGTATCTGCAAAGAAGAGTGGGAAGAATATGGGGTTTGCAGTTAGGAAGCTTTGGTCTTTAATCTTGGCCTTGACATTTACTAGTGTGTAATATTGCTTCAGTTTCCTCATGTGTAAAACACGTAGCAAAAGGAAAGACACGCAGAGATTGTAATAGGGGTTCGGTAAACAGCAGTCACCAGTATTGGAAGGTACCATGTATTCCCATTAAACTGTATTCCATCCAAAACAGGATTTCAGAGAGCTGCTTCTTTTTAAGGCACGGTTATGTGCTGTTAGAGAGATAATCAGATTCAAAACAGACTTTCTTCTTGCCAAAGAAAGTCACGAGTGGTTTTTTATGGTAACTACATCTGTGATGCTCTGTTTCTGGACCACACACTCAACGATTTAGGAAGTCGTTTTATTCCCAAATGTAAATTATATCTTGGGCCTGTAACTTTTTTCCACTCACTTTCCCATCCTCCCACTCTTTTCTCTTGGTATTCAGGAGTGCTTATGGATTTTGAGAAAATCATTTGTTTCACATTCATTTCATGGCTATTATTGTTCTCATTTGCAGTTTTTATTTTTTCTGTGTCCACATGTTCAGTTTTTATTGTCTATATGTGCATTTTTTCTCTGATCTTGTGTAGCTAGAATAGATGGTTAGCCTCTCTTTGGATCTTTCTCTCTCCTCTAGTTAATACACTATAAGCAGAAGCTGGCTTCCACCAGTACTGGAAATATCGCTCAGTCATATATTCATTTATTCACTTGCTAATCATTTTTGTGTTCACTATGTTGACAGGCACTGGGAATACAGAGATGACTTATGACCTTTAAGAAACTCAAGACCTAGTGGGAGAAAAGGGGATATTTGAGCTGTGTTTTGAAGGGTGAGGAGAAGTTTTTGTTGGGAAAAGATATGCCCACTGTAAGGAATCTTAGGACCTCATTGCTGATTTGCAATCCATTAAGTCATCACTTGTCAGTTTCTTGAAACATTTTTCTTAGGATCATGCAGATGGAAATCATGTGGAATGGTTAGGATCATGCACATGGAAGGCCTTAGGCCTCCATTTACACCCTTGTCTAAGCAGAGTGAGAATGTCTGGAGGTAAATTCCCTCCAATCTCCTCTTGACCTTAGTTATGTGATTCTTCACTCCTCCCTCTTTCTTTCCTTCTCTCTCAGAGGAAGAGGTCTTTATTCCTTTCAAAGTCAAGCCTTCCTTAGGGAACCCAATACCATCCCACCTCCTCCATGATTTTGCTTATTAAGTTTTTCTCATGGTTTCAAAATCTCCTAGTTTCCAGTTCCTTTCCTCCATCAACAAACAAATTTCAGCTGCACACACCTAAAAAAAAAAAAAAAAAAAAACAGAATCTTTTTGAACCCTGCTCTCCCCTTCTGATGGTTACCCTAATGTGTCAACTTGGCCAGGTGATGGTGCCCAGGTGTTTGGTCAAGCAAGGACTGGGCTAATTGTAAATGCAAGGACATTTCCTGGACTTTAATCATGAGTGAGTTGAATGCATAGATGGCTGGTTACTTCTACAATCACCTGAGGATATTGCTGTCAGCAATGAGTGATGTCTCATCCAATCAGTTGAAGGCCTTAAAAGGAGACTTGATTTCAACATTCAGGGAGAGAATTCCCATCTCTCCTTCAGATAGCAAGCATCTCCTGGGAAACTCAATGAGGACCTTCAATGGAGTCCCTGGTTTACAGCCTGTCCTATGGAATTTGGACTTGTGCATCCCCACAGTCACCTGAGACAATTTTATAAAATCTTATACTATTTACAGATATCTCCTTTTGGTTCAGTGTCCCTAGAGAACCCTGACTAATACAGCTTGGTACCAGAAGTGGGGTGGTTCTTGAGAAACAGCATCTTAAATATGGGATTTCTGAATTGGTTCTGGGATTTTTGCAATTGGCTCTCTATTCTGATAGATTCAAAGGCACAAATGACTGTTTCCAGTAACTGAGAGGCTACTGACAGTCCGTGGCGTGAGTTGGCAATAGAGATACACAGAATATCACACTGGATTCAACTGCTTTTATGCTTATAAGAATCAAGAATCTGGGTAAGTGTTTTTAACACCTAAAAAAAGTTTTGTGGAGTTAAAAGGTACAATGATGTAAAAGGCTGGCTGTGCCTGAATATGCTGGATACAGTTTCAAAAGAAAGGGATGAGCTGAAGTCTTCAAATTTGCAACTTAAGCACTACATGAATGATATGAAAGTTTCTATGTGGACACTGAAAGAAAATCTTGTTTTGTGCAGCCACAGACTTGAGATCTCTGAAAACCAGACTCAGAGTCTCATTGTATGAGTAGCAGAGTTATTACAGAAACTAAAATCTAAACCTTACAGGGTGCCTACTATTAAAATGAGGGCATTGATTGGAAAGGAGTGGAATCCTGAGGTTGGGATGGAGACATGACTTGATGATGATGGCAGTGAGGACAGTGAAACACTAAATTCTGCTGAGACTTTGCTAGATAAAACTGTAATGGTCTGCCCTGAGACCACCCAATGTCAAGCTTGCACCACCCCACTTCCAGCCTGCCCCAAGGAATCCCGACCTCCTCCCTACCCTGAGGAGAAAACTACCCATTGTCAAGCCTGCATCACCCAACCTTCAGCCTACCCTAAGGAGTCCTTACCTCATCCCTGCCCTAAGGATTCTTCCATCCAACCCCCACCTGAAGAGATTAATCTTGTCTCTCCAGATGAACCTGCAAGGAAATACTCGAGGTAATTGGCTTGCAAGACACTTATAATGCTTCTCCTTACCCACCCCCACCACCCCTCTTCTCTTCCAGATCTATAACTAGACTAAAATCACATCAAGTACCCGAAGTTGAAGTACAAAATGTGACCTATGAGGAAGTATGCTATACTCTAAAAGAATTGCATGAGTTTTCAAATTTATATAGACAGAAATAAGGGGACTATGTGTCAGAATAGATATTAAGGATATGAGATAATGGTGGAAGGAATATAAAGTTGGATCTGACTGAATTTATTGATTTGGGTCCACTAAGCAGAGATTCTGGGTTCAATGCTGTAGCTTGAGGGGTTAGAAAGGGCTCTAACAGTTTGTTCAGGTGGCTGACTGAAACATGGACCAAAAGATGGCCTACAATGCCTGTGGTCAAGATGCCCAATTTACTATCATATACTGTAAATGAAGGGATCCAAAGACTTAGAGAGATTGGAATGCCCCACCACCCTTCTTCTCGTCCAGACTTATAACTAGACTAAAGTCACAACAACCCCCAAAAGGTGAAGTACAAAATATGACCCATGAGTAAGTATGATATACTCTAAAATAACTTCCCCTATCCAGCAAAATAGTAAATCAAAAGCAATACCAGATTCCTGGAGGGGTTGCAGAGATCAGTGCCACCATCAAGGATTTGAAGGATGCAGGGTTGGTGATACCCACCACATCCCCTTTTAACTCTCCTATTTGGCTTGTGCAGAAAACAGATAGAACTTGGAAGATTATGGTGGGTTATCATAAACTTAACCAGGTGGTGACTCCAATTGCAGCTGCTGTCCCAGATGTGGTATCATTGCTTGAGCAAGTCAACACATCCCCTGGTACCTGGTATGCAGCTATTGATCTGGAAAATGCTTTTTTCTCAATTGCTGTTAGTAAGGACCACCAGAAACAGTTTGCCTTCAGCTGGCAAGGCCAGCAATATACCTTCACTGTCCTACCTCAGGGTTATATCAACTCTCCAGCCCTATGTCATAATATTATCTGCAGGGAATTTGATCATCTCTTCCTCCCACAAGACATCACACTGGTCCATTATATTGATTATATTGATGGTATCGTGCTAATTGGACCTAGAGAGCAAGAAGTAGCAATTACTCTAGACTTATTGATAAGGCATTTGCGTGAGTGAGGATGAGAGATAAACTCAACAAAAATACAATGTCTTTTCACCTTGGTGAAATTTCTAGTTGTCCAGTGGTGTGGGGCATGTCAAGATATCCTTTCTAAAGTGAAGGATAAGCTGTTGCATCTGGTCCCTCCTACAACCAAAAAAGAGGTACAACCTCTTAGTTGACCTCTGAGGATTCTGGAAGCAACATATTCCTCATTTGTGTGTGCTACTCTGGTCCATTTACTGAGTGACCAGAACAGTTGCTAGTTTTGAGTGGGGACCAGAACAAAAGGGAGCTCTGCAACAGTCCAGGCTGCTGTGCAAGTTGCACTGACACTTGGGCCATATGATCCAGCAGATCCAATGGTGCTGGAAGTTTCAGTGGCAAATAGAGATGCCATCTGGAGCCCTTGGCAGGCCCTTATAAGAAAGTCACAATATAGACCCTTAGGATTCTGGAGCAAAGCCCTGATATCCTCTGCAGATAACTACCCTCCTTTTGAAGAAAAGATTTTGGCCTGCTACTGGGCCTTAGTGGAGACTGAATGCTTAGCCATGAGCCACCAAGTTACCATGAGACCTGAGTTGCCTATTATGAGCTGGGTATTATCTGACCCACCAAACCATTAGGTTGGCTGTGCACAACAGCACTCCATCATAAAGATCATAAAGTGGAAGTGGTATATACCAGATAGGGCTCGAGTGTGTCCTAAGGGCACAAGTAAGTTACATGAGAAAGTGACCCAAATGTCCATGATCAGCACTCCTACCACTACTTTCTCTCTCTCAGCCCACAGCTATGGCCTCTTGGGAAGTTTCTTACAATCATTTGACTGAGGAAGAAAAAACTCAGGCCTGGTTTACAGATGGTTCTGCATGATATGCAGCTATGACCCAAAAAGGTACAGCTACAGCACTGCAACCCCTTTCTGGGACATCCCTGAAGAACAGTAGTGAGGGGAGATCCTCCCAGTGGGCAGAACTTCAAGCAGAGCACCTGGTTGTTAATTTTTCTTGGAAGGAGAAATGGCCAGAGGTGTGCTTATACACTTATTCATAGGCTGTTGCCAATGGTTTAGCTGGATGGCCAGGAACTTGCAAGGAACATGATTGGAAAATTAGTGACAAAGAAGCCTGGGGAAGAGCTATGTGGATGGACATTTCTAAATGGGCAAAAAACATGAAAATATTTGTGTCCCATGTGAATATTCCGGAGGGTGAATTCAGCAGAGGAAGATTTTTTTTTTTTTTTTAACAGCCAAGCACATAGTAGGGTTTTTTGTTTTGTTTTTGTTTTTGTTTTTTTTACTGGGAGGTACCGGGGATCGAACCCCGGTCTCCCATATGGTAGACGGACGCCCAACCTCTTGAGCCACATCTGTTTCCCAAGAGGAAGATTTTAATAATCAGATAAGATGACCTCTTCTGTGGATAGTAGTCAGCCTCTTTCCCCAGCCACTCCTGTCATTGCCCAATGGGGTCATGAACAGAATGGCCGTGGTCATAGGGATGGAGGTTACACATGGGCTCAGCAACATGGACTTCCCCTCAGCAAGGCCAACTTGGCTACAGCCACTGCTGAGTGCCCAAACTGCCAGCAGCAGAGACCTACACTCAGTCCTCCATATAGTACCATTCCCCAAGGTGATCAGCCTGCTACCTGGTGGCAGGTTGATTATATTGGACCACTTCCATCATGGAAGGGGCAGCAATTTGTTCTAACTAGAATAAACACATATTCTGGATATGGGTTTGCCTTCCCTGCACACAATCCTTCCTCCAAAACTACCATTCGTGGACTTACCACATGTCTTATCCACCACCATGGTGTTCCACATCTCATTGCTTCTGATTAAGGAACCCACTTCACAGCAAATAATGTGTGGAAATGGGCACATGCTCATGGAATAGACTGGTCTTACCATTTTCTCCATTATTCTGAAGCAGCTGGATTGATAAAATGGTGAAATGGTCTTTTGAAGACTCATTATGGTGTCAGTGAGGTGGCAAAACCTTGTTGAAGTGGTGGGGCAAAGTTCTCCAAGAGGTCGTGTATGCTCTAAATCAGCATCCATTCTATGGGGCTGTTTCTTCCATAGTCAGGATTCATGAGTCCAGGAATCAAGGAGTGGAAATGGGAATGACACCACTCACTATTACCCCTACTGATCTACTAGGAAAATTTTTGCTTCTTGTTCCTGCAACCTTAAGTTCTGCTGGTCTATAGGTCTTAGTTCCAAAAGGAGGAGTGCTGCCACTGGGGAACACAACAACTATTTCTTTGAACTGGTAGTTAAGACTGCCACCGGGCCACTTTGGGCTTCTTGTGCCTCTGAATCAATAGGCAAAGAAGGGAATTACTGTTCTGGCTAGGGTGATTGATCCTGACTATCAAGGGAAAATAGGAAGGCACTTACACAGTGGAAGTAAGGAAGAGTTTGCCTGGAATATAGGAGATTCCCTAGGGCATCACTTAGTACTGCAATGCCCTGTGATTAAAGTCAATGGAAAACTGCAACCACCCAATCCAAGTAGTACTAACAATGGCCCAGAATCTTCAGAAATGAAAGTTTGTGTCACCCCACCAGGCAAAGAACCATGGCCAGCTGAGATGCTTACTGAAGGTAATGGGAACAATTGGAATGGGTATTGGAAGAAGGTAGTGATAAATACCAACTTAGACCATGTGATCCATTACAGAAATGAGGACTGTAATGATCATGAATATTTCATCCTTGTTTTTTTATGAGTATGTTGTATATGTACATAAAATGAATATCTTTGTTTTCTTCCCTATCCTTTCTCCTTATCATATGACATAAGTTGTATTAGTTTCATGTCATAGTATTTAAGGATGTCGAGTTTAAGAGTGAATATTACCCAAGGACTTGCACCCTATTCTGGAGGGATTTAGTGTGTTTCCAGTTGTATGCAGGACAGCTGAATATTGTTAGGCAGGAAAAAAAAAAATATATATATATATATATATATATATATATGTTTATTATTGGTTTTATTTCAAGACTAAGTATGGTTTACTCCTTAAATATTAATATATTAATAAGGGGTTCTTAATCAGGGGTCCACAGACCCTCAAAGGGTCTGTAGAAAAATTTCAGGGGGTCCATGAGCTTGAACTGAAAAAAATCAACTTATTATCTTTATCTCCTCTGACCTCTAACTGAAATCTAGCATTTCCTTCACTTATGAATGTATACAATAAATAAATTGCAGTAGTATTCATTTCACCCTGACTGGCAAAGAGGTCTATGGAACAAAAAGGTTAAGAACCCCTGGTTTAAGGTGATGTGTATGGTTGCCAAGTTGTCAAGGGGTGGGCTGTGATGGTTTGGCTTAATGTGTCAACTTGGCCAAGTAATGGTGCCCAGTTGTTTGGTCAAGAAAGCACTGGGCTAATTGTAAATACAAGGACATTTCATGGACTTTAATCATCATTTATGAGTTGATTATATAGATGGCTGGTTAGATCTACAATCAACTGAGGAGTTTGCCATTGGCAATGAGAGTGAGGTCTCTTCAATGAGGTCATCATTGAAGGCCTTAAAAAGAAATGTGATTTCAGTATTCAGGGAGAGAATTCCCATCTCTACTTCAGATAGCCAGTATCTCCTGGGGAACTCAATGAGGACTTCATAGGAATCCTTGGTTTGCAGCCTGCCTTACAGAATTTTGACTTGTGCATCCCTCTGGTTGCATGAGACAATTTTACAAAATATCATACTATTTATTACAGATATCTCCTGTTGGTTCTGTTACCCTAGAAAACCCTGACTAATACACATCTCAAGCTATTATGGTACTATCATATTACAATGGCATTGACACATTGAAGTTAAATGCATACATCCCATGTTCTGAGGAGAGAGAGAGAGAGAGAGTGAGTGAGAGAGAGAGAGAGACATTACAATTTAGAAAGTCAGATAATTTTCCCACCCTCCTGCTCAGAAAGCACATATCCCAGAGTAGGGTTACCAGATAAGATACAGGGCACCCAGTTAATTTAGAATTTCAGATGAATGATGATTTTTCTTTTTTTTTTTTAGTATAAGTATGTCTCATGCAAATTCCAGTTTAACTCAACATCCTGTATTTTTATTTGCTAAGTTTGGCAGCCCTACCCTAGAGAGAATATGAGATAAGAATCTGCCATTTATTCAGTCAGAATCTGTGCCCACTGCTTCTCTGGAGTGAGCATCTTGCCTCTCTGAATAGGATTATTAAGTACATGCAGCATTGTTCCTAAACACAAGCCTAGTAACTACTACTTAGTCTTCAACTGAAGAAATTGTGAACTATTTCAATGCTGGAGGTGGAAAAAGATCCTCTGATTTGGACCTACCTTAAGAGATACTATGTTGGTCTCTGGTGTGGTACATTTCTTAAGTTTTCATTATTAGACAAATATTAATTGGGCATCTGAACTGTTCTGAGCACTTAGGATAAAGCAAGGAACTAAATAGTTTAAGATTCCTGTTGTCATGGAGCCTACATGCTCATGGGGGGAGATTTTCAATGTTAATTTTAATATCCTTTATTTTTATCCTACAGTTGACCTGAGTTACTGACTTTGTCACATTTTAGTACATTTTCACTATTCAAATACATCTGCTTATTGTCCTGATCATGATTTCTTATGAGGCAAAGTTCTTGCTATTCCAGCACCTCTCATTGTATATTTCATGAGAATAGTCAGCAATAAATATCGGTGTAAATTAGAAAGCTTTAAAGCAACATGCATCTCCTAGGAGAAACTTTTTGTTTCTTAACATGTGTGAATGTGTATGTTTGTGTTTTTGTAGGTATAATTGGGTGCACAGATGGGTCTCTTGGAAATTTGGGTCTATCAAGGCTATTTCTTTTCTATCTAAGAGTAATCCCCTTCTTTCTTTCTTCTTTTTTTTTTTTTCCTTGACAAGTGTAGTCCCCAAAACAAACACTTGAAAGGTTCCAGTAACATCTTCTTTGGCAGAGACGATGCTCAGGGTTTGTCTCAGCAGTAGACACTGAAGTGTGGCTTGGCCCTGTCCTATGGGGCAGTGCTGGGATGTGTGTTCTGATCCATTAGAGGCTCTGGTGGGAGAAGGCACTGGTGCCCTTTCAGAAACTTGCCAAATCAGGCACAGACTTGCTGGCAGCCACAGTGGAGGGATCTTACTGATCCAAGGGAGTAAATGGCAAGAAAGAAGACAGCAGAACAAGCTATCAAATCCCTATACACCTTATAAATTTGACTTGGAAATTTTGCCTCAAGGCTGCAAAAGAGTAGAAATAATGATTCCATTTTTCTCCAAGGCCAATTCTTGGACATTTTATCTTTAATATTGAGAAAATACATCCAATTATCTGATTAAATTTTTTTAAAAATCTAGCCATTCCCAGGTTCAAGTGATTCTGCACCTTTAAAATAAATTTAGGTTATGGCACTCTTATCCAAAAGTATTCCTTCAAGCCACAAGACCTTATTCCACGTCAGAGACCAGTCTTAAAATCATGTGCATTTATTTTCCCGTGAGATTTTTCTTTGTATATCTGAATCTCTTCGGCCAGGGATAAATAGATTTCCCTTCATTCTGTCCTAGGGTTTGGAACAGGAATTCCATTGGCGGGACAGAACTCAGATTACGCCCCTAGGCTTGGCTTCTAAGTGAAGTCCAAGACCGCTTTAGAGAGGATAATCCGGGCACAGCCTCTTGCTGCCATCTGGTGGAAAATATGGGTATTGAACAAGTCGTAACTAAAGCAGTTGTAGGTGCTGGATTTTTTATTACCTGAGCCAAATGCCGTTAAGGTGTCTATGGGAAATAACTGCACTTGAAGCTACCAACTTACACTAAAATGGGAATCTAAAAGTTATTATAGAAGAATATATAATAAATGAGTGGAGTTCGAACGGTTGCTCTGTAAAAGTCTGATTTCTCAGCAATGGTGTTTTTTTTTTTTTTTTTTTTAAAGATTTTATTTATTTATTCATTTATCCCCCCCCTTGCTGCTCGTACTCGCTGGGTCTGTGCGGGCGGGCTTGCCTTCACCAGGAGGCCCCAGGAACCGAACCCGGAGCCTCCCACATGGTAAACGGGAGCCCTACTGATTGAGCCACGGCCGCTTCCCAAGAAATGGTGTTTTAATTTCCACCCATTTTCAGTTCTTAAGCAGTGGAGAGCACTGACATCAAAATGGTCAAAAAGATGAGTAGAAAGAGTTGTGCCACAAATCATGAAGATACCTTCTGTCCATGTTCTAGTTGTGGGTGGTCTGTTTGTTCTATGGATGGGGAAACATTGCTGTGTAATTTGCTCATTCTTTGGGGAAATGAAACTTGGAAACCACCTTGGCTCTGAATAGGATTCTTATTCTGTTTGCTGTAAATCCATCTCTCTCCAAACTCTTCCTTTTCCTCAACTATCATTTCATGCATCCTGAGATAAATATAAGATTGTTGAAAGATTATCTTCATACATTTCTAAAAAGGAAAAACTGGCATTTGACCCAAGAAAAACTTAGACTCTCCAGATCTTAAATTGAAATTCATGCATATAAATGCAGATCAAAACCAAGCCAAACTTCACTCCAGGTATTTAAATGAAGCATGCTTTAATCTGATATATTCTGAGAGACCCTCAATGCAAGTGAGAGGCTATCTCCTTAAGACTTTTGCATGAAAAATTCATTTCAAAAGAAAATTTACTTAATTTTTAAAAGCCCTAAAAGTGCCTAAATTCTAAAAAAAAAAAAGTGTAGTCATGTAGAAGCATGTGTGCTTTTTTAAAATAAGTTTTATTTTTAGAGCAATTTTAGTTTTACAGAAAAATTGCCAGAATTCACAAATATCACCCACCCACACACACCCACACCCACAGTTTCCCTATAATTTTAACAACTTATATTAGTGTGGTACATTTGTTAGAACTGATGAACTGATATCGATACATTATTGTTAAATAAAGAGAATGCTTTACATTAGAGTCCACTTTTTGTGGTTTACAGTTCTATGGGTTTTGACAAATGCATGATGTCATGTGTCTACCATGATGGTATACAGAATAATTTCACTGCCCTAAACATCCTTGTACTGCACCTATTCATCCCTTCCCCTCTTCCACCAAACCTGGGGAAACCACTGGTCTTTCTACTGTCTCTGTAGTTTTACCTTTCCCTCTCTTATAGTTTGAATCGTACAGTGTGTAGCCTTTACGGACTGGCCTCTTTCACTTAGCATTGTGCATTTAAGATTCCTCCAGGGAAGCAGATGTGGCTCAATCGAAAGGGCTTCCGTTTACCATATGGGAGGCCTCAGGCCCGGTTCCCGGGGCCTCCTGGTGAAGGCAAGCTGGCCCGCGCAGTGTGGTGAGCTGACACAGCAGGATGACCCAACAAAGGGAGACAAGCAAACACAGAAAAACGCACAGCAAATGGACACAGCGAGCACAAGCAGCAAGGGGGGATAAATAAATAAATAAATAAAATCTTTTAAAAAAAAAAAGGTTCCTCCATGTTTTTTTGTGGCTTGATGGCTCATTTCTTTTTTTCACTGAATAATATTCCACTGTATGGATGTACCACTGTTTATCCATACACCTATGGATGGGCTCCTTGGTTGCTTCTTGCATTTTAAATTAAAATCTATGACAGGACACTTTTTAGAATCAAGGAAAATTTTTGAAGAATAGTGTGGGAAATTAACATGTTTTATTTAAGCATATGACCGGCCTTTTAAATGACTTCTAGTTACTTCTAGAGCTATTGTAGTTTCTGTTTAAAAACTCAATGCAAGACTAGTGTTAGTTTCAAATTGGAAGGCTTATTTTGTTCATGAGTTAACTTATTCATTCAGTATTTATTCAACAAGTACCTGCTGAGAACTCATGTGCCAGCACTGTGTAAGATATACACATCACCTGCATGAACTTGCTTACAGAACTGAACACAGATGTATCCAGAACCAGGTACCATAATCAGTGTTATAAAAGAGCTAGAGATAAAGTGAGATGGGAGTTCAGAGAGGGAACAGATTAGTTCCCGCTTGGGGGGGGGGGGTAGATGAATTGAGGGAGGGGAGATCTAACCAAGAATTAAAGGATGAGTGAGGTTTGGACATAAAAGCATTCTACATAGCAGAAATATGTTAATTTCGTTCTAAGGATTTTTCTTAGGAAAATAAATTATAAGTAGCTAAGAAGTGCTATGAAAATTAATTCCCCCATGTAGACATTTTTAAATGTGAGAATTAAAAGCATTTCAGGTGCTCTTAATTCTTGATTGACCTCTGTTCTTTACATATGTGATTTCTGCCCTCTTCTTCAAAATACTCTTCCCTCTCCTACCCCAAAGTAGTAAATAAGAGAAGAGGAATAACCTTTTCTTTTTTTAGGTACCAGGACTGGGGATTAAACCTGGGACATCATGTAGGAGAGCAGCACTCAATCACTGAGCCACATCGGCTCCCCTGAGTTGGATCCCTTGTCTGTTTGCTTGTTGTTTGCTCATTGTCTGCTCGTTGTTTTCTCTTTGTTTTTGCTCTTTGTCTGTTTTGTTTTCTTTAGGAGGCACTGGGAACCAAACCCGGGGCCTCCCATGTGAGAGGTGGGCACTCAACTGCTTGAGCCATGTCCGCTTCCCTGGAATAACCTTTTTATTCATTCTTTCTGTCCTATTGTTTCCTCAAGTCACCAAGTTTATCCATTTGATCAGTATTTATGTGCCAGACACTCTGCTAGGTACTGGAAGGCAAAATTAACAAACACACATTATTGTTTTTCTTTGAAAGTTTGTAGTTTAATGATGAAGACAGCCATTTAAAAAAAAAACTCTTAATGTTTAATAAGAAAAGAAATAAACCAGTGATCAATAACCTGGCTCTGGTATAGAACAGTATGGATTCAAGTCTGAGCTCCATTGAATTCTTTCCTTGAGACCTTGAGCTATTTACTTAGCTTCTTTGCACTTCAGTTTTTAAAAGAAATATAATTCTAGCTCATCTAGCAGTCCAAATAGGAGTTCCTGGTCTCTAATGGCTTTCCCCTGGGAAATGATTCCATCTTGTGGCTTTGCCATCAACTAGGGTCTCATCCTAACTACCAAATGGGAAAGAGAGAAAGTGGAAGAGGCATGGCTACATTTTTAAAAACAAATCAATTTTATTGATACATATTAATAAAGCATACAATTTATCCAAAGTGTGCAATCAATGTTATTTGGTATAATCACATAGTTATGCATTTCATCACTTCAAACATTATTAGAGCATTTTCATTATTTCAATAATAATGAAAATAATAAACAAAAACACACAAAAAATTCTTCACCTCTCAATCTCTCTATGCTTCCCCTGCTGTACATAGCTGCAATTTCTGGCTATTCTTATCTATCTATCTATCTATTCTATCTATCTATCTATCTATCTATCTATCTATCTATCTATCTATCTATCTATCTATCTATCTATCTATCTATCTATCTTTATTTTTAAGCAGTTTATTGAGCTATATTCACATACCATATGATCCATCCAAAGTGTATAATCAATGGCTTTTAGTATGATCACAATGTTGTGCATTCATCACCACAAAAGATTTTAGATCCATTTTGTTACTCCAGAAAGAAAATCCCCACATCCCTTAGCATTCACCTCTCAATCTCTCTGTCCTTCCCCAGCCTTACATAACCACTAATCTAATTTCATCTTCATAAATTGATTTATATTTACATTTTACATAAATGGAATCATACAATATGTACTACTTGTGTCTCATTTCTTTCACTTAGCATAATGGGTTTTTTTTGGTCTGATATTAACACCTTGTAGTTTCAAAGAAAAACAGTCTTATATGTGCAATTTTACCCATATTCATATTTTACATGTGTAATTACTATGCTTTAGATTCCCATGTTACATTTTTTAGCTTTCTTTACAGAATAGCCCTCAGTTTTCCATCCTATTTTCTAGTGACCCATATTCAAGTTATTAACTCCATGAGATTACACACAATATATTTAGTTCATAGTAGTACAATCATACAGAATTTGTCCTTTTGTCCATTTGTGTCTGGCTTGCTTCACTTGACATAATATCCTCCAGGTTCATCTATGTTGTCATAATGCTTCACGACTTCACTTCTTCTTACAGTTGCATAATATTCCAACGTGTATATACACCACAGCTTGTTTATCCGTTCATCGGTTGATGGACACCTGGGTTGTTTCCATCTTTTGGCAATCGTGCATAGTGCCACTATGAACATTGGTGTGCAGGTGTCTGTTCATGTCGTTGCTCTCAGTTCTTCTGGATATATACCCAGTAGTGGTATTGCTGGCTTATGTGGCAAATCTATATTCAATTTCTTTAGAAACTGCCAACAGTCCTCCACAGTAGCTGTACTATTCTACATCCCCACCAACAGTGAACAAATGTTGCCATCTCTCCACATCCTCTCCAACACCTGTACTTCTCTGTCTCTTTAATAGTGGCCATTATAATAGGTGTGATACGACATCTTGTAGCACTTCCCTAATTGCTAGTGATATGGAACATTTTTTCATGTTTTTTTTTTTTTTTTGCCATTTGTATTTCTTCTTTGGACAAATGTCTATTCAAGTCTTTTGCCCATTTTTAATTGGGTTGTCCTTTTATTGTGGAGTTGTAGCATCTCTGTATATATCATGGATATTAAACCTTTATCAGATATGTGATTTCTAAATATTTTCTCCCGTTGAGTCAGCTGCCTTTTCACTCTTTTGACAAAGTCCTTTGAGGTGTAAAAGTGTTTAATTTTGAGGAGGTCCCATTTATCTTTTTTTCTTTTGTTGCTCATGCTTTGGGTATAAGGTCCAAGAAACCACTACCTACCACAAAGTCTTTAAGATGTTTCCCTACATTTTCTTCTAGTAGTTTTATGGTACTGGTTTGTATATTTAGGTGTTTGGTCCATTTTGAGTTGATTCTTGTATAGGGAGTTCTTTTTCATTCTTTTGATTATAGATATCCAGTTCTTCCAGAACCAATTGTTGAAGAGACTGTTTTGTCCTGTTAACATGGCTTTGGTAGGTTTGTCAAAAACAAGTTGGCCATATAGGTGAGGGTTTATTTCCGGACTCTCAATTCTATTCCACTGATCGATGTGTCTATCTTTATGCCAATACTATGCTGTTTTGCCCACTGTAGCTTTGTGATATGTTTCAAGGCCAGACAGTGAATTTCCTCCCATGTCACTCTTTTTTAGAATGCTTTAAGCTATTTGGGTGCACTTTTCCTTCCAAATGAATTTGGTAATTGCCCGTTCTATTTCTGCAAAGTAGGCTGTTGGAGTTTTGATTGCTATTGCATTGAATCTATAAATCAGTTTAGGTAGGATTGAGATCATCACGATATTTAGAACACGGAATGTCTTTCCATTTGTTTAGGTCTTCTTTGATTTCTTTTAGCATTATTTTGTAGTTTTCTGCATTTAGACCCTCTACTTCTTTGGTTAAATTGATTCCTAGGTATTTGAATCTTTTTGTTGCTATTATAAATGAAATTTTTCTTCCTGATTGCCTCCTCAGATTGTTCAGTACTAGTGTACAGAAACATTACTGATTTTTCCATGTTGATCTTGTATCCTGCTACTTTGCTGAACTCATTTATTAGCTCAAGTAGCTTTGTCATAGACATTTCAGAATTTTCTAAATATAGGATCATGTCATCCAAGAATACTGAGTTTTATTTCCTCTTTTCCTATTTGGATGCCTTTGTTTCTTCTTGTCTAGTTGCTCTAGCTAGAAATTCTAGTACAATGTTGAATAACAATGGTGACAGTAGGCATCCTTGTCTTGTTCCTGATCTTAGAGGGAAAGCTTTTAATCTCTCCTCACTGAGTACAATGTTGGCTGTGGGTTTTTCATCTATTACCTTTATCATACTGAGGACTTTTCCTTCTATTCCAATCTTTTGAAGTGTTTTTATCAAGAAAAGATGCTGGAATTTGTTGACTGCCTTTTTTGCATTGATCAAGATAGTCATGTGTGTTTTTTTCTTCAATTTGTTAATGTGGTGTATTACATTAATTGATTTTCTTATGTTGAACCACCCTTGCATACCAGGAATGAATCCCACTTGGTCGTGGTGTATAAGTCTTTTGATATGCTGTTGGATTCTCTTTGCAAGTATTTTGTTGAGAATTTTTACATCTATGTTCATTAGAGAGATTGGTCTATAATTTTCTTTTCTTGTAGTGTCTTTATCTGGCTTGGGTATTATAATGATGTTGGCTTCATAAAATGTATTTGGTAATTTTCCCTCTTCTTCAATTTTTTGGAAGAGTTTAAACAGGCTTGGTGTTCATTCTTCTCAAAATGTGTGGTAGAATTCACCCGTGAAGGTCTGGTCCTGGACTTTTCTTTGTTGGGAGATTTGCTTTGTTTTTTTTGTTTTTTTTGTTTTTTTTTTTTTTGCAAAAGAAATCAGTATATATATTTCTTATTCTAAGAGCTCATTATATTAAACTTTTGTCACGACTTTCCCCAAATTGCCTTTTTTTAAAAAAACATTTTATTAAAGTATATCATTCATACATGAACATACGTAAACTATGTGTTCAGTAAACATCGTGAACTTACAAAACAAACATGCATAACATCATACAGGGCTCCCACACATCACCCCCCCCCCCGCCCCAAACATCCTGCATTGTTGTGAAACATTTGTTAACAAATCATGAAAGCGCATCGTCAAAGTATTACTACTAACTATAGTCTCTTTCTTCCTTCCCTATACATTTTTTAAGTATTTATTTATTTCTTTATTTACTTTTATCCATTTTTACCTACCCCCCCCACCCCCGTTTTTGCTGTTTCTGTGTCCATTCACTGGGCAACTCTCTGTGTCTGTTTCCTGCCCTCTCTTCTCATCCTTCTCCTCCTGTCTTCACTGGGATTTGATCCTCGGAATCTCCGATATGGGAGAGAGGCATCCTACTACCTGTGCCACCTTAGTTCCTGGTTTTTCAGTGCATCATCTTGGCTCTCCCTGTGTCACTCTCCTGTTATGTCATCATCTTACTGCATGGCTCATGGGGCCTGACGGTGCACCCGCAGGTGGGGACTGGAGGCGCTCCCGTTCATGGGGCCTGGCGGCATACCTGCGCACAGGGCCTGGCAGCTCACCCGCTCGTGGGAACTGGTGTCGCACTCGCGCACGGGGCCTGGTGGCCCACACGCCTTCTATATTTTTCTTTTTTTTATTTTTACCAGGAGGTCCCAGGGATCGAACCTAGGTCCCTCTATATGGGAGATGGATGCCCAATCACCCAAACTACATCTGTCCCCTTGCTATATCTCTTAAGGTTGACCAAAGATACCCAAAGTTAGTCTGTTCCCACACAGGATGGTCATATAATAAAGCAGGCTTAGTTTATCACCAGCATTCTAAAAACCAGACCTAGGGAGAAAAACTAGGTCTGGGGACACATGCATGGTTTCTAATATAGTGAATGTTTAGCCTACCCTGATTATCACAAAATCAGGTCAGTGAGAATATTCACACTGTTGGGAGGTTTTTGATGACTGATTCAATCTCTTTAAATGTTACTGGTTTGTTAACTTCTTGTATTTCTTGTAGCATCAGTGTAGGTTGTGCATTTCTGGGAATTTGTCCATTTCATTTAGGTTGTCTAGCTTGTTGGCACATAGTTTCTCATAATATACTCTTATGATCCTATTTATTTCTGTGGGGTCAGTTGTAACTTCCTCTTTTTCATTTCTGAGTGAAAATGATTTTATTTGTGTCTTCTCTGTTTTTTCCTTTGTTAAGAAAAGCCTAGCTAAGGCAGGGGTTCTTAATTTTTTTTGTTCCACAGACCCTTTGGCCACTCAGGTGAAAACCATGGACCCTTTCTCAGAATGTAGTAGCAGATAGTTTTATGACACTCAACTAGCATTGGGTCTAACAACTACCATAATTTCCAAGTATGGATGAGCATAAGCGATTTTTTGAGATATGCAACAACTTTAATGTTATACAAAATGAATACTATTGTAATTTATTGCATACATTCATAATTGAAGGAAATGCTAGATTTCAGTTACAGGTCAGAGAAAATAAAGATAATAAGTTGATTTTTTTCAATTCAAACTCACAGACCCCCTGAAATCTTTCCATGGACCTCTGGTTAAGAACCCCTGAGCTAAAAGTTTGTCAATTTTATTGATTTCTCAAAGAACCAGCTTTTGGTTTTGTTGATTTTCTCTATTTTTTTTTTTTGTTGTTGTTGTTCTCAATTTTATTTATTTCCACTCTAATTATTATTCTTTCTTTCCTTCTCCTTGCTTTGTGAATGGTTTGCTGATCTTTTTCTAGTTTCTCCAATTATTCAGTTATGTCTTTGATTTAGCTCTTTCTTCTTTTTAAATATAGGCATCTAGGGTGAAAAATTTCCCTCTCAGCACTGTCTTCACTGTATCCCATAAATTTTGATATGTTGTGTTCTCATTTTTATTTACTAATTTCACTTACAACTTCTTTTTTGACCCATTGATTATTTAGGAGTGTGTTGTTCAGCCTCCACACATTTGTGATTTTATTGCTTTCCCATCTATTATTGATTTCCAGTTTCATTCCATTATGGTCTGAGAATGTGCTTTGTATAATTTTGATCTTTTTATATTTATTGGGACCTGCCTTGGGACATAACATGTGGTCTATCCAGGAGCAAGATCCATGAACACTTGAGAAAAATGTATAACCTGCTGAGTTTGGGTGCAATGTTCTGTAATGTCTGTTAGGTTTAGCTCGTTTATCATATTGTTCAAGTTCTTTGCTTCCCTGTTGATATTCTGCCTAGTTGTTCTATCTAATGATGTGAGTGGTGTGTTGAAATTTCCAACTATTATTGTAGAGATGTCTGTTTCTCCCTTCAGTTTTTCCAGAGTTTGCATCTTGTATTTTGGGGCACCCTGGTTAGATGAATAGATAATTTTGACTGTTATTTTTTCCTGGTAGACTGTCCCTTTCATTGATATATAATGGCCTTCTATATCTCTTATAACTTTTTTGCATTTAAAGTCTGTTTTGTCCAATATTATATAGCTACCTCTACTCTTTTTTTGGTTACTGTTTGTGTGGAGAATCTTCTTCCAACCTTTCACTTTCAGCCGGTTTGTATCCCTGATCTAAGGTGAGTCTTTTGTAGTCTCTTGTAGGCAGCATATGGATGGCTCATGTTTTTTAATCTATTCTGTCAGCCTATATATATATACACACATATATATACATAAAGATTTATTTTATTTATTTCTCTCCACCTCCTTTGTTTACACTTGCTGTGCCTGTTCATCTTCTGTTTCTTTTGGAGGTACCGGGAACTGAACCAGGGACCTCCAATGTGGGAGAGAGGCACCTAATCACTTAAGCCACCTCCATTCCCTGCTTTTGTTGTGTCTCTCATTATGTTTTTTCTTCTTGTGTCTCTTGTTGCATCATCTTGCCATGCCTGCCCATCGTGTCAGCTCGCTGTCTTGCTCGTTGTCTTCAGGAGGCACCAAGAACCTCTGCTCCCTGCTTTGTTGTGTCTCTCATGTTTTTCCTCTTGTGTCCCTTGTTGCATCATCTTGCTGTGTCAGCCTGCTGTGCCTGCCTGTTGCACTAGCTCACTGGCTTCTTTCGGAGGCAGTGGGAACCAAATCACGTATCTCCCAAGTGGTAGGCAGGAGCTCAATAGCTTGAGCCACATCTGCTTCCCCAGCCTATATATTTTTTATTGGGGAGTTTAAGCCGGTCACATTCAATGATATCACTGTAAATGCATTATATGCTTCCACAATTTTATTCTTTGGTTTTCATATGTCATATCTTATTTTTGCCTGTCTTTTTACTCTTTTGGTTGTCCTTTCTGCTATTCTTGTCTTCTGTACTCCCCTACAAACCTCTCTCTCCTGTCTTTTTTCTTTCAGGCTCTAAGGTTCCCTTTAATATTTCCTGCAAAGGTGGATTCTTTTTTTGAAGTCTCTTAGTTTCTGTTCATTTTTGAATATTTTAAACTCATACAAACCTCTCTCTCCTGTCTTTTTCTTTCAGGCTCTAAGGTTCCCTTTAATATTTCCTGCAAAGGTGGATTCTTTTTTTGAAGTCTCTTAGTTTCTGTTCATTTTTGAATATTTTAAACTCATCTACATATTTGAAGGATAATTTTGCTGGATAAAGAATTCTCAGCTGGCAGTTCTTCTCTTTCTAATTGTATCATACCACTGTCTTCTCACCTCCATGGTTTCTGATAAGAAATCTACTCTAAGTCTTACTGGGCACCCCTTGTATGGTTTGCTTCTCCCTTGCTGTTCTCAGAACTCTCTTTATCTTTGACATTTGACATTCTGAGTAGTATGTGCCTTGGAGTAGGTCTATTTGGATTTATTCTGACTGGGGTATGCTGTGCTTCTTGGACATATCAGTTCATTTCTTTCAAGAGAGCTGGGAAATTTTCAGCCATTATTTCCCCAAGTATTTTCTGCCCCCTTTCCCTTCTCTTCTCCTTCTGGGACTCCCAAGACATGCATGTTATGCATTTTGTGTTATCATTCAACTCCCTGAGCTCATGCTCAACTTTTTCCATTCTTTTCTCTGTTCTTTTTTCACTTCAATTTCAGCTGTTCTGTCTTCTGTATCACTAATTCTTTTTTCTATCATTTTGAGTCTGCTATTTTATGACTCTAATGTTTTTTTTTTTTTTAATCTCACCTATTGTGTCTTTCATTCCCATTAGCTTTGTTACTTTTTTTAGTCAGATTTTCAAATTCTTCTTTGTGTTTTCTTAGTATCTTCTTGATGTTCTTTATCTCTTTAGCCATATTGTCTTTCGAATCTTTAATTTGATTTTGGAAAATTGTGTCTATCTTGGTGATTAGTTGTATCAAATCCTGTGTCTCTTCTGGGGCTTTGATATTTTCCTTTTCTTGAGCCATTTCTTCCTTTTTCTTTGTATGGTTTGTAATTTTTTGCTGGTGTCTAGGCATCTGATTATGATGGTGAGTTTACTCAGATGCTCAATTTCTCTCTCTTTTGAAGGGATTTAGTGGCAGGAGGCTATGTTTTACTGTTGTTCCTTGATTCTTGGTTTAACTTGATCTGAGTCTTTAGGATCTTTGTTAGTTGTGCAAATCTGGGTCCTGGACCTAGTAATGGGTTACAGACCCACTTCCAAGGGTCTTGGCCAGGGAGAAGTTTTGCCATCACAATTCTTTTCATTTGTCCCTCTGTCTCTTCTGGGTGGTGTCCAGCCTTACCCTGGTGTCCTAAACCCTGAAGAATTTTTTCCCAGGCTGTTTCTGCCTGTCCTCTAGCTATTTTTCTAAGAGAGAAGAGAATCCTTTGTCTTTCTAGTCTGCCATCTTCCTGGAAGTAGTCATGGCTACTTCTTAAAAGCACTGGTCTGTAACTGATATTCCTTGGCTAGAACTCAGTCACGTAGCAACACCTAATTCAAAGAGATGCTGGGAAAGTACCACCCAGGAATAAGAGGAGAGTATGGATCTTATTGAATAGCCAGCGATCCTTGACAGGAACTTTGTAAACCATGTTAAGGAGTTCAGGCTTTATCCTGGAATTAAAAATCATTTAAAGCAGAGGGGTAAAATGATGATATCTTTCATTCTAGAAAAATAATTCTATCAGAACTAAAGAGAATGGCTTGATGATGATGTTATTCAGTGAGACAGGAAGAAGCACAAGTTTTAAGGCAGGAGAGAGGGAAGTGAGTTCAATTTGGGACACGTTGAATATATGGTGATTCAGTGTCATAAAGTGATGATGTAGGTATATACTCCAGTTATCTACAGAAGAGAAATCTGAGTGAAGCTATAGATTTGTGAGTCTTCAATTTATAGTTGTAGTCATGGGAGTGTGTAGAGTGAGAGCACCAATATATAACAAATAGGCAGAGGAGGAGGAACTGGCAAAGGAGCCTGAACAGAAGTAACCAGAGAGAGAAGGAAAAACATCAGAATGTGATGCCATAGATGCCACCGGAAGAGATTATTTCAAGGAGGAAGTGGTCAAGAGTGTCAAAGCAAGAGAATTTTATGAAAAAAAGGTTGTGGGTGAATGTGCTGGTTATTCTATTTATCTATCATTCTTCCTCCTTCTCTGTACCTCTGAAGGCTGAGCCATGTAGAGTTTAGCTCTTGGGCTTCCTTGTCCTCTACTTCCATTTAGGTTTGGCCAGCAGGAGGCATTGGCTGATCAGAAGGCAGAAGAAGAGAGAGGGTGGGATATTTTTCCCCAGTCCCTCTCTGCTTGGGTGCCTCATCCCTGGCAGTAGCTGCATTGCCTCCACAACCTCAGCACGCATTGAGTGTCATCTTCTCTCTCTTTGTAGTCCACACTATTTCCTCCCCTTGTCTCTTCAGCCCTAGGAATAATAATGCTTCCCACCATAAGTACTCTTTGGGTGTCCCACCATCCCTTATTTGCTTACCTTAGCACTGCTTATGTCTCTGTAAGTAGTCCCTTTGTTTGAACGATCTGGGATGGATTCTACTTCCTGCTGGGACAATAACTGATACAGTAATTTTAGTAAAAAGGTGGAAACCAAGTTGTAATGAATTGAAGAGTGAGTAGGAGGTGAAGAAGGAATTAGACTTTCAAGGAATTTGGTTGTAAAGGGAAGGAAAGAAAGATAGGACAAGTGGAGTAACCCTGAAGTGGAAAGACTTTTTTTCCTACTAAGAAGGAGATTTATTTATATTTAAATGGCTAATAGGAAAAGGCAAATACAGAAGGGTATACCATAAATACAAGAGTAGGGAATTAATCACCTAAACTTTATGAGAAGGCAGAAGGGTTGGGGACATAGAGCACAGATATAGCAATTCACTTTAGGTAAAGGAGGGTTACCTTATCCATTGTAGTGGAGGGATGGAAGGCAGGATAGATGTGGGTACAAATAAGTTTGTAGGTTTAGTGTTAGGAAGTTGATAGAGTTCTTGACTGAAGATTTCTATTTTATTTGTAATCACAGAAAATTCAGAGAGTGGGGTTAATATGAAGTTGGGGTTGGGCATTTGCCAGGCAAATGTGATGGAAGTATAAAGCAGCAAGGGAATTGAGAACATTGGTACGTGCTGGAGAATCTAAGCATACAGAACTAAAGGTGAAGGCAGGAGGGTACTGATAGGGAAGAGCAGAGGATTGAGCACTAGTGATTCAGTGAAGTTTAAGATCAGATTTACAAGAAGTAATTTATATAAGAAAGTAAAAAATACAGGAAGCCATTGTCAAAATGGGAGATGTCTGAATTTATGATTTTAGAGATGGAACAATTCTGAAATGACAGCAAGATTTGGGATATGACCTGGGAGTGCATGGCTCAAATGAAGTGGATATGAAGGTTACTGGAGATGACACTGAAATTAACAAGGATGATAGAGGACATGAGATGGAGAGGAACCAAAGTCTTTACATCACTGCTACTATGAAGGGGAAAGTGAACAGGGAAAGCATCTTTTCCCCATCCTAGGTGTCCCTAGCATTTTCCTTAACATCTTAACCTAACATCCCACCACCATGTCTATCTCTGAATACTAGGCCTCTTGCCCTATTGGAGCCCTTGCCCCAAGCTTGGAACCCAGCTGTTCCTCTCTAATTTTTCTCCCTTCAGCGTGGTGGAAGATAGATGAAATATTAGAAAAATATTCATTTAGTTAAGATTAAAAAAGCCTGGAATATAATCTTGTCTTGGACATTGTTAGGGTATGGGGTATGGAGAGTTTATTGATGTGATCGCGGTTTTGCTTTAGCTCGACTTAGAAGAACCTTTCTTCCCTATCTCAAAGTAAATCACTCTTCGGCAAATTCCACACCTTGCACAAGCCTCTTCATTTCATTTCTTCCTTTTCCTCTGATGTCTGGGGCAGAGTTGAGGGTGCATGCACCAATTCAACTCAACTCTGGGCTTCAGTTTCCACATCTGTAAAAAACCTTGAAGTTGTTCGTTCCATACTTGGTTAAGTCTCAGAATCCCACGAGAAGCTTAAAAAAAAAAAAAAAAAGGCAGATTCCTTATGCCATTCCTAGAGATTCTGATTGAGTAGTACCTGGTTCTGCTAACCAAGATAGACATCCGGGTATGAGATGGCCTCACTGCCTTTCGTTCAGACGTCTCATCCCGCCTCTTGCCCCGCCCCTTCCGCCTCATCGCCCCTCCAGTCGCTCTATTCGGACTCGCCTAGCTCCGCCTTGCCCACTTCCCTCCCCTGTCTCGCAAGATGGCTGTGGTACTGACGGGGCCGGAGCCGTGGAATCGCGTGAGGATCCCCAAAGCAGGGAGCCGTAGCGCAGTGACAGTACAGGACCCCGACGCAGCCCTCGGTGAGCTAGACGTCCTGGCGAGGAGAAGGCGCGGGGAGAGGCGGAGGTTGCGGAGGTGGCTGTTAGGCCAGGGAGGCGCACATGGGCCGGGGGCGTGACTTCCTGTGCCCGCGGGACGCTGGGAAGCGGCGCTGGGCCGGAGGGGTCTGGCAGGGCTTCGACTTTGGAGTTTGCTTAGAAGTCTTCTCTAGTCTCTGGAGTCTTTCGTCGAATCCTTCTTTAAACTAGCATGCAGCATTCTCTGTGTGCTTAACACACGGCCAGTCCCACGCCGAAGAGGTGGAGAAAGGCGATGCAACCATCGTTAGGGAAAAGCGCTGTCTGGGAGCCCTGTTTAACTTCCTTCTGTTTCACGACTTTACCTCTGAGGAGCTGGGAGAATCACCTAAGCACTCTAGACTTAAACCGCAATCTTTATGGGTCTATGTTTCCTTATCCGTAAAATGGGACTAGTCCTCTCTATCCATTATAGGATTGTTGGGAGGATCCAATAATGATTTAGGAGAGAATGCTCTGTAAACGAAAATGTTTCAGCAGTACTATTGTTATGTTAGGCAGTAGTGCATAGTTGTTAGGAGCTTGGCGCTGGAGCCACATTGGGTTTGAATTCTGGCTCTTTGCTGGAGCTTGGGTGATTTATTTAACCATTCTGTCCCACATTTTTCCCATTTTGAAATGGGATACAAAGGGCACCTACCTCCTAGGGCTCTTTTGGGGAATTAAAGAGTTACTGTTAAATATTAAAAGCATTTGCAGCATTGTCTGACCTGGCAAATTAACACTTGTGTGATAGCTGTTATTGTTAATATTGAATTAATTATATTGTAGCTATGTTAATACATTATGACTCCTCTTATCCTTATAACCAGTACTGTTTACAGATTAATGTTCCTTCTTCCTTTATTCAAAGAGTTCTTAACAAGATTCCTATTAGGCATGGGGAGTTCATCAACTTATCATCCCCATCCCCAAGGCAGACCATATGGCTTCAGGTAATTGCAGTTCTTCATCTTAGGCAGGAATAGGTTTTTGTGTTACTTCCGCCTAGGAAGAGTCACAGAGAACACATTAACTCCACCTTCTACTTTACAGCTTTTCAAATTAAGAAAGTTACCTGGTTTTGCTGAACATCCTGTGTTTCCTCAGGCATTCATCAGATAATATAGTTTCCAGTTGCCATGATAATTTCTCCTTTCTGAATATATTCCTATCTAAAAATGGTACCCAAATATAGTACCTTTGCTTGTTAAGAGTATGAATTTGTCTATTCTGTATTGCTTATGTACATAGCAAAACGGAGGATTTGAAGAAGTCCACAACACTTACCACATGGTACTAACAGTGGAGTTGTGACTGCAAAGTATTCATATAATGTACTTGATGTAGAAATACATACTAAGTCTTATTAAACGTCTCTGCTTCAGACCTTTGCATTGCAGCAGTAATTAAAGAAAGCTCCCTTCTCACACTGTTGCTGAAGAACCAAACTTTGGATGCAGAAACAGATGTGTTATGTGCAGTCCTTTACAGCAATCACAACAGAATGGGCCGCCACAAGCCCCATTTGGCCCTCAAACAGGTGAGGAGGAAGCCCTTTAAGTGAGATTCAGCATGTTAACTCAAGGATGGAGATCACACTGTTACTTACTATTTTGGCTTTTATGGAAGTCCTGGTGAATTGTGATTTATATATTTCTTCAGCCCACAGTTGCACATGGACTTTCTTTTTTTTCCATTTCATTTTCATATTTTTCCCTGAAAGGTTTTCACTAAACAGTTTTTATTAGAAGGGAAATAATGTTCAGATCAGTTCTTTCCCAGACTTGTTTCTAGTGAGTAAGTAATTTTTTAATGAAAAAAGTGTTTACATTATATGCACTCTATAATAAATTAGAGTGCCTGTGCTCAGTTCAAAGATATAGTGATTTAAACAATACAAAGTGTTAGACTCTAAGAAATAGTTTTCTGAGCAAAATCAAAACCCTAAAACCATAAAAAGAACAAAGTTGTGGTTTATTTATTGTGGGGTATATAATGTAATCAGTAGTACCTTAGAGTAAATAGATATATAACAAGTTGTGTAAAGTGGTTTCATGTAACTTTGGAGCTTAAGACAAAATTGGGCCCTCTAGCTCAGGAGTTCCCCCTTAGAGTAGACCTCTTAAGCTGGGTTCTAGATAATTTGAGAAATTTCTTTGGATAAATTTCAGATGTTACCGGAAACAATGCTTCAGGCTTCAGATTTCTTTACTCTTAAAAAAGGTATACTGTAGCTTTAGTATATTTCCATATGTTGAAAATCTGGATCTCTTTGTTTTTCTGGTCACATGGGGACCCTGAATATAGTTTATATATATGATCTTGAGCTGCTCTTTCTCCTTCAGGTTGAACAATGTTTAAAACGTTTGAAAAATATGAATTTAGAGGGCTCAATTCAAGATCTGTCTGAGCTGTTTTCTTTCAAGTAAGTGGCCCAGTTGCTTTTTGATGTGGTGGTTTGAGAACTTGATGTCTTGTTGTGATCTTTCTCTCTACTTTTTTTGCCTTGGTTTTTGAAAATATCCAGTTATACCTCAGGTGTACAGATCCTGTTTTAATAAGAGTCACTTGGTCCATGTGATAATAATTTTCCCTTCATGGGCCTGTGGGAAAGACTGGTGTGACCTTAAAATATGGACCATGATAGATTATATTGAAACTTCAGTGTTGACCAACTTCAGCGGGTCATTATTGACCATACAACTACCTCAAATTGAATTTAAAGCAAGTATGCACTTGAAAGCTGCTACATAAATCTTTTGTATTTAAAAGCTAAAGTAATTTACTTTTCTATTTTTGTCAAGTAAAAATCAGCCTGTAACCACCCAAGAGTCTGTCATCCCCAGTCAACCAGTGGTGGAGATGGTATTGATGAAGATTTTGGGAGCCTGCAAGTTGTTACTCCGCTTGTTGGATTGTTGCTGCAAGACTTTTCTGTAACCTTGAATCAATTTGAATATCTTTTTCTGAATAGGAATTGTATGGGTATATTTAATATTATTATTATTATTATTATTTTGAAAGTTAGGACTCTGTGGGAGTTATACCTGTGGGAAATGCATAAAATTTTGCTTCTTGTATTCTTTTCCCCAGGAATTGCCTGAGAAGGCTGTTACCAGAGTTTGCCTGTCTCTATATAACCTCTATTATCCTAAGAGCATTAATAGCTAGAACCTCTTAGCCTAAGAAAAAAAACCTTAGAAATGATATTTAATAATGGAGGCTCTAGTAGAGTATACATTACTTTATTTTTAAGTTTCCATCACTTAAATAGAACATAAAAGCTTTAACTTAAAATCTTCAAGAAAATTCTTTTTAAGAATCTTTCTTTCATAAGTGTGACTTACAAAACCCATATTACTTTGATTTTGTTTTCTAACCTTAACTTGATTCTCCAGCTTGACCGTGAAGCATCTTGGTTTGCAAGAATTCATTATTTTAAACCTTGTGATGGTTGCACTGGTGAGCAGGTTATGGTAAGTACATGCCTTTGAAATCTTTCATTTCTTTTTCAGCTCTCCTGCAGCCTGGGCTTCTCATTTGTAGTTTTCATATTTGCTTTCCAGTGGGATGCTGAAAGTGTGGACCTTTTCCTTTCTTCATCTGATCAGAGTTTATTTGGGGGTAGATTGGGAAGCTAGGTGTTGATGGTTATATCAAAGGACTAGGCTTTGCATCTGAAGCCATGGGAACAACCCAACACTAAACAACTAAACAAATAAATTCCCAAGATTATAATGGAACTGGTAAAAAAATAGCGGCAGTGATCATAAAACAGCTGACCTATTTGTGATGTTTCTGGGCTGACTGTATCACTGAATTTCTTTCTGCAGCTAGTTTCTGATTTTAATTGCAATGAGAAATACAATTTTGACTTTCCTTATGTGTTCTAGAATCTTTTCTTCCACCTGAACCACCCCTGCGAGGCATGTTTAGTTATTTAACGAAGATGAAAACTAAAGAGACCTTATCTTACGTGTCTCAATAAATATTGTGAAACTGATTTAATGGATAATTGGACTCAGAATCTGTCCATATTTGTAAATAAACCTTTTGCAAACAATTAGGTTGATTAGGTTTGATTTGAATGTAATAAAACTAGGGCAAAAAGTATAAAATTCTTTCTGTCTTTGAGAGCGAAACTTTGCTTTGAGCACTTCCCATGGATGTTTCAAATACTGGTTTTTTATTTTGTTTATCCTTAATCAGAGGTTACAGTGTTTGTATTACTTATCATAATATATTAAAATGTCAAACCTTCATTATTTCTTTTCCATAATGAAAATATGTTTAATTTTTTTCTAATATTAATATATGTTTATTATGAGAAAGTCAAGTAATTCAGAAAAATGTGGACCTGAAATTTGCCTGAAATTTCACCATCCAGAGACAATCAACTTAAGATTTTGATGTGTGTCCTTTGAGACATCTCTCCATGCACTTTATTTGGTTTTGAGTAACATTTTATACTTGAATTTTCCTGTTTCGGTTGGACTAATCTGGCTGTTTGCAAATATGTTTATAACATTTATTTCATTTATTTATTTATTTATTTATTATTTTATTTTATTTTTTTACTGGGCGGTCCCTGGGATCGAACCCAGGTCCCTCCATATGGGAGACAGACACCCAGCCGTTTGAGCCACATCCATCCCCCTGTTTATAACATTTAAAAAAAAAATCTATAGTGGCAGAGCTTGATAGGCATTTATTTTCAGAATTGAATCTTTTGTTACGGTTATTATATAATCTGCACATTGTAATTACTGACTAATTCATGAGCTCTTGTTTTTTTCTCCAGGGTTCTCTATAAAGATATTTTAAAAAGACTGATTTCTTTATATGAGCCATTATTTGGCTTGCTACAAGAAGTCTCCAGGATTCAATCAATGCCTTACTTCAAAAATTTTACCTTTCCTTCTAATATTGCTGAATTTCTAGGACAGCCCTATTTTGAGGTCTTTAAGAAAAAAATGCCTACAGCTTTTGTGGCTGAAGGAGTAACTAGATTGCTGAATAAGCTGTTTTTAACAAAAGAGCAATCACTGAAGTCCAGTGAAGAAACCTTTCTTAGAATTACTAAAAAAGCGAAACAAATGAAGATCGATTTGCAGAATAATGTGGATCTTGGACAGCCAGTAAGGAATAAAAAGGTCTTCCAAGGTAATTTGCTTTGTGATAGCATATATGCTGATAAAAAAACTATTGAAATTATGATATAATCATGCATTGTGTTGAGAGAAGTTCAGCATCTCTCTAAGTCACATTGATAATCTTTAGAAGAGTAGTATCTTTGTTTTTTAAGTTTGAGCGTTTAAGTTGTTTGTTTTGTTGTTACTTCATAGTTCTTTACTTGCTTAATTCTCTTTATTTCTCTTACAGTGTTTGGCATTTATATGATCCCCTGCATTTAAGAGTTTTTATTGTACCTTTGAAAATAGTATGCCTAAGTTTTTGTATCTGGGATCTTTTTATCTCCATAGAAAAGTCGTCAGAATTTGATGTGAGGGCTTTCTGCAAACAGCTGAAACACAGAGCTACTCAGGTTTGTCTGACTTACTTTAATACAACTTACAACTTCTGCTACTTTGTAGAGTGGATGCCACTTACCAAAGGCAGGGATTTAATCATCTTTTTTTAATCCCAGCTCTTAACTTAGTGCCTTTTTAGTCTTCATGTATGTTTCTGAATGAATAGAGGCACTTGCAAAGGATTTTAATGTATCCAGTAAATTGGTTAATAGAATGCATTTAAGTAGAAGTTTCTCTACAATTGTAAACCCTAGGATCCGTTGTAAGTTTGTATTGTACTATAGCTTAAAAGTATGGACTTTGCAGTCATACAAATAGTTTGTGTCTTGGCTTTGGTTGTGCTAGCTGTGTGACCTTATTATAAGTTTCTTAACCTTTCCACATCTCTTATTTTCCAATAATAGTACATATCTCAGAGGGTTGTGCCAATTTTAAGTGTTCAGCCGAATTTGGAGTGTGATAAGCACTTAAATTTGTGCTAGTTGTTCATGTTATGATGGTGTTAGTCATCATTGTCATGATCCTCATCTTTTGTCATGAGGTTTCTATTTCTTTCTTCTGTTGGGGTTCAAGCTTTACCATGATTGCTCTTACTAATTAGTGTCTGTTGATTCTATTTGTCTGGACCAACATCAGTGACATACTCTTTCACTTGACAACTACTTCTATTACTGTCTTCTCAAAATTTTTTTCTTTTCTGGTTTCCTTCATGGGTCATTTCTTCCATTCTATTTAAGAATTAATTATTTCTTACAAGTCAGAGTACTTGAACTTTCACAAGGACTCCAGTTCGCATTTATAATCTGCCTAATTCATAAGTTCCCAAGGGAGGAATAATAATAATAGCTAATATTAACAGTGCATTTACTCTCTGCCACACATTGTTTTAAACACTTTATCTGTGTTAACTCATATTCTGCTTCTCCCTAAAGTCCTGTGAGGTAGGTTCTTTTTTTTTTTTTTTTTTTAAAGATTTTATTTATTTATTCATCCATTCCCCCCCTGCTGCTCGTGCCTGCTGGGCCAGCCAACCACGCCGTGCAGGCGGGCCCGCCCCCACCAGGAGGCCCCGGGAACCGAACCCGGGGCCTCTCACACGGCAAACAGGAGCCCCACTGATTGAGTCACAGCCGCCTCCCGTGAGGTAGGTTCTATTCCTATGGTTTCCATATTTCAAATGAGGAAATGGAGATAGAGAAAGGTCAAGAAACTTGCCCAGGCCACATAACAAATAAATGGCAGGGCTGGAATTTGAATGTAGGCAGTTTGGTTTCATAATCTCTATTCTTTACCATTATACCATCCCCTAAATAGTTTTATTTTTTATTTTATTTTTTATTTTTAAATTGTCTCAAGAACTGTGGCTCTTTGTGACCATTGAAACTCCTGTGGCCCATCTACCTGCTCCTAGGTGCGCTGCTTTTGAAGCTAGTTGGTTGGCATCCCTTTCACTCAGGACTAATCACTACCACATATTAGCAATTAATGCTACTATGCTCAACTTGCTTTTAGGTCAGACTTCTTTTATCCATTGCCAAACACAAGCTATTAATAGATCTCTACTTTTAAATGTTCTACTTAATTTTAAAGTTCCTCCTGATGGGGAGAAATTTGGAAGAAGGTAAGCTTTGAAAGATGGAAGCAAACCTAGTAGTTGGCATATTTTAATTAAAACAAAACAAAAAACAGCAAAAATTGGTGAAATCCAAACTGGACTTTATATAGAGGGTGGTTGAAGTGGAATTGGAAATGTTGCACAGTTAAGCGTTTTTAACATACATGCAGCAATATTTCCTGAGAGCCTACTCTGCTAGGTGCTTTGCAAGGCCTTAAATCTTCCCTATCAAGAATTTTCAGTAACATTTGTGATCTATCATTGAGAAGGATTACTCAGGGATAGAAGTAAGTGGAAAAACAAGTTGTGGTTGTCCAGAGTGGTATAGAGGGAAAGAGCCCTGTCAATGAATTTTCCCCCCAGGAAGGATTTGATTAAAATTTAATCATTTGGAGTTTTATTCTTGTATGTATGTTAAATACATACATGTGCATATATATTTATAGTAAGCTTCTGTATAAAATTGAGTTCAGCTATAAATGGAACCTGTCCTAGTACAGAGGAAAAAAAAAAACTTGTGTTAGGAACAGTAGAATAAAAATTAAGTCTTTTAAGACAAAAGGAAAGCTCTGTAGGCTAAAATGAAAAAAAACAAAAACAAATTTTTTTCTTTTAAAAAAAAACATTATTTTAAAATTTTGATATCTGAGTCAACTTTTCCTGGTTGTCATATATTTACAAGTCATACATTTATAAGTCAGTAGCACATTTAATATGTTTTTCTCTTCTTTCCACATTTCAGGAAGCCAACTATGGGTTTAAATGTTCTCAAGCCAAACATTCTTCTCAGAAGGTGACAGGAACTCCCTCTGCCAAAAATTTTGTGCAAAGATTCCATGAGGCTGAAACTTTTGTACAACTGTCTGAAGAAATCCAAATGGCGATTACATGGTGCAGGAGCAAAAAACTTAAGACTCAGGCCACTTTTCTGGGTAACAAACTTCTTAAAAGTAACCGGCTTAAACATGTGGAAGCTCAAGGTTATAGGTAGGCATTTTATAAAAATTATATTTCTTTATTTTTTCTGTTGTTGTTGAGGGTAAACATATGTACATTTAAGCCATGTTCCTTTAAAATAGGATGTCCAGTAGCCCTCACTGGGTTAAAAGTGGGATCTTTTCAAACTGCAATTTTGTTTGTTGCTTTCATTGTGTGGACAAAGCTTTATTGTTGGGAAGAAGAAAGTAAATTTGGGTTAATTGGATTTATTCATTTATACTCTCCGTCTTTCCTTTCATTCATTCAGTACACATTTGTCTGTGGTATGCCAAGCTTGGGAATACAACTGTACATAAGACGGATTTAATCGTCCCCCAGCCCATGCTCTAGAGCAGATGGCCAGTCTGCAGATAGCTTAAGTGCAGCGAGGTGAGGGCTGTGAGTGCACAAGCAGAAGGTTCAGGTTATTAATCATAGGAACTAGCCTCTCCATGTATTGATTTCTTTGTTTTCTTACATTCATGAAACTGTAAAATTGGTTATCTTTGTGAGTATTGCATGAAGCATTTTGTGAAGCTAGGCACTTCAGGGCTTTATATTTTTATTGAAAAAGTAATACATGCTCATGGTAACATTTTCAAACACAAGCCCTCGTATTTTGTGTAGCCTTCAAGAAATATTCTGTGCATCCACCATAATTCCTCCACTGAATAAACAAACATATTTATTCAGGCCTTTATAGTGATTATTGTGGATGAACTCTATTAAAAGTCTCTTTAAAATTGTGGAAAAGATACTTCCTTTTTAGGGAAAGAAATTGACATATAATGAAGGTTTTGTAACAAGTTTTGATTAAAAACCATGGTAGAAGTTGTCGAATATTCTTAAGGGATGACTTGCTGAATACGATTTTACATTGGGGTTCCCTAAAGACCAGTAGCTATTTAAAAAGAAGCTTCTTTAGGGTGGAAATTCAGCCTGAGATGCAGAGAGGCAATAGTTCTATTTAAGATTGGATTTAAAGTCTTGTGGCAGAGATGATACTGATTAAAAGTTAATGAGAAGAGTAAAATACTGGGATTTGGTTAAACCATTATTCTGTACTCCTTAAAAATAGTGTTCTTTAATATTGACCTATTTTGCTGCTTCAGTAATAAGTTATCTTTGTGGTACACTTTACAATTTACTTGATGTCCACAATAACTCTGTGAGGTAGGCAGTGTTCCCATTTTATTGTTGAGGAAATGGAAGATTTTGCTCAAGGTGTTAAAAACTGGGATCAGAAACTCAATTTATATCCTCTGATTCTTCTGTTTTCATTCTTTCTGTTTCCATTTCAATTGGGAGAAACAGTCTCCCTCCCCTCACTTAAAAGTCACTGCTTATACCAAGACAAGAAAATGATTTGGAAACAAATACTACACAATAGTGGGCTTCCTCAAAGTTCTCTGTTTATTTAAAAAGAAGAGAGAGGAGTATATGGGGTGAGGAGGATAGAGTCCTGCTATTTTTATTTTTTATAATTTTTGTTTTTATTTTTTTATAATTTTTTATTTTTTAAAAGATACTTAGATTACATAAATGTTACAAAATATATATAGGGATTTCTGCTAACCTTTTTAGGTTTTTATTTAATTTATTTTTTGAAGTACCAGGGCTGGGAATTGAACCCAGGACCTCGTATGTGGGAAGCTGGCGCTCAACCACTGAGCTACATTGGTTCCCACCTGCTAATCTTTTAAAATCTGATTATCCTAAAGAGTGAGGCAGTTTAGCAAGGCATTGATGTACCTGTGGCTGTGTACCCTGTTCAGAAACAAAGCAC
Organism: Tolypeutes matacus; assembly: GCA_026826555.1. NCBI lineage: Eukaryota > Metazoa > Chordata > Mammalia > Cingulata > Chlamyphoridae > Tolypeutes > Tolypeutes matacus. Next base: position 16,672,240 of record JAKSZT010053887.1, on the reverse strand, counting down.
CTAAAAAAAAATCAACTATTTGAGTTCTGAATTTCCAAACTTGAAAATGATAGGCTGACAGTGAATCACAATTAGGATAGCTCAAAGTTGTTGGTTTGTCTGTGCCAAAAGCCTGATTTTATTCTTTTCTAACCCCCCTCTTCACTTTTATTTATTTTTCCTTATCTATTTCCTGCCACAACATGAAGTGCCTTATCCAGATACAGATTCATATATACTGACAAATTTTCTCTGCTTGTGATACATCTTTTTCCCAGCTCCACTCTTGTTACATTATGAACAGATTAGCAGGAACCAGGAAAAGCCCTGGCATTAAAATATGGACGTATCTCACTATTCAACTATACCTTGATACTCAGTTTCTTGAGTTACTTTGGGAACATAATGGGAACACATCTGCCTACAGCCTGAATCAGAGGGAAATTATGATCTGAAAACACATATTTAGGTTGAAACTTCTACTCCCTTATTTTTCACTATGATTCTGGGATTATATACAGGCATAGAACTTGTAAATAAATTGTGTACTTTTCTGTTTGGTTGGCAGTTGGTTAAACTAGAAAGGAAACACATTAAAAGTGCTTGAGAATGGTTTTCTGTATCTTAAGCTCAGATTTTTCCTTTCTCTCTGTCCTTTAAAGTTTGCCAAAGAAATTAGAGTGCATCAAAACATCTATTTGCAACTGCCTTCTTCGTGGCTCAGATAACAAAACTTCAAAGCATCATCAGAGTCAAAGAAGAGCACAGAATAAATTATTGAGACAAAGGAAACTACATGGAAAGTTGCAGTCGACACTTTTAAAGGAAATTCAGCAGTTCCCTCAAGAGATTCACAAGAGTGCTACAGATACCAGTGCTAAACAAAGACTCTCACACTTTACAGTTCATGGAACTGCTCTCTCCCTTAATAGTAAGCAACTCTTGGGTAGCAGAGCTTCAAACCCTGCCATACAAACTAAGGAGAAACAAAACAATGAAAATCTTACAGGAAGCAACGAAAATGAAACTGGTTCATGGACAATGACCCAAATAAACAAACATAATACATCAAGAACCATTAAGAAAACAGATGACATTGATGATATTTTTGCTTTAATGGGAGTTTAGATGTTCAAGTGAATAACAAGCTAGTCCATTGTTCTACGTTTTAAGTGGAATTTCTGAGGTATGAAAGTACTGGTTGGACTCTGAGAGGAGCTGCTTTTGTGCAGTATTGCACAGGAGTTCATTTCAATAAACATTTTATAGTATCTGTGTCTTTTAATCAACAAAGATTTGGTTTTGACTATGTGCCAGGTATTAAGATACTGCTCTTGGGAAGCAGATAGAGTTCCTTGACTGAGGCTCTAAGGTCCCTGAAAAGCTGAATAATTTATGATTTATCAGGGAGTTAAATCTGGAATAATTAAGTTTGGAAAAACCTACTCTATGCCTTGAGTACAGTTGTGGGTGTGGGGAGTAGCAAGGAAGCACCCACGAGGTCACTTGGCTTACTGGCTCCATTGTTGTTAAGTCTCCCCTAGTATATCAAGGTTTTTAGCTTCTGATTGTTGTGCTGTCTTGCTTGTATGTTAGAATTGATCATCAAAGGTTTGCCACTAACTGTATTACTAGGGCCTAGTCACAATCATTTCATTTGTTCACCTTATAGGGGTCTAAAGGTTTTTATTTATTTTCTAGTGTTGTTTGAGTGCTGGTGATTGATTCCAAATCTTTTTCCAGAAAGGATTTAAGGTGGCATATGGCTATACATGGAACAAAACAGGATAACAAAGTAGAAGTAGGTGAGAAAGTAAAATGAAAAAGTTAGGAGACACAAAATAGACTCAGGAATGAGGCTGATGAAAACTATAATTTGGTGCTGATTCTCTTGTCTTAATGTGTGTACTTTGGTCATACAATTGCTTGAAGAGGCTACGTTTTTCTTTTTTTCAAATGTGAAATTTGAGGTATCTTAAATGTTCTAGCTCACTAGAATTAGTTTAATTAGCTTCTATTTGGTAAGGTACTTTATCTGGCCTTGTCTTTTCTCTGCTTTCTGCACACTTTCTAACTTATCTATGGCAGAGATTTTCAAACTTTAGGTGACTTAAGAATCCCCTGGTGTGTTTAAAAATGCAGATTCCCAACCCCATTCCCAGAAATTGGTAAATAAGAAATTTTAATTTAAAAACTTATTTGTATCAATGCTACAAGTTTTTCAGTCAACAGCTACAATAACAGTAGATCTGCTTTGTTCAGTGGTTACATCTCCTCCCTGCCACCACCACCATTTTTGTTCATTCCTCAGTTTTGAGGGGTTTGGGATGATGATTGCAGTACTAGGGTTTTCTAGGGAAACGGAATCGGCCAGAGGTAACTGTAAATAGTATGAAATTTTACAAAATTGTCTCACACAACCGTAGGGATACACAAATCCAAAGTCTGTAGGGCAGGCTGCAGGAACTCCAGTGAAGGTCCTCAGTGAATTCGCCAGGAGACACTGGCTGTCTGAAGTAGAGATGGAAGTTCTCTCTCTGAATGCTGAAATCACTTTTAAGGCCTTCAACTGATTGGATGAGATGTCACTCATTGCTGACGGCAGTCTCCTCGGTTGATAGTAGATGGAATCAGCCATCTGCAATCAACTCACTGATGATTAAAGACCATGAAATGTCCTTGCATTACAATTAGCCCAGTTCTTGTTTAACCAAACAACTAGGCACTATTACCTGGACAGGTTGACACATTAGCCTAACCACATCTGCTCTGACTGCTTCAGGCAGAGGAATGGAAATGTTTTGCTTGAAAATACTCGTGTTTTTAGGGTGGGGCTGGCCCATCCTCATCGTTTCGTTGGTTATCCAGGGCAATCCAGAAGAACTGGAGAGTAGGAGTTTACCACATATCTGTTAGGTTTCAGGGCTCAACCGGCATATGAACAATCCGAAGGCTTTACTTCTTTGAGAACTATATTTAACAGGTAAATTGAAAATTATAGGTTCATTTAAAAGGAGTAGAAGAATCATGATTAGGGCAATTATAAATGAGTGTACCTATATTATTTTGGGCAAATAGATTTACATATATTCCCAGATAGGGCCCCCTGAGAGGGTGTTGATTTCATAGAGCGATGTAAGCCAAGGAGATTTTTGATGCAAGTGGTATGCAATCCACAATTAGGTAAACTGCTACGCCTTCTCTCCTGAAGCATTGCTAAACACCCTGGTTTAATTCAGAGTTCTTATTCTCTAGTCACCTTTAATTATTTATATTCATTTTAGATTTTTACCAAGTGGTAGTAGCTACTCACTACCTTAAAACATGGACAATAACAAGAGCTTGTTCATGATGATCTAGACATTGCCATCAACTTCTAAGTGGCCAACTTCAGTGTATTCTTTGATATATAGGGAAATGAAGGTGAATTAGAAGTGATGTGGGTGGTATAAGGCCTGGTTTATTTCCAGGAGTTATCTATACTTATGCACCCCACTTCCCTTAAAAATAATTGTCCTTGGGGAGGAGATGTAGGTCAAGTGGTTGAGCACCTGCTTCTCATGTACAAGGTCCTGGGTTCAATCTCTGATACCTCCTTAAAAAAAAAAATTGCCCTTGGGAGTTAGAAGATTTAAGGTCCAGTCTTAGTTCTGGTTCTTTTGAGCTACTCAGTTTCCTTGGGCTTAGGTTTCTTCATCTGAAGTAGCATTGTTTAAGAAATAGTCCCTTTTATTTTTGAAAGGGACTTAGAAGATAATGTTCATCCCTCATTGGAAAAACCAGACTGGTTTAGTGAATTTAAGGAGGCAGAACTATAGTGCCTAGATTGGACGATCAGCTTAACATTTTTTCAGCTTCATTAATGTTTCTTTGGAATAAATATTTTTATCTTCATTATCCCATCTGCCCCTTACAATTCTAGGAAAAACAGTAAAAAGTTTCATATGTATGTCTACAAAGTGATAATTTATATATTTATAAAGATTGTAGACTATTTTTTCCAAATAATTAAAATTGAAGTGTTTTAAATTAAAAAAAAAAACAAACCGAAAATACACCAAACCATAACTTATCTAGACAATCACTAGACCCACTGTGGTCTGGGTCATCACAGTGAATATCAACTTCTGGGGGTGATAGAGTGCTCAGGGAATTTATAACAATAGTGTATGAGGTCTCCTGTGCATCACTTCAGTCTTACTGCCTTACTTTTTTTCTTTTTAAAAAATATATGTATTTAACTTTCCATTTTGAAACAACTTCAAACCTACAGGACAGTTGCCAAAATAAACCCTATACAGAGGATTCCAACCCTGCCCATCCCTGACACCCAGAACCACCAATTTTTATACCTTGCCACTTTTGCCGTATCACTCCGCCCACCATTCATCTATCCATCCTCTGAACATTTGAGAGCAGGCTGCACATATCATGTTGCTTGAGCTCACACCACCTCCCTGCACATTGCCCACAAATAAGCGCACCCACCCATGCAATCACTCCAAGTGAAGTCATCACTTTAAGAAATTCAAACTGATAGAAAGCCTGCAGTCTACATTCCAAATCTACCAACAGTGTCCTTCTGAGCCCTCTCTCCTTCACTCAGATCCCATCCAGCATCATGTATTGCATTTAATTGTCATTCTCTTTAGTTTTTCTTTTTAATTGTGGAAACATACATACAACATAAATCTTCCCATCCCAACCCCTCCCAAGAATATCATCCAGTGGGATTAGTCACATTCACAATGTTGAAATATCTTTACCATGATCCTCTACTATAACTCTCCCTTCACCCCAAACAGAAATCCTACGTTCATTTTTAATTAACTCCCCATTGCCTCTGTCCCCAATCCTTGGTAATCTGTACTTTGCTTTCTGTCTGCATGAGTTTGCACATTCTGTTATTTTCTTTGTGGTTACCATGAGGCTTAAATTTAACTCCCTAAATAGGTAACAATCTTATCTGCTTTGATACCAATTTAACAATTTCAACAGCATACAAAACTATGTTTCCATATGTCTATCCCTCCACCTTCAGGAAGTTCTTGTCACAAATTAAATATGTATAAAATAGGGAAGCAGCTGTGGCTCAATCAGTGGGGCTCCCGTTTACCATATGGGAGGCCCCGGTTTGGTTCCCGGGGCCTCCTGGTGAGGGCAGGCCCGCCCGTGCGGCGTGGTTGGCTGACCCAGCGAGCATGAGCAGCAAGGGGGGATAAATGAATAAATAAATAAAATCTTTAAAAAAAAACAAAAATGTATAAAATACATCATAAATAATTATGTTTTATGCATTTTATTTATACATTATAAGTCCCAAACTATTATCATTAGATTTTATGCATTTGCCTTTTAGATCCTGCAGAAAGTAAAAAGTGGAGTTACAAATAAAAAATACAGTAGTACTAGTATTTATATTTACCCATGTCATTATCTTTACCAGAGATCTTTATTTCTTTATGTGGCTTCAGTCAGTTGTCTAATGTCCTTTGCTTTCAATCTGTAGAACTTCCTTTAGCATTCCTTATAGGGCCAGTCTAATGGTGACAGAGCCCTTCAGCTTTTATCTGGGAATGTTTTAATTACTCAGTTTTTAAAGTTTTGCCAGATAAAGAATTCTTGGTTGGCAATTTTTTGCTTTCAGCACTTTAAATGTCTTCCCACTGCCTTCTTGCCTCTCTGGTTTCCAATGAGAAACTGACACTTAATTCTGAGGCTCCCTTGAAGGTGACACGTTGCTTCTCTCTTCTGGCTTTCAAAGTTCTATCTTTGGCATTCAAGTTTGATTATAACATGGTATGGTATGGGTCTAATTGGGTTTATCCTGGAGTTCATTGAGCATCTTGGATGCTTATATCCATGTCTTTTGTTAAATTTAGGTTTTCGGCCATTGTTTCATTGAATAGTCTGCCTCTTTCTCTTTTCTTCTTCTGGGACTCCCACAATGCAATATATTTGTACGCTTGATGGTGTCCAGTTTCCTCAGGCTCTGTTCATGTTTCTTCATTCTTTCCTCTTTTTGCTTCTCAGACTGGATGATTTCAATTGTCTTATCTTTAAATTCACTGTTTCTTTTGCCAGTTCCAATCTGCTGTTGAGCTCCTCCAGGTATTTTAATTTCTGTTACTGTGGTTTTTCAGCTCTGGTTCCTTTTCATAATTTCTCTCTCTCTGTTGGTATTTCCTTTGTTTTCATCTCTTGTTTTCCTGATTTCCTTAATTCTTTGTCCATGTTTTCCTTTATCTCTGTGCATACTTAGGACGTCTTTTTCAAAGGCCTATGCCTGGAATGTCTCTAGCCTGATCCTCCTCATTGGTGATTTCTAATGCTTGAATCTTCTTCTTTGCCTGGCCCGTCACTTCCTGTTTCTTTATATGTTTTGTAATCTTTTGTTGAAACCTGGATATTTACATATTTTCATGTGTTATGGCTGGAATTTAGACCCTGAGCCATCTGTCCTTAAGCTTTTATCTAGCTAGTCTGAGAGCTTTCCCAGTCTTTGAATATTAACCTGTCAGTGCTACCCATATAAGGAGTTTGGAGAATAACACAAGCCATAAGGCATAGGGACCTTTCTGATCCTATCAGTGCTGGCCCTACATTTACACAGACATGAATGCCCCCTTTTCCCTAGGAAATTTTCCTCACAGTCCTGGGTACTGCATTGTATGTCCTATAGCCAGCAATCCCTGAAATACAACTTGACTGCTCTCCCACAGCATTCTGTAGGAGAGCTCCATGAATTGCCTTCTACATACAGGGCAAGTTCTGGGACAGTGAGCTCCTCAGGCCACCACCATACTGATGGGGCCAGACATCCATGCTCTCAGAATGTGCACGAGGGTTTCTCTGCTCCCTCAGGAACCAGGACTAAGGCTCTACACTGGGAACAAAGGCCAACTCCATGCTGGACCAGCCAGGTCACCAAGAGGCCTTTTTCTTGATTCGGCCTTTTGTTGATACTACTTCTAAATGGCTTTTTCCTTTATTTAGTGCTCGTCCTGTTATTGCAATCCTTTAACCGTTTTTTGGAACTTTTAGAAAGATGTTTCTGCCAGTTCAAAGCTTCTAGGGTTGCAGAGGGGACAGAGCCCTGAAGCATCCCACTCTGCCATCTGATTGGGGTGGGGTCCTGGCCTTTTTATTTGAGCCACTGCTGTGGCAACCAGTTCTGAGTTAGATGGGACAGCACCTTTTCTCTTGCTTCAGGCATTTCTCACTCCTCTCGCCCCCACCGCCCCCGCCCCCACCTTCTAACAAGTTGCAAGAACTGCTTGGTACTTGGACTTGTGCAACCTCAAAATGTAGTGGAGCAAACTTTCTCCTGTTTCCCCCACTGCAGACACTTCAGAGGCATATTTCATAAAGCCTTCTCAGAAAGCCCCTCAGGATCAAGCACTAGTGGTCTTCAGTGGTGGCCAACTCAGTGTGTCCTTGATTGGCTTTCCTTCCTTCCATTTCACTTGTCCTGTCACTCTTGTTCCCTGGGATCATTTCCCAAATCAACTATCTGCATGCAAGCTTTTTCTCAGGCTCTGCTTTTAGGGGAACCAATGCCAAGGCAAGCAATAACTAACACTGACATGCAGAAAGATGATTAAAAAAATAATTCTCATCTCCATGTATTTTATTTCGTGAATGTCCAAATAAAAAAGTCTTTTCTGTTTAAAACACTGCCAGTTAGAATAAAACAGACCAGCTCTATCAACTATAAAACAAACATGAAAATATCTTCAGAACAGTTCTTTCAAAGAGCTACATAGTTGTTTAATCGCTTTAATACATATTTTATCCAGTGCTATAGCTCTAATCTTTTAATATTCATTTTGAAAATCTAAGCCATTTCTGAATAGATCAGTGGCATCTTCATAAAAAACTTGTCCATTAACTTTAATTCAAAATAAAGCTTTATCTTTCCATTCTGAATCTGAATGTGCTAGTTCTAAACTGTCCCACCAACTTTTTCCCTTGCCTTTAGCAAATCACTTTTCACACTTAAAGCTAGTGTTTTTTTTTTTTTTTTCTTTTCACTTGAGAAAAAGTTACTTCCCCCATGACAGGATGTTTTCTGTGATAAATCTGCCTATGAATTCTGCTGTATTCTCTAGTTGGTTTCACTTTACAAATCAGATGTTCTTTTCATATATTACCCCATGTAATACCGTCTTAATCTTCATAACTAATGAGGTTACAGTTACAAATAAGGCTCAGAGAAATCAAGTAATCTGTTCCAACATGTAAGTTTTAGAACTTGGGGTCGGATGTGGCTCAACTGGTTGGGCGTCCGTCTCCCATATGGAGGGACCCGGGTTTGATCCCCGGGACCTCCCGGTAAAAAAAAAAAAAAAAAGTTTTAGAACTGGAACTTGACTTCTGGTCTTCTGATTCTACCTATCGGGAAACGGATGTGGCTCAAGAGGTTCGGCGTCCGTCTACCATATGGAGAGACCGGGGTTCGATCCCCGGTACCTCCTGGTAAAAAAAAAAAAAATAAATGAACCCAGCAAGAAATGACTAAAATTTAAGTTTTAGCAAAAATGTTTTTTATAAATTCAAACAAAAACTCAAGAAACAAGATAAATTATATGTATACATAGGACCACTTGTCAACCTACCTATCAATGCTTAACTGCAGTCTCATTTACCTAGTCCCTTTTAATATTTAAAAGTGTATATAACAGACACTTTCTTTAAAAGACAAAAGCCCCAATAAATAACATGGGAAATGCTTCTCTACACAGCAGTAATAAGTTTTCACTTGATGGATTTCTGTATGCTTTTGCTTGTTAAAATAGGAAAAGCAGCTAGGATCTGTTTTAATGAACAGCATAATCCACTTATTTATAAATTATTTTTCCCAGGCACAAATTCATTCTTGGTTTGGGAAGATACAGTTTTTAAAATGGAAGAAATCCTCTTACAAGTTTCAGACCCACAACATTTAAAACAATGCTGAAATTCTTTTAGGTGTTTAACTCCAGCCAACATGGAAATTTTGAATCTTCAGCCATTGATCTTAAGATTTCCTGTTATATTTGCCAGAAAACATTTCAACAGATGGATTCCAGAATAGGTCACAGCACTGTAAAAGAAAAGAAAAGTCATTTTCACCCTTACCTCAGAGGTAGTAACAGATTCAAATTCATCTCAACTTAAAAATTTTTTTTCTTACAGAATCTTGTGGTTTTGTGTATGAAGCAGAATGTCCTTTAATATTTCTTCCTCTTCCTCTTCCCTAGCCGAATGTCCTTTAATATTTCTTACTTTTCCTCTTCCCTAGCCTCTGCTTCCAACATTCTAAAATCTGATGATCCACATCACCTGATCCATTTCCTTCAGGAATTCTAAATATTTTCCCATGCTTTCTACTTTGCTATCTCGATCTCTTTAGTTTGTTCTTTCTGTGATAAAAACTCAATTGCCTTGATAATTTAGAGCTTTTTCGTATTTTTTTTTTTAAATCACCATCACCATTTGTGTATCTATTATTTATCTCTGACTATATCCACCCATCCTTCCATCCATACATTGGCATGGAAATTGACCACATGGTTTCTCAGGCATGGATACACTATGGTTTTATATACAGGTAAAATATTTTCTGCTTTATTACTAATTCCATTTTTGATAAAGTACAGCATGTTAGACTTTTTGACCAAAGCAAGCTGCTTGAAAACAGCCTGCGCTTTCTTGGATGAATGAAGTCATGCAGACACAGTTTAAAGTAGAGATAAAGTTTGATAGTCTGCCCACTAAATATGGTACCTTGATCTCATTTGCTACATTTCTGTTAATTCATAATTTCCTCTGTTCTTTTTCAGTTCTTATCTGCTTGGAATTTTACTACATAGAAAACCACAGAAACATACATACTGTGCCCACTTATATATTTCTTCCATACCATTTATAAAAATGCTAATACACTGATTTTAGCACCAATCTTGGAGGGCCTTTCACTATTTGTACTCTCTCTACTCTGCTGGGGCAGAGTTCAGGCATGAAGGTTAGCACTCACCTTTTTCTACAGGTTTAAAGGCCAAACCTCACTGGACTATATACCACCCTTCCACCTTTCGCCCTCCCAGAACACATAGGAAGAGAAGGAAATAAAACCTGACTTTTATAATAACCATTTTGTGAATAGACCAGACTCTTTTCAGGAGGGAAGAACTGGAGCTTGCTCATGCTGGTAAATCAAGGAGGATATAGAACTCTACTTTTTGAATTGGGTTTTGAGAACTACAGGGTACAGCCTGCCAACTTCCTGCTGTTAACAGTCACTGTGATACAGTGAATATTAAAGTTCTTGAAAGCCAGTGGGCTCCCATGTCTCAATTCTTATGTTTTAAGTGCAGTACAGCTTTCTGCAGTACCTTGGTCACCTCTGGTGAGTGTGGCAGCAGTACTGATTCTGTGGTCAAGCAGCAGACAATGCTGGCATAGAATAAGAAAGAATGTTTCTAGAAAGTACTGGAAATATCATAATCGAGGTTGCTGGCCCCAGGCATTTACTGACACCCTGGCCTCTGGAAAGGAAGGAAACTAACATTTACTATGTACCTACAGTGTGTACATCAGTCACAATACATTTTGTTTAATACTTCTAATAATCACATTTTTATCAATGAGAAAATAGACTCAGAAAATTAAATAAATAAGATGCTTTAAAACTGGTAGCCAGGAAGCAGAGGAACCATGCAACTCCAGGGTGTCTGACTCTTAAAGGCTCTTTGTATTTTAGCAAATGTGTTGCTACAACTCACTTAGCTTCTCCAACTTGTAACCTTTATTGTGAAATAGGCATATTTCCTGAAAGGATCAATTAAGTGTTTTGAATTATCTAGTGACATAGCCTCCTCTAGGTCCCTTTGTTTTCAGATAGTGCTAACAGTTCTTAATGCTGCCTTGTCTGGTCTAGTGGCACATACCCCAACAGCACTGCGGGACTACTGATTGATCATTACCTTGTATTGAACACCATAATTCTATTAGTGTAGCCCAAGAAAACATTGGCAATTTTTCCCAAGCCACATCACACTGTAAATACAAACTCAGCTTATAGTCAACTAAAATTTCCCCCCTTTTTTTTTTCAACAAATGTCCCTGTTAACCCACGATTTGCCCATACTTTGTCTATGTTGCTTTTTTAAGCAGAATTCTCACTTCCTTCTTATTGAATATTAAAAGAATAGCTGATTTTATATGATGATGCTCAGGGCTCTAAGAAGAATTAGAATTTTATTACAGCTCCTGGGAGTTTCCATTGTATATAAGGGACACAGTTAAATGAATATAATAAATATATGCATGTAAATCAAGAGAGAATAATATTTTGTGGGAATGAATGAAGAGGGATTTTGACAGGCATGTTTATAATTCCAAACAGCTTAAATCTGATCTAGACTGGGAGAACCTAAAATGACTGCTAGGGGAGTTTCATATACAACCAAGAGCTACTTGGATTCATTATTTTCTCATAGCAACTAGCTAGTGTCCTCCACAAAGAACAAGTTACTTACTGTACCCAAGGTATACAATAAAAGTAAAGGCCCATGCTTTATCATTAAGCCACATCTTAATATCGTAAAAGTTACCAGCTCAGGAAATAACTATTCTCTCTGCTACCAATGCTAATTCTAACTTATATGAAGCATTTGTATTTTATATATGTCCCTTCTAAAGGAAAAATTTTCTCCCTTACAGCCTCTATCAGTTTTCTACCATAAGGATATGTTGTTTTTCTTTGAAATTGAGAAAGGATGATAGCACTTTTATTGTGGCTATTGTTCACCTTGATTTTATTTTATTTTATTTTTTTAAAGATTTTATTTATTTATTCATTTATCCCCCCCTCGCTGCTTGTGCTCGCTGGGTCAGCTAACCACGCCGTGCGGGCGGGCTTGCCTTCACCAGGAGGCCCCGGGAACCGAACCCGGGGCCTCCCATATGGTAAACGGGAGCCCTACTGATTGAGCCACAGCCGCTTCCCGCCTTGATTTTAAAAGGTAAAAAAGATCTAGGTTTGAGCTAGGTTGAGGCAGAAAGTGAATAAAATGCTCATAGGGAAGATCCAACAAGAATCAGCAGAAGGAAGAAAGAATAGAGGGAAGGGAAAAATAAAAGTCCCTAATGGATTGTACCAACAAATCATGGTTAGGTGTGTAGGCTTCCAAATTCCTCTAATTTTAAGTGGTACTTCAAATTAAGAAACTGATTTAATACTAAAGGTTCTTATTACATAAAGTTAGAGAAAGAATTCAACTCTTACCTTACAGGAAACAATTGAGGAAAACATCCTTGCGTTTGAGTGTCAACAAATTTCTGGATGTGTAGGACTTGTTTTAAAAGATGTCCCTTGGAAGATTTGTCAATTTTTGTTAATACCATCTATAAGAAAATATTGTTTTTAAGCATTGGGAAACAAAATATTTCTTCGTATATAGTTTTACACATTTTAGCTACTACAGATTTTCTAGTGCCAATTTTTAGTTTCAAATAGGGGGTCCATGCAAGTTTCTTAAGCTCTATGCCTCAGTTTTCCCATATATAAAATAAAAACAATACCCTTCTAAAGGAGTGGCTCTTGAAGATTAAATGAGTTAATCTATGCAACACATAAAGTATATACTATGTCTTTGCTATTTGACAATGCTTTAACTACACAGGGCCATAATATCTTGGTTTTTAAGATGAGGTAAAAAGGACCCTGGTGTCATATTTGCAATTATCTTAAGCCATATGTTTCTTACAATCACTATATACTTTGTGTCTAAGATATATAAATGAGTATTATTATGTTGATCTATAAAAAATTGCTAACCTGTGATCATTTTTAACCTACACAATAGTTCAACCTTATATATAATCACTAGTGGAAAAAAAAATCAGAATTTGGGTTTTTGTAGATTGTATCCATTCTAATTATATTCCAAGTCTTAAATTTTTCTTGTCCAAACACAACTACATACTGAAGGATGGTCAAGGCATAGAAGATTATAAAATCAATTAAAAAATAAAACCTTAAGTTTTTCTGAGAAATGAAAGAATTTCTGTAAAATTAAATTTCCTGACCAATCACTAATGCTTTTCAGTCATAAAAAATAAAAAAATGCTAATGGCAGAAAGAGTGAGAAGGAGCAGATAGTGTGTTTCCTAACTATCTGTGAATCCTCCCAAATAGGAGGAGCCTTTCCTCATGAAGGCAAATATGCTGATATTTAAAATGATATAATTCTTCTATCCCAAACTCTTTCCAAGAAAAAAAAGTAATATTTTCTTTTAGTTAAAATTGAAGAAATGATGATTTTGTAAACTGGTACCTACAATACCAAATCAGGAATACTACTATCACTTAATAAAATCAGTTTTGCAATATTTTGGTATTTCTACAGTGTAACCTATGTTCAATAATCTGTTGACTTCTTTAAATTATTGCTAATGCTTCATAGGACTTTTGCAAATCCCAAGAATTCATACCATACAAAAAACTGGCCATCTGATAATATGATTTGATTTGTATTAAATCCCATTGTTACATATTCATGATTTTCTGCCACTTTTGGAAACTAAATTATAGTCTTTGGGTTCTTTACTTTTCTTTAGAAAGGAACTTAGAGTGCTATTTTGTCTGGATGCCTCACAAAGCAAAATTATTGGGGATACCAAATACTGGTCTGTATTCTTCTATTCTAGATCAACAACAGAAAGAACATTGGTAAGATATTCCCAAGAATTTTGTTTTCTTTAAGAACATAAAAAATTCTACTTGTGTGTGCTAGAACCTGCTATGTTTTTAGAATGGCTCTTTTTTTTTTTTATTTTTTTTATTAAAGATTTTATTTATTTATTCATTTATCCCCCCCTTGCTGCTTGTGCTCGCTGGGTCAGCTAACCATGCCATGCGGGCGGGCTTGCCTTCACCAGGAGGCCCCGGGAACCGAACCCGGGGCCTCCCATATGGTAAACGGGAGCCCTACTGATTGAGCCACAGCTGCTTCCCTAGAATGGCTCTTAAATTCCAAATTGGTTTAGCAAATTTCTCCATTGCAGTTGTTTTCCTTGCATTCTGATAAGTACTATTTGCCAAGCTGCTGTTAAGGAATTACTGACATGTTTTAGACAAAAGTCTATGCCTTAAAACACGCGTGCACACACACTCACAAAGAAAAAGAAGAACACTTAAGAACACTAAATGAACAGTTTAGAAAGGGTACTTTTGCTTTGACTATAATTTCAAAAACTTAAAGGTGACAGCAGGAAAAGAAGAAAAGTTCCAGAGAGCTTATTTTAATATTAATAGCTGATAAATGAAAAGATTATTCAAAAGGCACTCTTACCTTTTGCAAAACCTGCTCATTCATTAAAAAGCCCACACATACATATACATGCAGAATTTGTGTTTTTAACTGCAACCACAGTTCAAAAGAAATACTTACCACATAGGGTAATGCAAATTCTTCACACATTTCTATGGCAATATTTTCTTTACTTTGAATTCCAACACCACTATCTACTAACAAAAATGTTCTTATCAAACTGTAAGAATATAGAAATGAAGATTAATGACAATGTAAAATAAACTCATTTCTCCCCTCCTCCCCAACCCCCACTGGACTAAGAAAGTTTCCTCTGAATAACTCTCAATTCAAATTTTAAAAATTCCTTTAGGCAAAATGAATACTCAATTCACCAGGAAGTCCAACAAGTCTCAATGCTGTTTACTTTTGAAAACTAAATTCACTATATATTAATTTATTTTAATAAGCATGTATTGAACTTAAGGCACTCTGCTTGGGACTGGATACAAAGATGAGTGAGCCCCTTCCTCTAAAAGCTTAAACTCTAGTGGGTGAAAAAGACATGAATCCAATTAACATAAGTTATCATAAACAGGTTTAATTTTCTTAGAATTACTTTGAAGACCCCTAACAGAAAGCAGGGGACAGCCCCATATTTTGCATTTTCTTATGTAAACATTTCATCTTAGTTTCCATGAAAACTGACATTAGCCTGCAAAGCTACAATAAGCAAAGTACTTGTACATACTTCTTTACACATTGCAAGTTTAACATTAGTTTTTCTATATATTATGCAATTTTTGAAACAGAACTTGTTATCTGACTATCTATAGAGACAAGAAAAGACAACATTTAAAGAGGATGTGAGGTCAGAAGTATTTTATGATTGATTAGAATTTAATGAAGTTTATTTAAATCTAGTATATACCACATTAGCTAACAATTTTCATTTTCAAAATTAGCCAGCTATATAAGTTTGGTTTTAAAAAAAATTAAACTCTACTGAAGAACATTTTATAGTCTCAATTTAGGACAACACTTAACTTTAAGATTAAGTGTACATAAGCAAGCAGTACATATTTTGGAGTAAATATTATATTGCAGAATATTATGAGGAGAATAAACTGGACTTTCTAAAATAAGTTAGTTCATAAAATTGAAGTGTTCATTATGTGTAGAATGCTTTATTGATGAAAAAGTGTTTTGGGGTTAAAAGTATAACTATTAAAATAAAAATTATTCCTTACTTCCTTCGGTCTTTTAGATAAGCCTCTACCATGTCAACAAAATCTTCAGGTGCTCTATAGCCATAACCTGGCATGTCCACCAATGTAAAATATTTTCCAACTTTGTAAAAATTCATTTTCTTTGTATGACCCTGACAAAGTAAATGAAAAAAAAGTGTCGTAAAATGTCTTTTTATGTTTCATGACTCACAATATTTGCTTAGTCAGTAAACAAATATTTATTAAAAGCTTAAGTATTTCATGTAAATTCCTAGCTATGCAGATGATGGGTATAGAAAAAGAAGATAGAAGGGAAGTGGCTGGAGGATAGGCTTAGAGCACACCATTTTTTCTCTTCAATTCTTTTTTTTTTTTTTTTTTTTAAATAGAATCTGTGTGACTTAAGAACTTTATATAATCTGTATTAGAAACATATAGGCAAAATATTTTGGAGTCTTTAACTCTCTCTCGATGAAAAAGTCACCGTGTTCTAAATGTGTGACTGCAGTAGTCAATATTCTCTGAAATTAATTATGGCACAGATAGGTTAAAATACTTACTGCAGTCATACAGGTTTTCATAAAACCTAGATCTAAATTCATATTTTGTTATACCCAGTTTACTGCTTCCTTAAAATCAAGATGCTCCATGTATCTTTAATTAGTTGGGTTTTAATGCTTTCTTTCAACAAATTTTTAAAATTATAAATATCTGTGTAACTAAAATTGATGTGAAGACAAGTAGTTTACTCATGGTTTTGTATCTATGGGACATCTATTAACCAGAAAAGAAGAGCTTAAAGTTATACAATTTAAAAGTTAGTCAATTGCTTGGAACTTAGAACAAATATTCTCAGAGGAAAGATTTTTATAAACGGTGATTAGGTTCCCAGGTCAGCTTATTTGTCTATCTATAGGGAAATGATTTTAGAATTACAGATTGGGAATGTCAAGATTACATTCCCTCCACTGTTCTCTCACAGAAATAAGGGGAACTTCCCTACCTAGAAGTCATAGTTTAGCTGGGTTATTTGGTGAGGCAGGACAGCAGTGAGAATGGGATGGCTAAGGCATGGAAACAGATTGGTTTTTATCAACACTCCATTTCTGCCAGTCATCAGCGATACGGAATAATCAGGGAATTAACCATATGAAGTGGGGAGGAAGAGAAAACCAGTGAAGTCTCACAGAAGGGTTCCCACATGATAAAAGGGGTCAGTGAACATTAGGGTTGGAGGAAAGGTGTTGCCATGGATAGGTAATAAGGTGGGGGAGGGTAATGAGTTCTGAGGAAAAGATATCAGATATTGATAGAGCTTGCATCATTGAGGAGGAAGTGAAGGGAATTAGAAACTGATAGAAAGCTCCTCCAGTATAAAAGATTATAGGAGGAAAAAAAACTTATAAAGCTGTTTGCCCTAAAATCATTGTGGAACTAGATGACTGCTCTCATAGACGCAAATATGGAATAACAATAGAATACTTTTTGACAACTCTCAGAAAAGATTTTGATGAAGATTTCCTCAAGACATTGGTAAGACTACTAAAATAAATCCAGCCACATTTCCTCCTTTTTTTTTTTTTTCAGAAAAATAAACAGGTATTAATGAAATGCTTTACTTTACTCTTGTTTGGAAGAAATTACTTCTGCAGGAACTTAGTCATGATTTCTTGTACCACCTGACTTTTACTATTCACCTTAACCAATTCAGAGTTAGTCCAGACATATTTTAAAATTCCAACATACCGGTTTTTTGGAGACTCTGACTTCAACCTCAGGGGCCAGTGAAAATAAAGCCTTTATTAGGGAAGATTTTCCAACATTACTTCTGCCTATAAAACACACCTTGAACAAGAAAAAAGAAGATACCTGAGTACTAATTTATATATATATTATTATATGTTGTATTAGCTGCAAAACTCTGTCAAACTATTTGTAGTCTTGACTACCAAGTTAAAAGTGGCTTAATGTTTAGTCAAACCACAAATTCTAACTTACAGTTAATATTTATTGATTGATTAGTCCCAGGTACTGTTCTAAGCACTCTCCATACATTTATTTTATTTACACCCCCTGCCCCTGTTGTTTGCACTTGCTGTCTGCTCTCTGTTTCTGTTCATTGCGTGTTCTCTGTGTTTGCTCATCTCCTTTTTAGGAGGCACCAGGAACTGAACCCAGGACCTCCTATGTGAGATACACTTGAGCTGTATCTGCTCCCTGCTTGTTGTGTCTCTCATTGTGTTTCCTCATTGCATTATCTCGCCGTACCAGCCCATCGTGTCAGCTCGGTGTCTTGCTCATCTTCTTCAGGAACTGAACCCACGCCCTCCCATGTGGTAGGCAGGTGCCCAACAGCTTGAGCCACATCTACTTCCCCATATATTTTCTTATTTACCTTTTACAATATCTCTATGAGATAGGTACCATTATTATCCCCATTTTACACAGGGGAAAACTAGAAGCCAAAAGAGGTTAAATAACTGGCCCAAAATTATACAGCTAGAAAGTGAAGGAACTGGGATTTGAACTCAACTTAGGACATCTATATCCAAAACCTGTGCTTTAAATACAATATGCTATTCAAGAATATTTGCAACATTTATTAAGCATTCTACATTTACAAAGCCTTTTGAAGTATATAAGTGCATTTCAACATAACTGGCTCTAAAGTACAACTACATGTTTGGAACCCCATTTTCCCACAAACTCCCAAAGTACACTGACACCACTGCAATTAAGGTTATTCCTTTTCCTGGACCTCTCTTGTCCCAATGAAGCTTTTTGCATTTAGTCCTCTGTAATGTGGAAAGCAATAAAATAT
The DNA here is from genome assembly GCA_026826555.1 of Tolypeutes matacus. Taxonomy (NCBI): domain Eukaryota; kingdom Metazoa; phylum Chordata; class Mammalia; order Cingulata; family Chlamyphoridae; genus Tolypeutes; species Tolypeutes matacus. Next base: position 16,653,914 of record JAKSZT010053887.1, on the reverse strand, counting down.
TATTGATACTTATGATTAATACATATGACTTTTCTTTTTAACATTGATATTGAAGAAGGGACACTACCAACCAATGGTTCTGCATGAGAGCAGTACTGCCCACCCCCACGCCCCCTCTGGAAATTTGTGAGGGCATTTTTGGTTATCAAAACCATCCACGACCAGTGATGTTCTTTATATTGAGCAAAACCGGGTCGGGCCTTCTTACTAAATAACTTAAGTACTCCCTGATTTCTGTTTACACAATTTATTACAGCAGTTCTAAATGTATTTAGAAGAAAAGTTTCAGTGTGGTGCAGTTACTGCAGATATGTAGAGATCTGAGCCTTCTTTTAGGGCAGACTAATGCACACATTAATAAAAACTGTTTAAAATATTTCATATATTGCCATCTCTCTATGGTAATCATTATTTTGCATACCATAGGGTAGATTGTGTGAAAGTTACATATTGATAAGGAACATGCCATTTGTGAAATTATTATGCTTACTCACATTCTTCACTTTGTCACAAAGGAATAATTTGACTCGCATGTTTTCCCTATTGCAAAATGATAATAAAAGGACAGCCTATTACGCTTAGTTTGGGGTCTTACAACCTTTTAAAGTCTTCTATATTCGTTACCCAGGTAATTAAAACTATATATGTTTATTTAGTTAAAATAATTACATTTGTCAAAACAAAGCTAGAAAATTAACACGAAGCTTGAAAATATCTCTCCCTTTGGTGACAAAATATAGGTGACAGCAAAAAACCTCTGCCCATGTATGCACAGTGGGCTGTTCGAGCTCTAATACCCTCTGCGCACCGTGAACCCTTGCAACTCTCACCTCAGGGCGGGAAAGGTCCGGAGCGTGGTCGAGGCGCACAGCTGAGCTGAGGTACTCTATGCGGTGCTGGGCGGTGGACGTGAAGAAGCCATCGGCTCTCGCTATGTCCTCCAGGCTCGGGTCGAAGATGTTCAGGTGAAGGTCAGGCCTCCTGTCCGGGACGAGATGCCGCTCGAGTTCCTGTAGTGGGAACACCAGCTTCGTTAGCTGCCTCTTCGGCAACCGTAGCACTTCAGCGAAGGCCTGGGACATACTGTAAGGTCGGCTCACGCTCTCCATCACAGCCCGCACCTCAGAACACCTGATGATTCCAAGCCTTAGCCTCGATGTTGCCATTTTCTTCTCCCAAAAGACCACGCAGCGGAACCTCTTTCTCGAAGCTGGGCTGCGCGTGCGTAAATCCGCTCCCACTATGCCTGCTGGGAATTGTAGTCTCCACTGGCCGAGCTCGTTTCCTGACTAATTTCTCGTCTAGGATACAGGAGGGTGTTACCCTGCGTGGGGAGTGGGCTACTGCTGGGTCCCTTAAACACGTGGCCTTGAGGACTGTGTCTTTGACTTGCTGGTCGTCCTAGGGAGAATGTTTAACCGCTCTCGGAGACAAAAGAACATATCTTGCTGTGCGGCCCGTTAGAGTTTAGGGAAGGCATAAAATTGTGTAGTTCTTGTAGTACCAGGCCCGTTTTGTCCTCACAATTTTTTGTTTTCCTATGGATCATTGACGTTTGTCACAAGCAGACCACTCGGAAAAACACTTTTGCAAAAAAAGTAAGGACTGGTGAGAAATGTTTTTGAAACAACACCTTGTTTTCAGGGGAGAAACCATTCATATTTCAGCCTTCTCTATAGTTACAGGAAATGTCATTAAGCTTTTAATATTTCTTACAAAATAAAAAACAGTTTTGCACAGGCGATACGGAGTTGTATCATAGAAGTTCTATAATACCATCTTATTTCAAAATTTTGTTCTCAAAGCAATTCAAACTGATTAGTGGTGGAATGGAAGATGCAGGTATCATATTATGAAATGAATAACTAAAGAATGCTATGTAAGATCATAGGTCTTCTAAAACGTCAGCAGCAAACAGCAGGGGAATGCTAACTCATGGCCTTGAGTGATTCCCTGGGTTTTCAGTAACTAATCAGTACAATTATTGAATGATGTGTTTACAAAAATCACTGAGCAGGACTGAGAACTTTGAGCTTGACCTACTGCTGGCCAGCTAATTTTTTTTTTTATTGATCTTTGAGTCCTTATTCTCTCCCCCAGCCTCACTCCCTAGTAGTGAAATGCTTTATTGTATACATCCAGAACTTTTGGACAGTGTATACTTTGTATGTATTCTAACTTGAAATACTGTTTGATAGACCTTTTTTTTTTCTTTCAATAATATATTTGGAAATCTTTATCAACACATAGTGACCTACAAGGTTGTTTCTTTTATTTATTTTATTTTTTTATTTTTAAAGAAGCGTTAGATTACATAAATGTTTTATCCAAAATATAGGGGATTCCCATATACCCCACTCTTTCCCCCTCCCATACTTTCCCCCATTAACAGCATCTTTCGTTAGTGTGGTACAGTTGTTACAATTGATGAACACATATTGCAGCATTGCTACTAACTATGGTCTATAGTTTACATTATGCTTTACACTTTGCACTGCATAATTTTATAGGTTTTGACAAAATGTCTAATGGCCTGTATCTGTCATTGCTATGTCATGCAGAACAATTCCAATGTCCCCAAAATGCCCCATGTTACACCTATTCTTTCCTCTCCCTTCACTCAGAACCTCTGGTGATCACTGCCTTTATTTCAGTGTTACAAGTTCTTCCATTACTAGAATAGTAAGTCTACTTTAGTCCATAGTTGCATTCTCCCCTATGTTTGTTCATTCCTCAGTTTTGAGGATTTGGGGATGGTGATGCCCACTCTGCTTCCAATTGAGAGGAGGCTTATATTCCATGGGGCAGATGGATGGAACTGTCTTGCTTGCAGTTGTAGATACTCTGTTTTTTGGGATGGGCGTTGCCCATCATCAACCTTTTTTTTTTTAAAGATTTTATTTATTTATTCATTTATCTCCCCCTTGCTGCTTGTGCTTGCTGGGTCAGCTAACCACGCCATGCGGGCGGGCTTGCCTTCACCAGGAGGCCCCGGGAACCGAACCCGGGGCCTCCCATATGGTAAACGGGAGCCCCACTGATTGAGCCACAGCCACTTCCCATCATCATCAACCTTTTGTTAGTTGTCCTGGGTGAGTCTGATGAGCTGGAAAGTAGGCATTGGCTGCAACTCTCCTGAGATTCAGGGGTCAACTGATATACTACATGATTGTTTTTAATAGAGGTGTATTATTTCATTGATTTTCCCAGTCTCCTATTGATTATCAGTTAGGTTTTTTTTTTTTTTTTTTTTTTTTTACCGGGAGGTCCTGGGAATCGAACCCGGGTCCCTCCATATGGGAGACGGACGCCCAACCAGTTGAGCTACATCCGACCCCATCAGGTTTTATATATTTTTTAACTTTTTATTTTGAAATACTTTCAAACTTCTAGGAGAGATGAGAAATAATACAAACAGAGAACTCCAACATACTTCTATCCAGATACTCAGATCCGCCAACTGTTACCATTTTGCCACACTTGCCTTATCTAGCTAGCTAGCTAGCTAGCATCTATCATCTTCTAAACATTTTAAAATATGTTGTATACATTATAACTCCTAAACACTTAATATTTTCATTTCCTAAGAACAAGGATATTCCTTATGTAACCACCTTAAGTACAATTCTCATGTTCAAGAAATTTAACATTGATACAAATCTATATTCCAAATTTTTTCTTATGTCCCAACACTGTACTTTTGGACCTTTTCTCCATTATTAGATACAGTGCAGGATCATGTATTGCATTTAATTATCATTGTCTCTTTCTCTCTCTCTTGAATTGTGGAAACATTTATACAGCATAAATTTTCCCATCTCAACCATGCCCAAGCATACCATTCAGTGGGATTAATCACATTCACGATGCTGCTCTCCCCTCACTAGCCAACTGACTAATCATTTGGGAAAAAATAAAGCTAAATCCCTACTATACCTTTTTCACTAAAATAAAGTTCAGATCTGTTAAATATGAAAAAGTGAAACTAGAAAACTATGAGAAGAAAAAAAGTCTAATTTGTTCATAATCTTAGAGGAGTTTTCTAAATCCTTCCGTAATAGGATTAATACCCATCCCGATTGTGCTGGGCCACATCTTAGCTGAAGTAACCTCAAAAAAAAAAAAAAAAAAAAAAAAAAAAAAAGTCCCATTACAAGAATTCACACCCACAGAAATGGATTAAGTTTAAGGAGATGTTTTTTCTGGGATACATAGCTTCAAACCACTACAGGGAGTTAATGCATATTGCTTGTAGGATTTCTGTTTGGGGTGATGGGAAATTTCTGGTAATAGAAGGTGGTGAGCAAATTAATTTACTTTTTCTTCTAATAGTTTCCTGGTTTCACTTTTTTATATTTAATAGATCTGCAATTTATTTTAGTGAAAAGAGTACCCTAAACTTTTTTTCCCTAAATGGTTAGCAAGTTGTCTCAACAATATTGAATAATCCATCTTTTCTTCACAGATTGTTAATGTTACCTATATAATATATTAAATTTCTATATGCAGGTAGGTCTAATTCTAGGGAACTCCTAACTTTGAAAGTACTTTCAAATATGCCATTTCATTTCCAAATCTTGAGGCCCTTGGTTTGGAAATAAACCAGAGCATAAATGACTTTTGCCAATTCTTTACAAGGGTTTCGGAGGTATTTGGGGATTAAAAGATACCACAGCACTCATTTTGTAATCCTACATAATTCTGAATCCAGAATTATTTGACAGGACAGTTTTTGCAAAATAAATAATCTTCCTAAGGTTGAGAGTCAAACAGATAATCCATTGGAAATAAATATGACTAGGAAAAGCACTAGTTTATCTAATCACTTTTTAAAAAAGTATCCATGTAAACAAGACATACAGAACTTCAAGACGAGTAAATAATACACTATACTTTCCTTGGGTAAATGTGGTCAAACTCTTCTCTAATTTCCAATGTAGGCTGAAGGTCAAAGATGAGGTATTCACAACAGTAAGGCATACTAGTGAGAAGGGGGAAAAGCTAGAAACTGGGGGAATTAGCTTTGGAGAACCACCCCAATCATAAAGCTACAATAGTAATCATAGGGTACACAGAGAAATGTCAAAGCCTAGGAAAATCAGGCCAAAATCAGATGGGATTAAAGGGATGTGGTAATAGGACATCTGGGTTCTGGCAATACTTTAAATCTGGTTGTTGACAGCGTCTTGGTTCCAGATGGTCTGTCTGTGTGATATAGGTCCGTAGCCACAGCTCTGGATTGGGAGTCAGGATCTAGCCTCTTGGACAGGTAGGATGTCAGGGCTGAGAATCAGAACAGGGTTTCAGAACTAGTGGAGAGAGGGTGTATAGATTAGAAAACCATGGAGATTACACAAACACAACAAGAGTGTGAGATAGGGCTTGATTTTATCTAAGAGCATCTTAGCAATCATCCCTGAAAAATATGAAAAACTTACACTTGGTCTAGTTCCACAGCACTGAAGTCAAGAAAGTACTTTGCCAAACTATGTTAACCTGGGGAGGTTGATGAGGGCAGTCTTCATGGATTGTGCTGTTCTGTACTCTTCCCTGTATTATACTGTAGTATATATTATGCAACACTAGGATTGATAGGATACCTCTGGTCTAAATTCAATCATTTATTCATTCATCAAATATTTAATGAGCACCTACCATATGCCTGGAGATGCATGAGTGGGTGAATTGAAACAGACGAAAATTCCTACCCTTGTGTTACTGTCTCAGAAAATAGATAGGATTTGTAAAATATAAGTATGTTTGATAATGATAAATGCTTAGGAAAAAACTAAAGCCGGGTAGGGAGATAGGATTTGTGTATGTGTTGGTATGTAAGGGAAAGGGTATTACAATTTTAGAGTGGTCCTCACAGAGAAGGTAACATTTCAGCACAGACTTAATGGAGTTGGGGGATAAGCCATTTAATTTTCTGGAGGAAGCATTCCAGGTGAAATGCAAAAGCTAAGAGGCAGATGTGTGTATGGCTTGTTTATAGACAGGTAAATTGGGAGGGAGGAAGAGGAAGATCATATAAGGCCTTTTAGGTCAGTGCAAGGACTTTGGCTTTTCTTGGAGTGAGATGGAAAGCTTTTGGAGGTTTTTGGCTTATATTTAACAGGATCACAGTTATTGCTGTGGGGACAAAGAGCAAAGTTGCATAACCAGTTTGGAGGCTATTGCAATAATCTAGGTGGGTGATAATGGTGGTTTGGACCAAGGTGGTAGCTGTGGATGTGTTAAAAGGTGTCCGATTCAGGATTTAAAGCTGAGAGGATTGTTAACAGATTGGATGTGAGGTTTAAGAGAAAGGCATTAAGAGTTCTCTTAAGATTTTTGACTGGAGCAATTAGCAGAATGGAATTGTATTTTATTGAGATGAGAATGACTTAAAAAATAGATTATGAGAAAATATCAGGAATTCTGTTTTTGCCATTTTAAGTTGGAGACATGTATTTGGGCATCATTAGCCTAGAGATGAGATGAGATGGTGTATTAGTCAGCCAAAGGGGTGCTGAGGCAAAATACCAGAAATTGGTTGGTCTTTATAAAGGGTATTTATTTGGGGGAGAAGTCCACAGTTACCAGGCCATAAAGTGTAAGTTTCTTCCCTCACTAAAGTCCATTGCCATGTGCTGGAGCAAGACAGCTGCTGACGTTTGCCAGGGTTCAGGCTTCTTGGGTTCCTCTCTTCCTGGGGCTGTGTTTCTCTCCGGGCTTAGCTCCTGTTTCCTCCACAAGGTCAGCTGTAGACTATGAGGCTCTCTAGGCTTTGCTTCTCTCCACAAGGCCAGCTTTAGACTATCAGGCAAATGACTTGTCTCTGTCCCGGGGCCTTTCTCCTTCCTCATGACCAAGCTCCTCTGTCAGCTCCCCTACCCGGGCTCCAGCATCAAGATTCCAACATCAGAACTGCTGCAACATTGTTCTTTGTCATCCTTTTATATTTGATTCTCGCCCCTTGGGGTGGGGCTCAACACCCTACTGACATGGCCCAGTTAACGCCCTAAACATAACTTAATCATGCCCAGATAAGGAGACCAGGTTATAAGCATGATCAAATATCTATTTTTGTAATTCATAATTACATCAAACTGCCCAATGGCTACAGATGGCTAGGGAAGTAAGTGAACAGAGAGAAAAGAAGAGGTCTAAGGAGTATACTCTGGAGCACTGAGAGGAGAGATAGGTGAGGAAGAACCAGAAAAGGAAGCTGGAAAGGAGAGGTCCAAGAGGTAGGTGGCAAACCAGGATGGTGTGACATCTTAGAAACCAATGGAAAGTGTTGGGAATTGAATCATGTCTTCCACAAAAGGCATGTTCAGGTCCCAACCCTGGTCTTGTGGGAGTGAACTCATTTGTAAATAGGACCTTTCAGGATGTTATTTATTAAGTTGTACCCAAACTAAATGAGGGTGGGCCTTAAACCAATATATGGTTGAAGTTCTTATAAGCAAAGGAAATTGGACACAGAAGGAGGGGTTATGGGGAGAAGCCAGAAGCTGAAAGTCGTTAACGGACCGGGGAAGAGAAAGGAGAAGATGCTGCTGTGTACATTGCCGTGTTATAGAAAAGCTAAGTACCCAAGAATCCCCAGCAGCCAGTCCCAGAATGTCACATTCTTCAGGGAGAAAACATCACCTTGTTGATGCCTCAATTTTGGACTTCTCCTCTCCTCAAAACCATGAGCCAATAAATTCCCATTGTTTAAGCCAACCCACTTCATGGTATTTGTGATTGCAGCCAGAAAACTAAGTCAGGAATTTTCAGGTAAGGGGAGAAGGTTGATATTGTGGCTTTCTATATATATAATATGACTCTCACTCTCTTAGATGTGACCCTGCAACCCAAGGTGAAGATTTGGGATCTGGAAGCTTATACTTCCATCTGTCCAGGATAATATTACTAATTTTTCTGCTTTATATCCTGACTGCTCTCATTTCCTTCTGATCTTTTAAATAAGTAAAGCCTGTTTGATTTACTCAAGAAGTATCTGTAACTGATTCATCATTATCTGTTCATCATTATCTATGATTGAAATTTGCCTACATAGTGGTCATGCAAAGATTTAAGGCAAAGTTTCCAGTTTGGTGGACACATGGGGTCCCTGGGCTTTTTCTAACCTACTGAATACCAGGCTTAGGGAAGCCTGACTAATTCTGGACTCTAGCTAGTAGGTCTGGGTCTGCTTTGATTAAAGTCATCTAATGATTTTGCTAGGGTCTTTGTAAGCAACAGTGTAGAAATCACTGTAATTATACTGTGGTTATGTGATAGAGGTAGGATCCTTTTCATAGGCTAGGTAAAGACTCTTCAGATCACAGGAGGTGGTATTTGACCATTCATGGTATGTACTGTGACAATAATAACTATTTGAGCAGTGTGCAAACAATCCCAACCAAACCAGTTATCTATGTTAGAGCTGGAGAAGTAGCTAGTTCTGCCATGGAGGCTCGTGTCATGATGCTGAATTATGAGTTCAAAATTCATGATGGCCACTCCTCCCTGCCACATGGAGGAAGTCTAAAGTGTCTTAGGAGAGAATTAGGCTAACGCACAAAGAAAAACACTGTCGAGAGGTGGGGATGGTGTATGGGGTGGAGAGATTCCTAATGATCTATTTTTAGTTCCATATTCTCTTTCCCTCTGCTCTCAGTCACACAAGTCAAAATATTCCTTTCTTGTTCTGAAGTTAATTTGAATTGGATTTTCTGTTACCTGAAACTGAAAGAGTCCTGATTAATACAACATTGTAGGATGCAATGTGATTCATTGTGAGTTCAAATGAAGAACCATCGGACTACCATGCAGGATAGCTGGAGTGTCCTACATAACCTACATAAGTTTCAACCCTATACAGAATAGCCATGCTAAAGCTTTAGGACTCAGGGTGGCTATACCTGTAGATTAAGCAGGCCAAAATATCATCATCCTTTAATGTAACACCTAGAAGTTAGATTACATTACAAGAATTAGCAGGGTTCAGGATGTATTTATGGAAGTCTTGAGAAAAAGTGCCTTCTGTTTTGATAGCCTAGGAGATAGTTTAGCACAAAGCTAACAAGATTTTGTTATTTAATATAACCTGAACAAGTATCTTATACTTTATACAATATACACATTTCTTGTAATCAGTTTTTATTGCTAAATTTTTTCTGACCTAAACGTGATAGTGGTACTCTGTCATATTCAGCTAATGAGAATAGAAGGAAGAGGGACAGAACAGTGGTGGGGATTTTACTATTGGGACAGGATCATCCCTACACTTAACATTTATAGGACTTGGACATAAGATGGAATCATTCTGAACCCAATGGCCATTCCTCATTGGCAGATATCACTAAAAGAAAAGTTTAGGGAATCCTTCTAAGACAAGAATAAGGCAAATATTGTAGGACTAGATAGTAGACAAAATCAAGGGCATCAGAGAGTCAGCAAACACAGCACATACATGCAAATTTATGGCACACACATGATATATGACTTCTCTCCCAATTTCTTAATTAGGTATATATTGTTGCTCTTGAATTAAAAAAAAAAACATCATTCAAGAAACAACAGAGACACATTTCCCATGACCATCTTCTCTGGGAGCTCATAAAATCATTTAGCTATTTTTTTTTTAAAGGTTTATTTATTTACTCTATTCATTTTAAACCCCCCCTTCCCCATTTGCTGTTTTTTTGTGTCCATTTGCTGCGCAATTCTCCGTGTTTGTTTCCTGCCATCTCTTCTCATCCTCCTCCTCCAGTCTTCACCAGGATTCGATCCTGGAGACCTCCGATGTAGGAGAAAGGTATTCTGCTGCCTGCGCCACCTCAGCTCCTGGCTTCTGGAGCTTTCGGAGCATCTCGTCTTGTCTCTCCCCTGTTACGTCATCATCCTGCTGCCTGGCTCCTGGGCCCGACGGCTCAGCAGCACACAGAGCCTGGCAGCCCATGCGCCTTCCATATACACATTTTTCATTTTACCGGGAGGTCCCGGGGATCGAACCCAGGTCCCTCCATATGGCAGACGGACGCCCAACCATTTGAGCCACATCCGCCCCCCTCATTTAGCTATTTTACATCTCATTAATGTATCTTCAGAGAATATAATTTCAGAGAAGTTTTCTTCTTAGTTTATGCTCTTTTAGCTTTCTTTTAAGGTTGTGCCTGCTGTCCTAAGATGTCTAACAATACCTGGAGATTAAATATTAGGAAGTACTCATGTGTAGGAGGTGAGTTCTTAGAATGATTTGGGTTCTGGAGGAGGGGGAGTATAAAGATTCACTTACCTCAAGGTTGACTTTCTCAATAGAGAGAAAAACAATTGTTTTCAGAATTCTTATTTTTTCCTCATTTATAGTCGTATATTTGACCTCTCTTTCATACTCTTGTCATATTCAACTTGTGTTTTTATAGTCATGAATTCACTTTTTGTTGGAAAAAAGTGTAGATTTTTCTGTTCTCACTGATTAATTCATTAACACCGTAATTCTTAATTACCAATTAGTCCAGGTTATTTTGGTGTATGTCTCTATATCTTCATTGTGTTATTGCAACTGAATGGTATGCTCTCTGGCATCCTGAATAGATGAGATGACATTTGTCTTTTTGTTGTTGCATTGTAAAAGTCCTTCATATATTCTGCATGTTAAATCTTTATCTGATACATGGTTTGAAACTATTTTTTTCCCATTCTATAGATTGTCTTTTCACTTTCTTGGTAATTTCCTTTGATTCATAAATGTTTTTAATTTTGATGAAATCAAACTTATTTATTGTTTCTTTGTTGCTTGTGCTTTTGGTGTCATGTCTAAGTTTAAGGTTTTTTATCAGGAGTTGGTCATATAGGCATATAGTACCTATATAACTGATCACAGTTATGTAGACCCCCAGAGGGAAAGCAGGTATTCTGCATAAACCACATTGTTTGTACACACAGTTTAGGCATAGTGAGCCATGCTCATCATTTAGGAAAAGTTTTCTATTAGTGCAAGGAATTGTTTACCAGTCAAATTCACAGATGCCAGTCAAGGACAAGCCTTGCAAGCAGGCTTTTCTAAGGGTGGTAATCTCAGTCTTCCTATGTTAAAACTCTTTTCTGCACATAGATTAAAAGGTAAAAACTAAAAAATGAGAAGCTTCTGATCTACACAAATTGTGATATTGTGTACATGTAGGGAAGATATATCCCAGGTTCTTCTCTAAATACAAATGATCTCTCTGGAGATTTCTGAGAAAAGTGGGACAAACTTGCTCTTGTCATTTTAGTTTATATAGAAAACATAGAAAAACTAGAACTCTTCATTTTGAAGGATATTATAATAAAATCTGTGCCCTTGGCTACCTGTAATGAAGTATGGGGCCTCTAGAGAGCAGCGCAATAAACATTAGTGATTGGACTGGTGTGTGAAGAGCAGATCCCTGGTAGACTATGGGAGCCCCTGAGGGTATTTAGGTTAAGTTGAGTGTAGTTAGGTCCTGGAACATTCCCTCTAACCTCCTTACAGATACTCCTTCAGGGGACGATCAATTCGATATTTTAAAATGATTATTCTCTGGAAAGAGGAGTAATAGGTACCTCTGGATAGAGGTACTAGGCATTTATCTGGTAGGCAGGCTCTGATGGGTGGAGGACACATAGGGAGCGTTTTAGCTCAGAATGTAATTCCAGGTGGTCCCCATGCTGTGTTGTACTCTACTGCCTAAAAACTGGTACAAGCTAGGGTCTAGGCTTCCACTCTTATCCCTAGGTACCCATTATTTGCCAGGGTAGATGATTTTACCAAGAGAATTGTTAAAAAGATTAAAAATAGAAAAGTTAAGAGCATGGGTATATAAGAAAAAAATTAATATCAGTATCATAGGAATAACTAAAATAAATAGAGGGTAAGAGCTGCTTAAAAATAATTATTTTTTATTTAGTAGTTATTTAATAATTCTTGAAAAATTTCCAGAATTAAAGATGTAAGACCTCAGTTGAAAGAACTCGTATAACAAAATAGATAAGAGAAACCTTACACCTAGACATATTAAACAAACATTTAAGAGCATCAAATTTAAAAAGCACATACTAAAAGTTTCCAGGGGATAAATGGGGTTCATTTATAAAGCAACAAGAGTCAGATTAAATTTTCTGAGTAGCAGCACTAAATACAAGAAAAGAGTAAAGCAGTGTTGAGGAAAATGAACATCAAGCTTAGAATTTTAAACTGTTATTCAAAAGTGAAGGTAAAACAAAGACTTTCAGGCATTAAGGCCCTAGTAAATTTGCCACACAAAAATCATTTTTAAAGCACTTTTGGAGGAAGTACTCCAGCAAGAAGAGAAAAAAGTCCTGAATGAAACAATGAGATATGGGAAGTAGGGGTGAACTTAGTAAAGTTTGTTGTTGACTAAATAACTAATGACACAAAAAAGCATATTCTAATAATCCAGAGCTAAAACTCAGGTCTAGATCAAGCTACGCAATGTGCCAGGCCACAAATGTTTTATTACCCTTCTGGATGAGATAAATACTTGTGCAAGATAGTCTTGCTAAGAAAAAAAAAAGCTGAACTAAACTGTGCTTTGAGCTAAACTGTGTGCAGATTTGTCCTCTGGCACAAATGTAGCACAAATCTGCTTTTTTGTTGTTGTTGATGTTTCTAACTGGTATCAAACAGTTTGTGGATCAGCATTGGTTCATGGACCAAATTTTGAATAGCACTGCTTTAGATGATTTCATGGGGTGAGGCATGAGAGTGCACTAAGATATTTCTCTTGGTTCTGTGGTGAAGAGAAGATTTAGATATTGATAAACTTTATAGGTAAAAATAACCAGGAAGATGAATCATATTAAGTTGGGAGTATCTACCATAAGAATAAAAATAGGATACAGATTTTTAAAAACAGAATAAGAAAATCAATTTTTTCTAATGGAAGTGTTAGGAAAAGATAAATTAATAAAAAGAAAGTATGGTAAATAGACAACTGGAAATAAGATGCTGACATAACATAATAGCAATATAATAAATGTAAATAGGTTCAAATAAACAATAAAATGACAGGACTCTCATATGAGAGTAAAAAAACAAAAACAAATAAGACAGCAAAAATGCAAGGTTCAAATCCATCAGATAATTCTATATGCTGTCTTTGAGACAAAGTTTAAATAAAGGTATGTAGACCTTTAACTTCTTCCAAATATTTATTGGAAGCAGCCAAATGGGGGTGGGGCCAAGCCAGGAGGCAGTTGAAGAGATTAATATCTAAAATATAAGGAACTTTGATATCATCAAAAAATATAGTTAACGAAAATAGAAAAAGAAAAGGCTAGGTAAAGCATGTGAATAGTTAATTCATTGAAGGGGAATACTGAATTGTGTGGAAGTAAGAAAAAGGCTTGTGGCATAAATATATAATTATTTATGAATTCTATATGGTTTTATAATTCTTCTTAACATAGATGGCCGTTCAAGAGAACACCCAGACATGCATGATAGTAATTAAACTCAGTCTTCTTTGATATTTTGCCAATATCTGGTCTTAAACAAACCATAGGTTTACTTTTATCTTTTAATTTTGTTTCAGTTATTTGTTAAGGTAGGGGTTTAGAATATATTTTATTTAATAATTTGTTACCCTGATTCATAAATTTTAAATATTTTAACATATGTTATGTGGGCCTCCATTTGCACTCTCACCTGGGCCCCACAAATATTATATGCTGATAAAGGAGGAAAAATAATAAAAGAAAACCATTGCAGGTTTTGTAGAAGACTATATAAGCACAGGAGTGCTTAAATGGTTCATTTGTTTCCTATCGCTGCTGTAACAAATTACCATAAATTTAGTGGCTTATTGTCTTAAAGTACTGAAGGTCAGAAGTCTGAAATGGCTTTCACTGGGCTAATATCAAGGTGTTGGCAGGGCTGCATTCCTTCTGGAAGCTCTAGGCTGAAGCCACTTCCTTGCCTTTTCCAGCTTCTAGAGACCACCTGTATTCTTTGTATCATGGCCTCTTCCTTCACCTTCAGCAGCATAGCCTCTTCAAATCCGTTTTCTGGCTCTGACAGTCTTGCTTCCCTCTTTCCCCTAGAAGGATTCCCTTGTGATTACATTGGGCTCACGGGGATAATCCACGATAATCTCTCCATCTCAAATTACTTAATCTAATCACATCTGTAAAGTTCTTTTGCCACTTAAGGCAACACAGTTTTTTTTTTTTTTTTTTTTTTTTGGGGGGCTGGGGTGGGCGTTATCCTGTCTACCACAAGTGGGGTGTGGGAATGGGAAGGCAAGTGGGGAAGGAAATTTTCACTTTTTGGAAGAAATTTTCACTTTTTGCTTTATATTCTTTTGTCCTATTTAAAATCTTTTTGCCAAACAGATATTTTGTAATAATAATAACTTTTAAAGGATATTTTGATCCCTCAGCTTTTATTTATTTCTTTTTGTAGAAAATAAATTTTATATCTTGCATCTCTGCCTTGTGAAAGCGTCTTTTTCAATAACTTTTTAAAAAGTTACTGTGTTTAAATGGTCCCATTTAATAGAGTACAAATTGATGTATACATAATATAATTGAATTACCTAATATTTGCATTTGAATAGAAGGAATAGCTTTAGAAATAAGAATACAATGGAATAAAAGACTGTTACTAAGCAAAAAAAAAAAAAAAAAGCTCTGGAAGTCTTTCTGCATGTCACTTCCCTTAAACTAGTTCCAATCTGTGTACTGAGTCTTATTCATTAACTACTAGTATCCTAGTATCCTGGGAGCAAGGATTTAAGTTGTTACTTGCTTCCAAATGGGCTCAAGACAAATATTAAGTTAAATATGTGATGTCATATTCCCCTTAATTCTTTTAGCAGTATTAATAGTTTATTTCCCTCTTTTCCTGATCCTCTCACATCAGCAAACCAAATTTCAGCAACCATAAAACACATTATTTTAAAACAGAGAATTCCTTAATACATATATTGTAGACAAAGACAGAAGTAGCCTATCCTTCACAGTGCTGCCCATATCCTTCTCCCAAAAGTATCTCTCAAGATATTCTCACCGTCTAGACAGCCTCCCTCTGAACGGATTTGTCCTGTGATAGATATTATGATAGTGATTTCCTTTTGAAGACTGAGGCTTGGCCATTTGTGGTCCCTCTGCCATTGGTTCTGGGGTTCTCATTTTGGAGAACTGGAGTTCATAGATCAACTTGTAGAGATAGCTTAGCGCTGGTTCATTCTCCCAAGGTTGCTCCATCACAGCAGAAACTCACTAATAAGTTTATTCACTCTTAGGACAAATCCATTAGAAGTAGGGCACTACTTGTTAGAGATTTAGTTGCTTTATCATACTCAGCCAAGCAAAATGTAGAAACACTAAATTAAAAAAAAAAAATTTTCCACTTCCTTTTCTTGATGCAGAGCATTCAACATCTAAACATTTTCAACAGTTTCATGATCCTTACTTCTCCTTTTCCCAAGGTGAGATAATCATAATAATAATCTTTAGAAAATTCCCCTAGACACACTTTCAAATCAAATCAATCCAAAATGATTGGTAACATTTTAAATAAGTAAAAGAAATTAAAGTATACAAGAAAGAAAGCTCACTAGTAGGAAAATAGTCACAGAAACATAATTTAGATAGATGTTTAAACAGCATAAATTATCTTCAGGGAAAAAACCTTAATGCATGACTTCTGACTTTTAAAATTCTTGAATTTCATGCATGGGATTTCTGAACTTTATGTTTCATTAACATAATGCTACGAGTGATAAAAATAAAGATTTTAAAGAACCGATTGAAGGGAGTTGTGGTAAAATGGAGCAACCATCAAACAAAAGGATTGTTCAGCTTAAAAGGTATGCTTTTGAATTCATGAATTTATCCACTTTTTAAAAAAAATCCAATGCAGTGGAGGTTGTGTGAAATGTCCAGTTTCAAGAACTATTTTAAAGAAGGAATCAAAAAAACTTGCTGATGGATTGAGAGATGAGGAAAAGTAAAGAATCAAAGAATGGGGCTTCTACATTAGGTAATGGCAGACTAGAAATTTTAGACCGATCTTCCCACTGAAGACAAGTAGAAAAGCTAGGCATGCTAGTAATAAGGTATGTACTTGAAGGTATCAGAGAGTTAGCAACGTAGTGACCAAGATCAAGAAAATGACAAAAAGTAGATTGTTGAGACTGGCATGTGGAAGAACTTTTGCCCTGGTGATATTTGCTGGTCTAGAAGAGCTGTCTGAAAGGTTAAGCAGTGCTTTTGACAGCCTTGTGGGACAGGACCGGTGGGAGCAAGAGAGTTCAAAAGTCCAGGGCCTGCAAAGAGTATGCCATTGGGAGTCCTTGTACATCCCTGGAAGTGCATCCTAGTCCTAAGAACAATAAAACCACTCCTCACCTAGATTGCATCCTAGCTTCCCTTCATCTGGGGGACCCAGAAAAAAACTCAATCCCTATAACTGAGATCACAAAGTGATCCCAGATTGCTAATATTCACAGATGCCTGGCAAAAGCCTATGAAAATCTCTGGAGGAAGATAAAATCATCCAGGGCCTCAAATTATCTATGATTTAATAATCAAAGCACAATGTCTGCCACATGAGGAGAGTAAGAAGCAGCAGAAACAATAGGTAATAGAGATGTACCAAAGTCACTCCAAAAATTGGAATTATCAGGTTTTAAAATATTCTTTTTATGTTCCAGGAGATAAAAGACAAAATAAAAGTTTTGGTTGTAACAAAGAAACTGGATGGCTAAAAGAACAGATATTTATTGTCTCAGTCTGGAGACTGGAAGGCTGAAATCAGGGAGCTGGCAAGGCCTTGCTCCATCTGAAACCTGTAGGACAGAATCCCTCCTTGCCCCTTCTAGCTTTGGAGCTTGCCAGCAGGCCTTGGTTTTCCTTGAGTTGTAGATGCATCTTTGTCTCATCTCCATATGACCTTCTTTCAGACTCCACCTGCCATGCCCTTGCCTGAGTCTTCCCTCTCCTTCTGAAAAGGACACCAGTCCTATGAGATTTGGGCCCACCCTAAGCTGGTTTGGCCTCATCTTATTTAATGACATCTTCAAAGACCGTATTTCTGAATACAGTCACAGGACCGAGGATTCCGGCTTAGGGGGGTGGATGTGGCTCAAATGGTTGGGCGTCTGTCTCCCATATGGAGGGACCTGGGTTTGATCCCCAGGACCTCCCAGTAAAAACAAAACAAAACAAAAAAAACGGATTAGGGTTTGAACATGTCTTTTTGGGAGACACAATTTAATCCATACTAGGCAGAGAACTGAAACTATAAAAATGACATAGCAGATTTGAAAAAATAATCAAATAGATAATCCAGAACAGAAAAAAAGTACAGTAAACAAAAACTAAATGGCAGAACTGAAATTTGATGCCAGGAAGTTCTACTTAGAAGCCGTAGTCTTAACAACTACGCTCAAAATTAGAAAATAAAATTATGACATTCTTAAAAATCGAAATATAACTAATTAGAATTCAGCCAACCTAAACTACTTTATACAGTTATTTATTACAAATATTGCATCATCTTGTAAAAGATAGACAGCTTGATCAAAAATATGATTTGGTTACAAAATTTTTAAGGCACTGATAAAATAAAAATATGATGGTTCAATAGAACATTTGTCATTCCACACAGAAAGATCCAATGAAATTTGAATAAATTTGCAGGCAGTATCAACTTCTTTTTTTTTTTTTTTTTAGTATCAGCTTCTATTACTGAAAATAATCTTCACATTTTGTATTCTTTTACTAAAAAGATACATAGAAATGATTAATTTATTAATTTAATACTGTGAGACATTTAAGATAATCATTTTGCTCAGCCTGGAATATATATATATATTAAAATTTTTTGATTCTTCTTGACTCTAGTAATTAGGGCTTTTTTGCAGATTACATAATACCTGTCTTTTATCAGAATGTTTTGCTTTGATGTTAGTTTTTAGTCAAGGTATATGACTGAACTTTTCATTCTTTTCAATTCATTTCTTATGGACTTTACATTTGTCACTCGTAGATGAAAATAATATAACTACCTCAAAGTAGGAAACATCTTAATGCAGAGCTTCTCCAAGGTTAAATTTTTAACAATATTTCTATCACCTAATTTGGTTCCTTGGGAATTAAAGACTGGAATACTACTCTACTTGAGACCAGAATTAGAGTAAATTATTTTCCAATGTCTATCCACTTGGTAGACACTGTGAGGTTCTACCGATCCCCTTCAGTAAAGGAATTGTTGCTCCAGTACTGAGAGTGATTTCAGCAGCTCTGAGGTCAGCTCCTTCATGGATTGCCTCACTGGAGGTCTTGCTCCTTCCCAGGGCTGACCAGATTCAATGACTGACAGATGCAGGACTATAAAGACCTAACCATTTCACCCCAATAGAGGACAACTCCAAAGGGCCATTCAAACTCCAGAACTCCCCATGGGGTTGGCTGGGGCTGGTATGGTCCTACCTTGTAGTCTGAATTCTCTCTCTGCCCATGCCTGCTTCTGTCCTTTCCCTTCCACAAGTGCTGATCTGAGGTTATACCTTAATAACCATCCTTCACACTAAACTCCATGTCACAGTTCGCTTCCTGGGGTATTTAGTCTATGACTACCCATTTCAAATTTCCCTGGAACAAGACATAGAATCTACCTTCTATTGTCCGTCCATCCCTCCCTCCCTCCCTCCCTCCCTCCCTCCATCCATCCATCCATCTATTCATCCATCCATCCATCCATCCATCCATCCATCCATCTTTTTACACTGTTTCTAGAAACCATCCTTGCATCTTAGAAGCTTCATTATTGTTTCCCACCATACTTCTTTAGGTTATAAAATCTATACTACCTATTAGGTAGCCATTTTAAAATGTTTAACTAGTATCCAAGAGATGTACATAAAATGCTCAATTTTAAGGCATGTTAGCATATTTTATGATAAAGAGCTCAAAGTACTGATATTGAATTTGCTAAATAAGTTTGTGAAAACATTAGCATTAGTTTCACCAAATTATCTCCAAGGGGAAGCAGACAGTGACTTTAATGTAAATAAATGTAGGTAGGTTGGTTGGTTCATTCATTCGTTCATTCATTCATTCAATTTACTCAGACAAACTATAAGGTTGTAAGGGTGCTGGACTGGAAAAAAGAGTGCGTGAATAGAGGAATAAATTTAGGAGAGGTTAGGCATGTGGGAGATGTATTGGAGGCAATGTGGGTAGTGAAGAAAGGATTAATTAGCCATGTAGCTAAGAGATAGACTTTGGAATGAGATTTATTGGGCCTTTCTCCATCACTTATCAGCTGTATGAGTGGATAATTGCTTAACTTCTCTAGTTTCAGATTCCTCAACTGTAAAGTGGGGATAATAATGGTATTTACTTAATAGGATTGTTAAGAGGATTAAATGAGGTTATATTTATAAAGTCCTTAGAACGTAGCCTGGGTAGTAAGCTAAGGGCTTGACAAATGTTAATTACTATTGGCGTGACCAGTGAAGTCTAGAATTTATATTTAGCAAAATATAAAATGTGCTCGCTGATTTTTCTGCTCTGGTATTGCTCATTTATTTGACATTGAATTCACATTTTATTTTTAAGCATCTACTTCTAAAATTTTCTTTTTGCATAATCTGTAAATTGTATAAAAATAATGATTCATTCTCATGTGATGTATGATATATATTTTTTCTAATTTTTAAGGAGAATTATGTAGATGACATAGCACCAACTCTATATTGAAACTGAAAAATTTCATGATAAATAATGTGATGGTAGGATGTAAAAAAAAGAAATATACATTTTGTGAGAATCTTTTAAGATACTGATCAGTATGTTTAATCATTGTGCATAGGGGAAGACCCAGGATTTCAGGTGATTCTTCAGAGTCAGGGAAGATTGCAGAGAAACAAACTGGAAAATAGGTAAAATATGATATGGCCATGAAAGCAGTCATTTCATGACACATATTTTAAATTAGTGTCTCTGCTGTAAGACCCATTAGATTCAATATTTTAAAGTAGTGTCTCTGCTGTAAGACCCATTAGATTCAATTCTCTAGCCATTGTGTAACGAGGGCAAGTAGGAACTAATATAAAGTGTGGATTATTGTGGATAAAGAGTGGACACATTGATTTACCCCAGCAGTGCAAGTGGATGATAATGTTGCTGGGGAATTACAGATCTTTAACATGAGGGAGGACATGTTTTTCCCAGAAGTGTAAGAACAGAATAAGGACCCCATATAGTACTTAAAAAATTTTTCTTCCCCTCTACTCATTGTTTGTGCTCGCTGTCTGCTCTCTGTGTCTGTTCATTGTGTGCTCTCTGTATCTGCTCATCTTCTTTTAGGAAGCACGGGGAACTGAACCTGGGACCTCCCATTGGGGAAGAGGCAACTATTTGCTTGAGCCATATCTGCTCCCTACTTGTTGTGTCTCTCGTTGAGTCTCTTTGTTGCATCTCCTCGTTTTGTCATCTTGTGTGTCATCCCATTGCTTCAGCTCATTGCATCGGCTCTCCATGCCAGCCCTTCACATCAGCTTGGTGTCTTGCTTGTCTTCTTTACTAGGTACCAGGAGCTGAACCCCGGACTACTTGAGCCACATCTGCTCCCCATGTAGTACTTTGAGTTCCTTGACATTCTTCACATCATTGGGCATTGCTCTTTCAGCTCTGTGAAGTTGTCATGTTGGTATTTGGTGTCAGTAGAACAGGGTAGATTGAAGGAAGCATGACTAAGTGTGGACTAGTGTGTTTGAGTATGTCTTGCAGAGTGTGATGTGTGTGTAGGAGTAAGTAAGGCTGATGTCTAAGCCAGAGAGGTCACCTCAAAGTAAAAACATCAACATAAGTAACTGCTGGTCCATTTTTTTGCAAGGATACACATCCAAAAAATTCAGTTAAGTTAGGAAGGACAGGCAGGTACTGGAGTTCTAGGCAGTTGAGAATGAAATCCAGGAAGCGAAAGAGCAGGTGAAAGTACTGGTAACAAGGGATCCAGGCAACACAGAAGCAGGAGGCAGTAAGTTCAATATCCATGTATATCTAGGTAATGGGCAGTAGTCCCAAAGGCATGACTGGAATCTCTTCTTAACTGACTTCAGGATGTGGCTAAGTCTGAATCTGACATCATAGAAAAATAAATACACCTGCCTGGAAGAAGTTTAGTTCAACAAGTATTTATAGGCAGATAAATCAATTTTTGAATAAATTAACAGTGTAAGTTTGGGGGTTACTTCATTATGGCTGAAAACAACTCTAACCTGCAGGAACTAAACCTTTTCTTTTTTAGCTACCATGACATTAATCAGATAATCTTCGTCTGTTTATCTGAAATTTCAAAATTGCCTGAAATGTCAGATCATAGGAGTTGAGTAGAAAGAACACAGGAAGAGCAAGCAAGAAACTTGAGTTTTACCACTATTTATGTCACCGTGTCATCATGTTACTTTGAAACCTTAGGCAGGCCATTTAACACTTTAATGTTTTAGATTGGCTGTACTGAGCAGGCATTAAAAAATGGTCAAGAATTTTTAATGATATTAGAAAATGCTTACAAATAATAGAAGTGGAAAATTTTTTTGGTTACACATTTAATTAAAAAACTTGCCCAGCATCATCAGGCCAGTAATTGCACAGCAGAGATCAACTCTAGGTTTTAACCACTAGGTACCTTAACATTTTTGTGATGGGAACCGGATTGTAAACCAGAATTATTTCCTCACTAACTTTTCCAACAGCTGGTGTAATATTAGACAGAAGAGATGTAGTTTTTGCTACAGTCCACTTGTAGTTACATAACTACAAGTATTCCAAGCCCTCAAGGACCTGATTTCACCATTTTAATCAAATAGATCTGTTGGGAGGAAGCTTGGAAGGAGAAAGGTAAACTTTTTTTTAATGTTTGGCAAGCAAGGTGATGGAACTGCTAACTTAGATGAACAAAAAAATGCATGTTTAATCTTTTTTCTGTCTGCAGTGTTTTCTTGTTTTCTTCCCCTTCCTAGTGAGTTTTGTCTGGTGTAGAAAATTCTTAGCACATTATTGTTGCTGTTTTTTCTCCCAGTCATAACCTGAATGCATATTATCTAGCAACATTATGGTAGAGTTTTTCTGGTAAATCTGGATTCCTTATGTCTGGCGACTAAAAGAGTGTTTATTTGTAGTTGGTTAAAACAATCAGCCTATCTCTGCAATGGTAAAGACAAATGGCAGTAAGTACTGAATACTTATTGTGGTAGGCAGAATAATGCCCCACCCCCAAATGTCCAGTTCCAATTCCCCAAATCTGTGAATATGTTACATGAGAAAATGGACTTTGCAGAAGTGATTAAGTCAAGGAACTTCAGATGGGAAGATTATACTGTATTATCTAAATGGGGTCAATGTAATCACAGGGATCCTTGTTAGAGGGAGGCAGGGGGGTCAGAATCGGAGAAGGAGATGTGACTACAGAGCAGAAGTTGGAATGATGTAACCACAAGCCACGGAATGTGGGTAGCCTCTAGAAGCTGTAATTGGCAAAGAACAGATCCTCCTCTAAACTCTCTGGAAGGAATGCAGCCCTGCCAACACCTTGATTTTAGCCCATTTCAGACTTCAGACCTCCAGAACTGTAGGATAAGAAGTTTGTTTTGTGTCAAGCCACTATATTAGTGGTGATTAGCTGCAGAAACAATAGGAAACTAATATACTTAGGATGCTTCTAGAGGTATGTGGTGACTCCCATTATAGAGAGTAATTTCATCCAAGAATTTTCTAAAGAAAACATTTTATTCTAAACTTTATTACTAAGGCTGTTCACCTTTTCAACCTGGAGAAAGCTTCTAAAAGTTACCATGACTAGGAAATTTAAACGCATAGGTTGAAAATAGGTAAATATCTTGTTTCACTTTTTAATCCAAGTTTAGACAAATCAGTTTGTCTCAGAGACAGTGAGTGCCTTACTGTAAAGTTTATCTCTGTGCAGCAGAAGTGAGAAGAGAGCCAATGAGCTGAAAGATAACCCAATCAATCTGCTTCCTCCGTCTTTGCTTCAGAGCTTCGTACAGGAAATCTATTGCTGTGTCAAGTTCCAGAGAAGAGTTTCTTCTGTTCCAAGTTACTAATCAGGCTAAAACACAGAGGTTTGAGGAAAGGAGCAAGAAGGAAAGGAGTGCCTTGCTGCTGATGGGCTAAGAGGATCCAGCACAAGAAGTGGGAATTGACCAGAGAGAGTCTCACCATGCCCACAGATCCTTCTGTACCTGTGTGGAGGAAAAGCACCGTGTGAACAGCAGAAAAAAAGAAAACAGAAATGTTCTGCACTTGGTGGACTTCTGACCTCAGGATACTACCGATTTTGACTGTCTTAGTGACTGGTAAGTTTGAATTCTCTTTGGGAGCCTGACAGGAGAATGACTGGTGAGAAACTTGGCCTTGACTATTCCTGTGCTTATCTTACACCTCTTAGGGAGCAGTGCAAGTCAACTGTAATCATATATAGGGGGTTCACGCTCAGATTTAATTTACTCTATTATCTTAATTTTCTTCTTTCACCATTTCCTTATTTATTATGCTCTGTATCCTATTACAGTATACCAGTCTGTTTCATTCGTCTCACTGCTCACTTCCTCATCTCCCCGCACCCCCGTTTTGAATGAGGCAGGATAAATTAAATAAATACTAGTAGTAACCCAAGTCATCTGGGTTCTATTTATCTTCTCTGTTGCTTTTATTTTAAAGTAACAATCCTAACCCATTTGGGTCCACATTGCTAATTGTATAAACTATGAAAAGTTATTGCCCTTTATCATCTTCTATGACTAGGTGATTTTTAAATATGATATACTTAAGTTATGATGATGCGTCTGTGATGTCTATCTGTATTTATCTTTAAGGCGCGTGGGATGTAAGAGACTCTCTGGGTTAGAGAACATACTCTTCACCGTCTAGGTTCCTGTGGGAGTATAGAACTTGGGGCTGTTTTGGGGCAGGGGGTGTCCTGGTTTCACTATAGAGGTTGGTAGGAGTTGATGTAGGAGGGAGTTTTCAGGTTTCACTTTTAGTAGACGGGAGCAGCTGCAAGGAAACAGTGTAGCTGGTTTAAATTTGATAATTTGATAATTGGATGAAGAACATATATTCTGTTTCATATGAATGATTGTTTAAAATATTGTCTATTTTCCAGAAAAAAAAATCTGTTTCCCTCATATTGCTCTTACTGGTAAGCACATATTAAAGAACCATATTCTATTACTGTTCTTTTCCATGGAGAATTTCACATATTTTTCTCCTTTGATCAGCACAGCAATCCAGTGAAGTGGGCATGGAAGATACTTTTTCATTTTACAAAGGCAGAAACAGGCTTAGAGAGGTAAAATGATTTGCCCAAGGTTATTGTACTGGTAAATGCAGAATCATATCCAGTAATAACATGCATCAGTAAGTATTTATTAAACATTTGAACAATTTTCCTCACTATTTAGCCACCATGCTCTTCACAAAAAAGCATGACTATTTATGACAATGCCAAAATAACGTTAAACCATTACTTAGTTACACACTTAAATGAACAAATCACTAACAAAAATAACCAAGCAATCCTACTCTTCCAATAGTTGAGATCTTGTAGAAAGCTCTTTCAGAAACCAAGCAGGACCCAACTTAGAAGGAAAAGCCAGTTAGAAAATGAGCTGTTTATATCAAATGCTCTATTGCTTTTGAGTAAAGGTAAAAAAATTCAAGATTAAAACATACTTCCCAATTTGAAAAACTTAATACAAAGTTACAAAAATCAAAACAGTGTGGTCTGGCATAGGGATAGACATATAGACCAAAAGAATATAATTGAAAACCCAGAAATAAACCCTCGTATCTATGGTCAACAAAATCATATTGATTTTCAACAAAGGTGCCAAGACCATTTAATAGGGAAAGAGCAGTCTCTTCAGCAAATGGTGTTGGGACAACTGGTATATTCACATGCAAAAGAATGGAGTTGGACTCTTATCTTACACTATTTACAGAAATTAGCTCAAATGGATCAAAGACTTAAATGTGGGAGCTAACACTATAAAACATAAAGTAAAATTTTAAATTTTAAAGGTTTAAAGGTTTGAATTTTAAAACTATTTCTGAATATAAGCAGGAGATGCTATGTATATCAAATCTCTGAAGTCTGTGCTTGTATCATTTTAAAGTTAACAAAATGTTTAGGATAAAGCTATTAAAAGCAAATTACTTGACATGCAGTGATTTGGGTATGATAAAATCACCAAGAGATAATCCAGAATATTGAGAAACAAACCATTTGGGGCAATGACTTTATCTTTATTACTAATACTACTTTGTTACTAATACTGCCAAATTGAAACAACTCACTTTGTACAAGATAAATTCACAAAAGAGCAAGAGAGCTAATGACTTCAATGTAAAACACAGCTCCTTAAAAAAAAATCTATTTATTTTTCATTTACTTACTTATTTACAACTTCACACAGCGTGGTTGTTGGCCAACAGGTTTGTTATAAAAATCCCTGAGGGGAAAATAACAACTTAGACCGCCCACCACGGAGCAAAGTCCCCCAACCCTGCTCCTGGTCCCCTTCCCTCCACTCTTACCCCCCACACCCCTTCTTCCTCTTTCTGTAAGCTCTGCTGTCATCTAGATATTTTTTCTTGTGTTCAAATTGTATTCCTCTGTTCTAATTTTAATGATTCTATCCTTTAAAACAGTTACTTGGGAAACTGATATTGCGGTTGTGGGGTACTGAAAGCCTAACCTTTTTCTTCCTTGGGCTCATTTTAACTTGTTTATTGCTATCTTCCACTAGGGGGCAGACCATAACAAGAAGAAGAGATGAAACTCAAGGCAGGGCTGTTTTGTATTTTCTGCAGCTCTCCAAAAGACAGGAAAAGGTTAAAAGCAATTGCAAAAAAGGAAGGAGTTTGCCCTCATTAATTACAGTTCTATCTTCTTTTTATAGTTTGTGATAGTTTCTGATTTTACATATAATAATAAATTATTTTCCTCTAAACCTCCATGCTTAAGCAATTAATAAATTATGCAAAAGTACCTATTGAGAGCACTGAGTGTGTGCAGTGTGTGTGTAGGGAGGAAGGAGGTGGATAGTGCCTTAAAACTATTAACAATCAAAATTAGGGAGATAAAACTGAGACGAAACAATGAGAGACCACTTTAAGTAGAGCTTATGAACTTAGTAAAAAGTCGAGAAGGGGGGAAATTACAGTGGGTTGGAGTTGTTGAAGGCTTTCTGAAGGAGATTGGCTTTGAGTGATAGATTGGG
Organism: Tolypeutes matacus; assembly: GCA_026826555.1. NCBI lineage: Eukaryota > Metazoa > Chordata > Mammalia > Cingulata > Chlamyphoridae > Tolypeutes > Tolypeutes matacus. The sequence continues at coordinate 16,627,638 of JAKSZT010053887.1, read as the reverse complement.
AAAGGCAAAGAAACAACTTTGGGGAAGGGTGTGTAGCATGGATAGAGGTAAAGTGGTTCAGGGAGAGAAAGATCCCTGGATTGATGGAACAGAGAGTGTGTGTTGTGTGATGGTGGGAAATGAGGCTGGATTTCAAGGGTCCTTGACATATAAGCAGGGGAAACTGGACACAGCATAGGGGACAATGGGTAGCTATCTTTTTGTTTTGTGAACAGGAAAATAATATAATAAAGCAGTCTTTTAGGACTGGCATTGGCACTTGGTAAAAGATTTACTTTGAAGTAGGAGTCAAGGGCTTCCATTTTAGGAAATCAAATGGTGCCACTAAGAGACATGTAGAAGAAGATGTCAAATTCAGTATAGAGAAGTAGGACATATAGGTGGAAAATCCCTATAGATACTTGGAATTATAGCACAAGCATTATTCATGAAATAATGTTCCCACAAAACTTTTGGATTTGTGTCCTAGGAATCATAATTATCTCCTTTCTTTCCATAACAGAGGGCAAGATTCCAAAGAGATGGGCAGGGAGGCAATCTGGGGTATAAATGGAGTGCTTAACGTTAAAGAGGAGGAGAGAAAACTCTTTTGAAATTGAAGGGTAAGATCAATTAGATATAGGGAAGCTAATCAGTTGAGTATAGCAATAAGAAGATGGATGGGAACAAATCAGAGAGTTCACAGTAGATTAAGGGATATTTCAGTTGATAGTGCTGGCTAAAAAATAAACTCAGTTGTCATTTGGTTTTATGTGTATCTGAAAAATTATTTTGTACAGTGATTAGAATGTACAAACCATCACCACACTTTTGCCTCTTCCCCCTTATTATCACTGACACACATATAATGACTCCTGACTGGGATTAGGGAACAAACTTGTGGTTATGAAAGAGCTTTGATATGCATATATATTTATATATAATTTTACAAATATTGGTATGTATTGTGAAAATTTTGATATTTACCCACAATAAAAAATTAATTAATTAAAAAAAAAAAGAAAGAACTTTGGACTGTGTGACACTAATAGCCCATATGTATCAGATCTACAGCTATGATTTTTAAATATTTAATATATTTATAACAAAATCCATATAATACTCACAATCAGCTCATTTTTTTCCCAAGGAAGAAATGACACTGTACTTGCATTAACACTGAGCAAAGAATTTCAGTTTTCCTAGCTAGAATCAATATGCTTTGTATGTCCAGAGAAGCTAGAAAACATTCTAAGAACAAAATCCCATATTTAAGGAAAGGAGCTTACAAAAGTCCCAGGATTGAAGCAGAAATGGAAGCTTTTAGAAGCAAATAATTTTCTTTTAAAATCTCTGCTTTTTTGACTTGTTGATGCAGTTGTAGCTTCTCCAGGAAACAGATTTAAAGTGGTATAGAATGTTTATTAGGGAGGATTTGGAAAAAAATAACTTGAAAGAAAGGGGAAAGGAGCAAAAGGAGAAGCCCACCTGTGTTATGGATTGAATTATATCCCCCCAAAAGATATGTTCTTTCCTAATACCTGGTCCTGCGACCTTATTTGGAAACAGGGTCTTTGAAGATGTGCTTAGCTAAATGAGGCCAGACTGGATTAGGGTGGGCCCTAATATTTGCAAGAAGGGAAGAGAGGACAGCAGAGAGACACCTAAGAGAAGGCCACGTTAAGGAGGAGACAGTGATGACAGTGATGTGTCATCAAGCCAAGGAACAACAAGAGTTGCCAGCAAACACCTGAAGTTAGAAAAGGCAAGGAAGGATTCTCCCTTACAGGTTTCAGATAGAATGTGGCTCTCCTGATGTTATGATTTCAGACTTTAAGCCTCCAGAGCTAGGAGACAATACATTTCTGTTGTGTTAAGCCATCCAGTTTGTGGCTCTTTGTTATTAGCAGTTCTGTGAAACTAAGACAACCTGTGTTCTGACACCATGGAGAACCCCAGTGCTAGAATGGCCCCAGAGAGGCGCTGCATGGAATTCAAAATGGCTGGGACCTTCTACCTCTATCTCACACACTTGCTGGATGTGGGTCTGACTTTGCGCAATTGACCCCTGCAGCTGCTAAGGGCTGAAGGCTGTCTGCTGACGGTGCATCTATTACTAGAGCAAAAAATCACTAGTGGAAGGAGATTTTGAGTGGCACATACAAGGTCCACTATAGATATTCCTTCCTTCCTGAATTTCTGAGTTTCTATTATTTCTCTTCAGTCTATAATTTTTCTTTTATCATTTTTAGTAGCAGAGGTCTGCTGCTGCACAGTTCTCTTAGTTTGCTTTTATCTGAAAAAGTCACTTTCATTCTTGCAGTATCCTTGTGCTGAATGTAAAATTCTGGGTTGACAATTTTTTTTTTCTGTCAGCACTTTTAAAAATGTTTATTCACTATTTCTGATGAGAAGTCAGAATTTTGGGCACTAGAATGGCTGTTCCCTTGAAAATAATCTCATTTTTTTTCTGTCTGGCTGCTTTCAAAATTTCCTTTCTATTGTAGTTTTCAGCACATATAACGTGCCAATATATGGTTATTTTCATATTTTCCCTGCTTCAAGACTTCTGAGTTTCTTGAATCTATAAATTTGTATTTTCCACCAAATTTGGAAAATTTTGTTTCTTCAAATATTTTATCTGCCTACTCTCTCCTCTCCTCCCAGAACTTCAGTAAACATATGTTAGAACTTTTGCTAATTCATCACAGGTCCCTGGGGCACTTTTTTTTTTGTCATGTATTGCCTTTATTTGCCATGTCTCTATTTTTTAAATTTTAAATAAATAAAAAAAAAGATATTTAGATTACATAAATGTTACATAAAAAATATAGGGGATTCCCATATGCCCTGCTCCCCACACCACCCCCATTTGCCCCCATTAACAACATCCTTCATTAGTGTGGTATATTCATTGCAATTGATGAACACATGTTGGAGCATTGCCACTGAGCATGGATTATAGTTTACATTGTAGTTTATACTCCCTCTCACACAATTGTGTACCTGGGGAACTTGTAATGTTTTTTTTTTTTCAATCTTTTTTTTCTGTAGGCTATTCAGATAGGATAATTTTTATTGATCTATTTCTAGGTTTACTGACTATTTCTGCTCTCATCTCCATTCTCCTCTTAAGCCTATCCAAAGAATATTTTATTTTAGATATTAAATTTTTTAGTTCTAGAATTTCCATTTGTTATTATTTTTTTAATTTGGTGTGTTTCTCTGCTGAGAATTTTCTTTTTGTTCATTATTAGCATATTTTCTGCTATGTCACTGAGCATAGTTTTAATATCTGCTTTAAGATCCTTGTCTGATAATTCCAAAATCTGGGTCAGTTGAGGTTGGTCCCCCATGATTGTCTTTTTTCCTAAGAACATGTCACATTTTCCTGGTTTTTTGTATGTTGAGTAATTTTCTTTTCACTATGACTGTTATATTGTAGAGACTTTGAATTCTGCTCAAAAGAGTGTTGAATGTTTTCTTTTAAAAATAATTTAGTTTGGTTGAACACAAATGGCAAATTGTCTCTTGGGCAGCACTTCAAATCTCAATTCATTTACCTTGAGCTAGTCTGCTTTCAGTGTGTCCTGTCACATATGTTTCAGAGTCAGTCAGAAATATGAGAAGAGTTTATACACAGAATTTGGTATGTTCTTTCTGTGATGCTCACACTTTCCAGCAGCAAATGTTGCCTGAACTCTGTCCTTTGGTTCAAAAACTGTGAGTTTTCTATCAGTTTTAGCTGCCTAGCATTGTGCCAACTAAAACCTTCCCTGAGACTAAAAGCTGCAAAAATGGGGAAAAAATGGGAACTCCCTCTGGGTCATTTCCTTCTTCCAAGTATTGACACCCCTCAAAGATCTTCCTGCTTTTTCCATTCTCTATGGTTCTTAGAGTTGTTTTAATATTTTATCCAGAATTTATTGTTGTTATCTACGGGAAGATTGATCTGGGAGGAGCTTACTTGACTATGACATAAGAGGAACTTTTCTCAAGTCCATGTCATTTTAATATCATTGTGTTTTTACCACTGATACTGACTTGATTGGTTATATTGTCTTGAATGTGGAAATTGAATGTATGATATTTTATGTCTCTTTTCTTTCTAAATTTCATCCATGCATTGAATGTTTTGTTTTGATGTTCTTCTCTTTTCTCAATAAAATCTCCCTCTTCCCACCCCAATTTCTAGATACTAATATATCTCTAGGTTGGGTCTAAAAGTTTGTCGTGTAGTATAATTCTAACCAATAGCTGTGTCATCTTTAATAAATTGCTTATTACCTTTAGACAGTAATTTCCTCATTTGTAAAATGAAGGGGCTGTGAAACACTATTTAGAAGTATAGACTTTTTGGACAGTAAGGACTTTAGAGACCTTTAAGTCAGATCCCTTCTTTTTATAGATGGGGCAAATAAAACCAAGGAGTGTTAAAGGAATCACTAAAGATATTACCCAATTTTCCAGTGACTCAGCTGAGTTTGAATACCTCTATGTACAAAAATGAGGGGAAAATAGATATGGTAAGTGTGTGTGTGGGTGAAAATAGATTTTCAAGATACGTTACATTTGAAATGACAGCAACAATTAAGTGGAAAAAAATAGAAGTTAAAAGTTTGAGATTCTTGTATAGGAAAAATAAGTCAAAGCTAAAATGTGGGTCATTCTGTCAGTCAATAAGTAAGGCAGTACCTGTCATGTCAGGAACGGTGCTTCATGCTGGGGATACCTGAACAAGACAGACATAGATTCTTGGAATTTATAATCTGGTAGGCAACATAGATATTGAGTAAATTATTGCAAATAATTAAATAATATGAATTGTGTAAGGAGAAACATAAGGGGACATGGAAGTATGTAATTGGTAAGTCTAATTTGGTCTGAGGGTCGGGGAAGGCTTCCCGGAGGAAGTGGTGTTTAAGGATGAAGATGAGTAGAAAATACTAGGCAAGGAGAAATGGGGGAGAAACATGCTAGGTAGGTCAAACAGATGGGCGTGGTGAAAGCAAGAGAGAAATCAAAGTGTAGAGGACCAGCTGAAGTTCTGGGGTTGGGGGAGAATGACAAGGGACGGCATCAAGAGAAAGAAGAGCAGGTGAGACTTGGGGAATTCCTACCTTAAGGTGCCTAAAGGAGAGAGTCAGTCTTTCAGGGAAGATAAGGGAGGAGCCGGAGAAAACTGGGAAGGACACAGAGACAGAAAAACATGGGGAGTAGTGGTGGAGGCTAAGGCAGAGGTTTTTTAGGAGAGAGAATTGGTTATAGTATAGTATTAAATGCCAAGTACCCCAGCAGCACAAGCACTAAAGAAAGACCAAAAGTTTGCAACGACTGGGGCTGGTGACCTTCAAAATTGACGTTTGAGTAGAGGTGTGTGGGAGTTGCAAGATTGTCAGGTATTAACAGTAGAGTGGTGAGGAGACAATTGAGGCTGCCGTTAGAGACCCTTCATTCAAGAAGTTTGGCAGCAAAGTAAGGAGAGAGGATCATAGCTAGAGAGGGAAAGCAGTGTCTACTTTTTTTTTCTTCCCCTTCCAACATGGTGAAGCCTGGGTATATTCAAAGCACGTTATTTGAGAAAATTCAGATTCAGTAACAGTTTTTTTCCAACCTGGTTTGTGTGTGTATGTAGCTTTATATTGTTTGGTGATTTCTTTTTCCTTGTTACTTTACCATGGAATGCTACTTTTCCCCAAAGGTTTATCCATTACAGATATAAGAATATCTGGTTATACCATTAATTTTTTGGTATTATCAATGTTGCCAAAAAATGTCCAAGTGGTAAATACAGGCAGATTCTAAATAATGGAATCTAGTTATTTCTATTCTTCCAAAAGTCATTCTATCTCTCCTTAATTTACTTCCTCCAAGATGTTCCCTGAGGGTTGTTTTAGACCAGTAATTTTAAGCTAGTTGACTGGCAGAGTCACCTGTAGTGCTTAAACTATTAAAGATACTGTAGTGCTATGTCAAGTCTAATCAATTAGAATTTCTAGGGTGTAGTGTCTGGGCATCTAGACTTTCACAAATCTTCATAAGTGATTCTGATGGATAGCCAAGGGTAGGAACACTGTCCTAGGTTGTTCTTAAATTTTTGGGTCACCCTAACTCTCCCCTGCTGTCCCTCCCACTCAGCAGATGGCTGCTTCCCTTCTAATTTACTGATGACACAATATGGACTTCTTTAACTCCCCCCGACATGGTGCTCACAAGGGCAGGGACTTTACCTCATTCATACCAGATCTCCGCACAGCTACTTACCATTGAGTTGGGTACTCAAACAATGATCGTCAATCTGAACTTCCTCAAAATGTCTTCTGTGTCTACAACCATTCTTGCCATTTTTGTTCCTCTCTCAGATAACAAGCATTAGTCTTTTCAAAAGCAAACCTCCACTTGCCTATTTGTCTCATCTTCTGTCAGTTCTTCTTGGATCCTGCTTTGCTAGTGAGCCTCCTTCGTTCTTGTAACTTCTAACTTTCCCTCTTTCTATCTACAAACACGCCGTGTTTGCCTCTATTCTTTAACAGTCATTTCTCTCTTTCAAGTTTGACATGAAAGGATAAAGCCAATGTCTCATTTCTCCCATTCTTTCAAATTCAAAAATTCTTGAAAGAGTAGTCTACATTTGTTGACTGATCGCCTCTACGTGGCCACTTTCGATCTGCTTTCTGCTCCTACCTCTGTCCTAAAACTACTCTCCCACAGCACTTAAAGAGCATTAATTTAAGCCTCTCAGTTTTTAATGTTAGGACTTTCCCCACATGATTTGACCTTGATTATTTCTGTTTTGAAATCTCCTGTCTTTTGGCTTTATGGCACTGCATTTACCTTCTACTTTTCTGCTGCTTCTTTTGTTGTTTTTGCTAACCCCACTTTCTCTTACAGATTCCAAATTATAAATGTTTTCAAGACCCTGGTTTTGGCTTCTTTTCTAATTTCCACATCAGAGGTTACAATTTAGCAGACTATGAGCTAGACGGGGGTTGCAGACACTTTTAGTTGGATCATGTAATTTTAAAAAAATATCATATTACTTGTAATAATTTAAAGTTGGGAGATTTTTGCCTAAAATCTGTGACCTGGTGTCTAGAGTTTCTGTGAGGATTAAGTAAAATGATGTATAGAAAGCACTTAGCACTATACTTAATATTTTATAAACATTCAAAAAATGGTAACCTAATTATTGTTTTGCAGTTTTCAAAGTGCTTTCATATATATTATTTCATAATTTATTTCTCCTACAAAAAGAATTTTTGGTTGTTTCTAGTATTTTGGAATTAAAAACAATGCTGGAATTAATATCCTAGTACATATATCTTTGAATATGTGAATATGTATCACATATATTTAGCCATTGAACATTTTGACTTTTATGATCACTGATACACGTTTGCACAAATTCTCCCTTGAGTCAGGGAACAAGTCTGTCTTCAATAACTGGTTTTGTACTACGTGATGAAAATTGCCTAAAAAAAAAAAAATTAGGCCACGCCGCAGTATGGCTTTTATTAGCACTGTGTCCTAACCAACTGATACTGACTTTGTGATTACTATGCATTGGACATTATGATCAAATTTATTGCATAACATAGTTCTTTTTACTTTATCCATTCATTTAATTCATTACTGAACTTTGGTGTTTTGGAACTTGTTATTCTTCTTAAACTTTTCTTATTTTTTCTTTTATAAACCATCTGGGTATTCTATTTTTACTTCTATTCTGTACCTGAAGTGTACAATTAATAGTCATTAGCTGTGTCACCTTCAATAGGTTAATCTTTTGTCTGTCTTTATCTTTTGCCCATTTTTCAACTGCTTGTCCATCTCTTTTATTGGTTTATGTGTTTTCTGTGTATTTTTGGAGGAAATTAGCTTTTGTTGATCATAAATCTTAGATACCTCCCAGGTTTTTGCTTGGTTGTTGACATTGATGCAGGTTTTGTTTATTTTATTTATTGGGACCTCCAGCAGTTTTCAATTCTTGATATAGTCAAATTTCTCAGTATTCTTTTTTGTGATTTCTATGTTTTGTGTTAGGATTAGAAATTTTCTCCACTTAAGGTGACCAACTGTCCTGGTTTGCCTGCAACTGTCCTGGTTTTAGCACTGAAAATCCTGTGTGCTAGGAAACCCCTCAGTCCCAGGCAAACTGAGATGTTAGTCACCCTGTCTCCCATTTAAGATAAAAAAAAAAAAAAAAAATTGGCTAGGTTTTCTTCTAGTACTTTTATTTTTTATGTTTAAGTCTTTGATCCATTTTATTTTATTTTGGTGTGAGATGTGAGATAGGAGTCTGTTTGTTTGTTTGTTTCCAAATGGCTAGCCAGTTCTCCCAATATCATCTATTAATCATACAAATAATCATCCTTTTCCTTATTAGTTTGAATGACCACTTTAATCAGATATCAAATTTCCACATGTGTAAATGAAGCAACTGAAGTTCAGTGAGTAACCTGTGCAAGATTATAGGAGTAATAAGTGGAAGAGAGAAAATATTAGTCGATTTTCTTTACCCTAATTTGGTGTTTTTTTCTATTTCGGTCTCTGCTAAAATTTTGATTTTCTATCCAATATTTTGTTTACTGAACACCTAAGTAGGTGCCATCTGCTACTAAATTGATGTCTTTAAAAATGTAAACAGTTTTATAAATTAAAGTGTAAGAACATGAAACATATGCTACATGCCAGGATAAATTGTCCAGATTATTATGTAAAAAAATGTTAAAAATAAAATTAATAATTTGCACTTCTTGTGTTTATTATTTTAATTTTCTTTTATTGTAACATATGTAGTACATATTGCAGATTGTATGATATATATATATTTTAAAGAATAATTGTGCAGTGAATTCTTATTTAAGTTACTAGGTAGATTTTTGCCAGTTCCTCCCCAATTACACTCATCAACCTACACTCTAATGGTAATTGCTATCTTTTGGGATAATTATTCCTTTTGGGGGATGGCCAGTCCTTGTTGTTTGTTACATTTTATCTTCTATAACTGAACAATATAATTTAATTTTGTCTTTTTTTTGCATCATATATAAAAAGAATCATAATTTGTGTAATCTTTTATAACTTTTCATATACTCAGTATTACGTTTGAGATTTAACTATGTTAAAGTTTGTAGTTTTAATTCATTATTATGAGTACTTTTATCCTAAAATTTCAAATGTTTGCAAAATAATTTTTTTTCTCTGGCTAATTTTGGAAAATTCTGGTGCAAAAATAAAAAACATGAATTAAAATTTTTAAAAATCTCTTATTTGGTATTTGTTTCTTTCCTTTTTTGAAAGCAAGGACTTATGACAATTCAAATATTAAGTTGTGAGATACATGAAGGAGAAAGTATTCATTTTAAAACCATATTGCATTTCATATCACTAAAAAGGCAAACTTGTTGTTCTTTCTCTTAGAAGTAAGTCAGTAAGCCCAACCCGCACTGGAGGGGTTGGGATTCACAAAGGCGTGAATATCAGGTGGGACTCATTGGGGGCCACTGCAAGGGCTGCCTAACACATATCTCAGCTAGGTTGAATTCCCCAAGGTATCTTTTCCATACTTTTATTGCTATTGCGATTTCACTTGATCGTGTAGTTGATTGTTTGATTAATGTCTACTGTCCCTATTAGATTGAAAGCTCTGTGATACACAGAGAAATATTTACTGAGAGCCTAGGTATTATAATTGGATAAATGAATATTACTATAGTTTCCATCCTCCTTCCACCAGCCCAAAGGTCTAATATACGTGACAGGTGACCACCCAAATGCCAGCTGAAGGAAAACTACTAGTGAGAGTGAGAGACTGATCATTATTGGTGAAGGGAGAAAAGAAAACATTTCCTTTATTTACAACATTTATCATAAAATTAATGCATTAGTCTGCAGATAGCTTTTGCAGAGAAAAAGATTGTACAAGTTACTTATTTAAACCATTCCTGTGTGTTATTTAGAAATAACAGAATTTGGGGAAAAATTGGTGATACTTTCAATTAAATCTTCAAGGTGATACTGGTTTTAATTCTACATCAGAAATAAATTATAATTTAAGCTCCCTCTCCTGAAAGTTACAAAGTTCATGGACTTTTTGGCTGTCTGTCATCGACTTCCACTAGTCCCCAGATTACACTAGAAAAACCACTGCATTAGAGGCAGAGATATAATTAACCCATTCTGATGACAGTTCGTCTCATTTACAGGATCCCCAGAAAAAGAGATAATTGAAGTTCACAACATTTTACTTGAATCCATTTTAACTCCCCAAACAAGAAATACTACTTTTATGCCTAACCTATATCCACAATATACGTGTTTATAAAATGCAATACATTCATTAACTGAAATGTTAAGGTTGAAATTTTAAGCTTTCTTGAGCCAGGAGATTCACAGTGAAAGGTTTCTGCATGTACTGACTTTCCCATACTGCTAGTTAGATAAAGGTCTTGTGCTTAGTGTAGCTAAATAAAGGTTGCTCTGGCGAAGTAATTTGAATTTCCTGGTCTTTATGTGATTAAGAGCTCAGTCACAAATTTGCATTTGTTTTAAATGAAACCTAGAATCTTTAGGTGAAATGTACTGCTTAACTCTAACTGGGCTTAATACTTCAATTTGTAATGTGCTTTGAAAATTTTCATGAACTATTCCTTACGTGTTAAGCAAATAAGAATGATAGTACATGTTTTGCAGCGGGGAAAAATAGAGCATATAAATTCATTTAATTATCTAAACATTTTCAGGAAGGAAGAAACAGTAAGAAGTAAAACTCTTATTTTCTAGCCATTACTTACTTTATAATGGTTCAACTCTATGCTTGTTAAAACTTGCAGTTTTAACTGAAGTTTGAAAGCTTCAAAACTTGCAGTTCTGAAGTTTGAAAGCTTGACACACCAAAGGAAGAGTGAAATAATTCTAATATTTGGTTTTCTTTATGCAAAATATCAGGACATTTTTGCAGATTTCAAATAACATGTTCTGTTTACTTTCTATTTTTTATAAGTAATAAATTCATTAAATGTTAAATGCCAATTAAGATGATGAGTTGTAAAGATCATAATAAGCAATAAGAATGATTTCTAGTTAGTTCAGTGTTAGCATAGAGGCTAAATGAAACTCTTTCAACTATCCTCTTTTGCAGCTATGTGATTGTCTTATTAAAGCATAGCAAAAATTTTCAGTCTACAGTCTTGCTCCAGAGTAAGGGTTCTTTTAGTTTAAAATTAATTTTATTATTTATTTATTTTATTGCTTTATTTATTTTCTCCCAAAAGACCTGCAAAATAAATAATAGGGCAGAAAATCTTTAACTTTTTTGTTTCCCATCCCCATACTTAGAAATAATGAATAAATCTTAGTACCTAATGTTAACTAGTTAAGTATAGCATAATCCATGCTTTGTTTACTGAATCAGGGGTGTTTACTGGGAGTGGTGGAAACATCAGACATGCCTGTCTGTAAGTTTTTCAGTCAGTAGACCACAGCAGAGCATAGCATTTTACAATAGATAAAAACTATTTAATATCACAAGAAAGTCACGTGCTGCTTTGGAGAGCCCTTTTTTCCTCACTGGAGGAAGGCTTTATGGAACATGAGTTTGTGCAGTCATGCCTAGTCAGTGTCTGATTTGTGGGTGGTATATGCTTGCTCAGGCATATGACAGTGAGGATTTGGGAAAGGAAACTTTTTGTTGCTCAATGTGACTAAGAAGTTTCAATAGTAGTAAAATCATAAAACAGTATTAGTCTGCTGATGACTTTGCCTTAGAAGGAAGTGTTTTTATTTTTTTAGCATTATTTTTCAGAGTCATGGGTTTTTGTTTTGTATTTTGTTTTGTATTTATTTGTGTGGACGCATGCTCTAACGTTTGTTAAACCCAATAATTTGGATAATTTTAAAATAACACTACTCAACTTCATTGAGGGTGTACATTTATGTGCAGTTGGCTGCGCCATTTAAAATATAAAATGTAATGAGTTGTGACAGTTGTATATACCTGTGAATCACCAGCACAAACAAGATACGAAACATTCTTATTGCCCTCAAAATATTCCTCATGTATATTTTCAGTCCATTCTTGCCTTCGGCCCTGTTTTCAGACAACCACTGGTCTGCTTTATGTCCCATCTGTCAGTTAGCATTTTATATAAAGGGTTTTATGTACTGTGTGCTTTTTTTGTCAGCCTTGTTTCCCTCAGTGTAATGATTTTTTGAGATTCATCAGTGTTGTTATGCGTTCCTTTTAACTGATGATGAGAACTCATTGTATGGATAATTTATCCATTTACCCATTGATGGGCATCTTGAATGTTTCCAGGGTATGGCTGTCGTGAATAAATTTGCTGTGAACAAAGGCATAAGCCTTTGTGTGGGCATATATTTTTATTTCTCTTTTATTTTCACCTAGGAGTGGAATGCCCAGGTTGTATGGAAGGTACACGCTTGACTTTTGAAAATACTGTCACATGTTTTCAAATGTAGTCACACTGTTTAAATTCCCACTAGCAGTGTATAGGAATTGCAGTGGTTTCACAGCCTTGCCAATACTGGGTGTTCTCAGTCTTTGTAATTTTAGCCATTGTTAGGGAGTGTGTAACCATTGTCTATTTGGATTTTAACTTCTATTTCCTTGATGACTCACTAATGTTGAACATCTTTTCATGCGCTTGTTGTATATCTTTTTTTATGTGCTTATTTGTATATCATTTTTTTCTCTGAATTCTCTGTTCAAATAATTTGCCCAGTTTTTATTATTTAAAAATGATCTAATTTTAACAGTTCTTTATATAGTCTCTATAGTCAGGTACATATTTTGCAAATACTTTCAATCCTATTCTGTGGTTTGCCTTTTCTTTTTCTAAATAGTATCTTTTTTTTGTAAGTTCAGAAATGAGAATGTTTATTGTTTTTTTCTAATAAGATACTGATACTCTTTATTGGAAATCCAATGACAAATACAAAAATACCAAGAAAGAGAGATGTCCCGAGGATCAGTGTTTGCTCATAATTGAGTTCTTGAGAACTTCACCAGATGGGAAAACCTCAGATAGTGGACCATTAATAAAGAGATTCAGGACCCAGCTGTCACATGGAAAGCCCAAAGATTTAAGACCCTTGGACATATACCTATCAACTCTAGTACTAACTATAGGTTCAAATAGAAGGGGCAGAAGAGCCATGTATAGGGAAACCACAACTGAGTCCAACTCTGTCACACGGGGGAGCAAACATTCCAAAGTAGGGCCCACTGTTAGGGCACCAAACTCCTGAACTGTCTGCCCAGCCTATAGTGTCTGGATGTCTCCAGAGCCCTCAGGAGCCCCACTATTTGAAGTAATATTTACACTGGTAGTCAATGAGATCCTGCTGAGACATCTATAATCATAACCTCTGGAATGACCTCCCAACTCACTTGGAAGTCTCTTAGCTATATAAACTCATTTGTCTTTACCTTTCCCCCTTTTTGGGTCAAGTCCTTTTTCCAGTTGCATTGCTAGTGGGTGCTTGGTAGTAATCCTTCGGTGTCAGGGAAGCTCATCCCTGGGGGTCATGTGCCACACTAGGGGGAAGGTAATGCACTTATATGCTGAGTTTGGCTTAGAGATAGGCCACATTTGAGCAATAAGGATGCTCTCAGGAGATAATTCTTAGGCATCCTATAATACTAGGCTAAGTGTCAATTTCAAAAGTAAAGGTTCATAAGCACAATCATCAATACCAAGGGCCCATCAATGAACCATCCTCCTTCACTAGTCACTGCTCCTGTACTTGGGGGATTCTTGCTGTTCCATTAGAGAATGTGGCAGAGCTCCCCAGATGGGAATTCGATATTCTTTTGGTTACTGTGTGAATCTCCACCCAAGATGACAATACCCCATGGACACTTGAACACATTCATGTGCCTTATAGGTATGCCCAGGTGAACCTCCTCCCATGTATCCCCCGTCACTGACACCCCACACCAATGATCCTCCCCTGTCATAGTTGTAACCCTTCTGCGATCTAAAACTTCTTCAAAAAATGAAGCCAGACTTATCTTATACATTTCCTGTCCTACAGTTAGTATCAGTGATTTATTTCAAGGAAACTTGGTTAGTTTGATTAAAAAATATATTTAAAAACCGCTATTTGCTGCTAGGTTTTTTCATAGCTACTGGGCTAGTCATTGTTTCTAGGCCTTCTCAGTAGATAGAGTTACGGAGTATGTATTATATTATAAAAGATAAAATACTCATAAGTTGATACTGATGCTTTTGATTCAAATTTTGGTCTCAAGGATTTTTTTTTTAAGATTTATTCCCCCCCCCCCCAGATGGTTCTCTCATCTCTCTGCTCATTGTTTGCTCACCTTCTCCAGAAGGCACCGGGAACTGAACCCAGGATCTCCCACATGAGAGGCAAGTGCCCAACAGCCTGAGCCACATCTGCTCCCCACAGGTTGTGGCCTCTGCTGGCTTGTGGCATCTGCTCATTTAGGTGTCTGCTTGTTGCGGCAGGTGTGGCATCTAGCTCATTGCAGAGGATGTGGTGTCTGCTCATCTTCTTTAGGAGGCACTAGGACTCGAAACTGGGAACTGAACCCGGGACCTCCCATGTAGTAGGTGGGCACCCAGCTGGTTGAGCCACATCTGCTTTCCTTGAGTTTTTGCTTAAATGTATTTGTTTACATCTGTGTCTCCTTTCTCAAAATGGAATAACACCGGCATAATAATTCACTTGATTTATCCCATAACACATATCCAACAGTTTGAGAATAGCAGTACCAAACACTACCACCAATAGTATGATTATTATAGACAGTTTAAGATTTTTTGCAATTTTTTTTTAAAGGTGGTACTGAGGATTGAACCCAGAACCTTGTACATGGGAAGCAGGCTCTCAACCACTGAGCTGTACCCACTCCCCTGCAATTATTTTTGTCATTAAATTATATTTCACTGCAGACATACAGTCAAATTGTTATTTTATTTTGTAATAATAACGTTTATTTTTAGAGAAGTTTTAGATTACAGAAAAGTTACTTCGAAAGGAAAGGGGATTCCCATATAATCCTCCTCCCCCACCCACATTTTCTCCTATTGATAAGATCTTACGTTAGTGTGGTACATTTGTTACAATTGATGAACCAGTATTGAAGCGTTGCTACCAACCAAGGTTTATAGTTTACATTATGGTTTATATTGTGCACTGTGCAGTTTTATAGGTTTTGACAAATGTACAATGACATGTATCTATCATTGTAATATCATACGGAACAATTCCAATGCCCTAAAAATGCCCTGTGTTCTACCTGTTCATCATTCCCCCTCTCAGAATCTCTGGTAACCACTGTCCTTATATCAATGTTACAAGTTCTTCTATTATCACATGCTAATAACTACAATAGTAACAAATCTACTTTGGTCCGTGGTTGCACTCCCCGCTTATGCTTGTTCACTCCTCAGTCTTGAGGAATTTGGGATGATGTCCGCTGTGTTTCAGATTGAGAGGGCTTAGATATTATAGGGCAGATGGAAGGAGCTGATTTGCTTGCAATTGTAGATACTCTTTGTTTTTTTTTGGGATGAGGTTTGTCCATCATTGTCATTTTGTTAGTTGTCCTGGGAGAGTATGAAGAATTCGAGAGTAGAGGTTGGCTGTTACTCTGCTGAGATTCAGGGCTCAATTGGCATATCAACAGGCTGAAGATTTGTCTCTGAGAAATGTATTTAATGCATATAGTAATAATTATAGGTTCAAATAAATGGAGTAGAAGAATCATGAGTAGCGCAGTTATAAATGAGTCTAATTCTGTTATACTGGGAAAATAGATTATCACATATTCCAAATAAGGCCCGCTGATGAGAAGCTGATTTCATGGGGTTGTGTGCCTTGCCTATATAGTGTCCCTAGAGCCCTTGGGAGCACTTTTGTTTGAGGCTTTGTTTATTGTGGCAGTTAGTGAGATTTGCCTAAGACCTGCATTAAGTGTAGCCTCTGGAATGACCTCCCAACTCACTTTGAAATCTCTTAGCTGTAAAAACTACTTTTTATTTAATGTTTCTTGGAAGTGGCTGTGGCTCAATCGGTGGGGCTCCCGTTTGCCTTGTGGGAGGCCCCGGGTTCGGTTCCCGGGGCCTCCTGGTGAGGGCAGGCCCGCCCGCATGGCATGGTTGGCTGGCCCAGCGAGCGCAAGCAGCGAGGGGGGGATAAATGAATAAATAAATAAAATCTTAAAAAAAAAAAAAAAAAAAAGTTTCTTTGTTTTGGTCAAGGTCTTTTTCCAAATGCATTGCTGGTTGGTGCTTGGCAGTAATCCCTCAGTGCCATCCCTGGGAGTCATGTCCCATGTCAGGGGGGAGGTAGGGAGTTTATTTGCTGGTTTTGGCTTAGAGAGAGGCCACATTTGCACATTACTGTGTTTTAAAGTCACTTGGAATAGTTTCTTTTATGTGGTTATTCAACCAATTCTACACACAGTTAGGTTCATTTGTTTCATTTTGCTTCACATTTTTAGGGTTTAAAAATAATTTTAAAATAATTTGATTAATGTTTTATAATTATGTAAAATGTTTACAGGGTTCCAAAGTCAAATCTATAAAATGAGGTATAGTTAGAGACATCTTATTTCTATTCTTATCCATATTTATCCCGTCATTTAAAAATTATAAGCATGAAAAGAAATAAAATACTCACACTCACACACACACATACCTCCTATGCTTAGTTTAATGGTAGTATGCTAAACACACTATCATCTACCTTTCTTCTTTTACTTAACAATGTTTTCTGGGGATTACTCCATAGTAGTTTATAGAGCTAGCTCTCATTCTTTTTAAGAGTTTCAAAGTACTTGATTATGTGGATGTACTATAGTTTAGTCAATCAATCCCTATCAATGGCTATTTAGGTTATTTCTAAGAGTCTTGCTATTACAAATAATGTTTCAATGAGTAACCTTTGTGCACATGTTCTTTTCATGTTGTTGTTAGTGTATCTTTGGGATAGCTTCCTGGAAATGAAATTGCTGGGTCAAAGGAAAAATGCCTTTGTAATTTTGCTATATACTATCAAATTTCCCTATCAAAGTTATACCATTTTACATTCCCACCAGCAGTGTATGGGAATGCCTGTCTCTACACAGACTCACCAAGAGAATATGTTGCCAAACTTTTGGATTTTACTAACCTTTTAGGCATTTCAGCATAGTTTTAATTTGCATTAAAAAAAATTATTAGAGAAGTTGCTTACAGAAAAATCATGCAGAAAAAAACAGTTACCATATAAAACTCCCAACTGTGCACGCACACACTGCACACAGTTTTCCCTATTATTAATACTTTGCATTAGTGTGGTGCCTTTGTGATAATTGATGGAAGAATAATATTATTACTGTACTGTTAACTATAGTCTATGTTAATTTGCATTTTACTTGCATTCCTCTTTTTATGTTTTGTATGAATGACGTTGAGCATCTTTCCATATAAATAAGAGACATTAGTATTTCTGTAAACTGTCCATATCTTTAGCCCATTTTACTATAGGGTTGTGTTGATATTTATTTTTCACCCATTTGACTCAGCCACATACCACAGAGCAGGGAAAGCTGCTATTTTGAGCACTGAGGATGCAGAATGTAAAACAGATGAAAATCTCTGCCCTCATGGAGGTTATCATGTAGTGAGGAAGTAATGAAGTTGGCCCAGGAACCCTGACAATTGCCTGAGATCTTCCTTCCTACAATTCTCATGCAGATCCAGAATTCACAATGTATGTCTCCATATGACATTACAATCCTGATCCTATGGCCTTGCCAAATGATCTGCTCTTTCAGATCTTTGACTCTCAGTGTTCCTTCAAGAATATGGCTTGGACCCACTTGACCAGCTTGCCCTAGTTTGGGTTAATTTGCGGAGTGCATTTGTTCTAGCATATTGCTGCATATCTAACCTTGGCTTCTACTCACTTCGGTAAGGCCTATTGCATAAATGCGTAATTGGGCAACCGGAGTAGCTTATTAGCTGGGTGGCCATGGTCAAATTGCCTAATCTCTGTGAGTCAACATTTTTAATCGCTAAAAATATCTATGCATTAGGAGAGATTAAATAAATAACATATGCAAATTACCCAAAATGTGCCCCTAGTGTACTCAATACATCATTATTTTTTTAAAGAATGGTTTGTTAAAGAAAATGGCAACTAAGAGAGGACTGGATTCAAAATTTCTTCAGAAAATCACTGGATAAACTCTTACTCTAAAATGTTCTTCTTTGCTAGTCAAGCACATCCAATGTAAATGCATTGGAAGTATTTCTTTTTATTTTCCTAGGAGCTTTGTGCCTTACACAGCTAGATCCTGCCAACATCTAGTCTCAATGCTAATCACATATCCAGTTTTTCTCACTTTATGGCAATATTGAACTATTTGTAGTTCTTTGAAAGACCCATGTGGTTTTATGCTTTCTAAATGGCATTCTTTCTTAAGCAATACCCTTTTTCCTTCCATCTTCCTGGAAAACACTTTCTTTTAAGATCCAGCTCAAATATCATCTATTCTGAAAATTCTGGACATTGTGCATACTTCCATCATTGCACTGAAAAATTTAAGTTATATATGTTTACATAGATGCTTCTTCTGGACTTTAAGCTCCATAAGAGAAGAAGGTTTTTTTTATTATGATGTATCTGCCAGGCAGAGTACTATGCCAATAAGTGGCACTTGAAGAATGTTTATTAGCAATTCCCACTTAAAGCTTCCCTTATAAAATGTGAACATAATAGGCAGTTAATTATATGATGTGATTTCAATGATGCTTACTAAAATCTTTTTTCGTTCCATGAAAGCATTCAACCAGCACATCACTACTAAATTTCTTCTACCTACTCACTTGTGCCTGAAAAGTCTGTAAAAGATAGTAAAACCATTTCTTCCACAATTGCAGATAGGTGAAATGCATATAAGCTTGGGAGAAGAAATATTCCAACTTGAATATAAATACAGGAGGGTCATAGGGAGCCCTCTAGGTCTAAAGTAGAATATACCAAAACAGGTGGGAAGGGCAGGTCAAATTAAAAGTTTATTTGGGGGCAAATTTTGCTGAGGTTTTTGCTTGACTGTTGTAATTTGTGTTTTCATTGGCCACTAAAATTCAAAATTGGCCTGAGGAATGTGAAAGAAAGATGGTTTTTTACTAGGAGTCATATCTACTAATGCATGTTCTGCTCTCTATACCAGACCTCTTTTCAGAATGCCTAAGTTCAGGAATGAGAGATCCTGTTTTACCATGCATCAAATTAATACAAGAAAATGTCAAAGACAACTACACTTCCGGTAATGCCTATTTTTTAACAATAATTCTAATGTGAGAGTGCTTTATGCTCAAATAGTTTCTAGATTTTGGATCTTGATTGTCTTATATGTATTTGTAGAATGCATTGTCTAAATAATATTGCTTATGCTTAAGAATCTCAGTAAATGTTTCATTCTGAAATTATTTCTGTGTTTACTTAATACCTATTACAAGAATGTGATTCCTAAACAAACTGATGGCATATCCAAAGAAAATTTTTCATTCAAATTTTGAAACATAGGTTATTATTTCAGATAATTTTTTAAAAAGCAAATCTTAGCAAGTGTAAGTAATTTATTTTCTGTAGCCCCACCCAACCCTATTGTCGCCTCAATTTTTATTGTAGTTAATTTTTCCTTTAATTTTTAAAATGTTATTTTTGTTGTATACCTTATACTGAGCACTTCAAGGAAAAGTGATTACAATAAATTCAAAAATGTATACTTGGACTTAATAAATATCCCTTTTAATTTCACTCAATTATTTAACATCTGGGAATATAATTAGATGCCAGGTCAACTACAGAATAAAATATGTAAAATAAGTATATGTAGTAAACTGAATCGTGGTCCACCTCCCAAAGATACATCTACTTAGAACCTGTGTATGTGACCTTATTTGGAAAAAGAGTCCTTGTAGATGTACTAAAGTGAAGGATCTCAAAATGCGTTCATTATGGATTAGCGTTGGCCCTAAATCCAATGGCAAGTGTTCTTTTAAGAGAAGGGAGGGGGAAAACAATGTGAAGATGGAGGGAGATATTGGAGTGATGTGCCTACAAGTCAAGGAATACAAAGGATTGCCAGCAAACACCAGAAGCTAGAAGAAGCAAGGAAGGATTCTCCCCTGTAGGTTTCAGAAGGAGCATGACCCTGCTGACACCTTAATTTCAGACTTCTAGCCTCCAGAACTGTGAGACAATACATTTCTCTTGTTTTAAGCTACCCAGTTTGTGGTACTTTGTTATGGCGGCCATAGGAAACTAGTACAATGAGTAAATAAGTTAGTTACTGTAAGTATGGATTAAAGACACACTTTATATTTATTACAGTCGTATAAGTACATTGTATGAAAGAGTTAAATTAGATCTCTAATGCTAACAATGTAAAACTAAAATCTCTCTAAACTTAAAAGAAAATTCAGTTTCATACAGAAAAATTAAAGAAAGATATCCCAGAACCTTGATCAGACACTTTAAATCAGGGGTTCTTAACAAAGGATCCATGAGCTTGAATTGAAATTCAAAAAAACATTATCCTTGTGAGGACGTGTTGGTGTGAGTATGATATCTTTGTTAAATAATACATAGTATAGTGTGGACTTAGTAAGGGGTATGTGGTTTTCACCTGACTGGCAAAGGGGTCCATGGACAGAAAAGGTTAAGAACCACTGTATGCTTGTTGAACTACTTTGGTGTAAAGCTTCAAACAAGGCTGAACAAGAAGGGCATTTTAATTTTCACTGAGAACATGATACATGATGTGAAATAGGCATTCTATTGCAATTAGCTGCCAGTCAAGAGAATGAAACTAAAAGACATATATATTGCAGTTAAAATAAGTTTAAAAAGCCTTAGCCAATATTTTAAAATATCCAAAGTAATATTTGTGAGAACAAGCATATTTTTTTTGCACTTCTAAAAACAATAATTTTTGAACATTTAAAAATGTATTCCAACTGGTGAGTTTTCTCTTTGGTATGAGAAGTTGCAGGGATGATTGATTATTTTACCCTCTTAGAGTATGCTTTGGACGCAGGTTGAATTGGCTTGATTATAGGAAAGCTTGGTTTAGAGTTTGAGGGGCAGATTTCTCCATGGGTATCCACTCACTGGAAAGCCTTCATTAAGCAGAAAGCTTCTTCCACACTTCTGTCCACTGGGAAATCAGAAGTCTTGATGACTTCATTCAAATCAATTATGAAGAGATCACTTAATACAAGATCAGTTTCTTCTAACACAATCCTTTAGTATTTTGAAATTGACTTAATTTCAGATAACAATTAATGTGGCCTGAATCACCAATCTTCCCTGACATATTTATCTAGGCCAGGGATTCTTAACCTTTTTTGTTCCACGGATCCCTTTGCCAGTCAGGTGAAAACCACGGAGCCCTTACTAAGTCCACACTATACTGTGTATTATTTGATAAATATATCACACCAGCACCAACATGTCCCCACAAGAATGCTTTTTATTTTAATTTCAATTCAAGCTCATGGGCTCCTTAAGAACCCCTGATCTGGACAATAACTTAACAATTCAGAGCATGAAAATAATTTTTCTTTGCCACTAAAAGTAACAAATTCCATAGAACATAGAAGTAAAATCCAAAGGATAAAAGAAAAGCTTTTAAATATCCCTTTAAAGTTATCAAGGCTGAAGTCTTTGACCGTTGCATTGACAACAGCTATACCTTTAAAAGAGGGAGCACTAGAGGTGGCACATGGAACATTTTGTGAAGAATGAGAGGAGAGTCCTGTCTAACTGGAATTAGAGAATATTATGTTCATGAGCACTTTCTTCCAGAAGCAGCGGCTTCAGGGCTGCATAGGCAGAAATGCCCAAAAATGAAAGTACTCATATGCTGGAGTAACCTTTGTCCATCAAGGCTGCCATCTTCTCAGCACCAGACTCTTCCCCTGGCTGGGAGCAGGGCAGGGCTCATTGCAGTTTTCTTATTCATCAGAATCTCACTGGTGCCTTCACTACTTGCCACACTTAACTTAAGGTGGGGAAAGAAAGAAGGAAGGAAGAAAGCTTGGAGGAAAGTAAGGAAGGAAGGGAGGGAAAGAGAGAAGGAGGAGCTACCACTTAAATAGGAAATTTACTTCATTTGAGGGACAAACTGGAGTTGTTAGTGAGGATTTTTTTTTTTTAAAGAAAGGTGAGTAAAAGAAAATAGAATACCCAATGAATGTATATATATATTTAATTGGGGTAAATCAAAGATATTAGAACAAAAGAACATTATACTTTAAATCAAAAGTCAGCAAACTACGGCCCGGGGCACATTTGACCAGCTGCAAGTTTTTGTAAAAAATGTTATTTTCAGAGTTACACTTATTTGTTTTCATATCTTCTGTGCCTATTTTCCTGCTACAACAACCGTGTTGAGTACTTACAACAGAGACTACATGGACTACAGAAGCTCAAGTTTACTATCTGGCTCTTTATGGAAAACGTTTGCTGACCCTTACTTTATCTTTTCCAGTGCTCCTACCCCACTTTACTTACAACCATTTTTCACAATAAAACTTTTAATTTTCCCTTTGATACTCCCAAATTGAAACAACATCTTTTAAAACAATACCACACATCTTAATTTTTTTTCCATTACATACACCCAAGTCTTGGTTGGTGATGAATTCAACAATGAAAGAATCTGACTGACTTTTGGACCCTTGGGATGCTGGGTGTGGCTGGATGGGAGAGGTCTGGAAGGGCTAAGGGATATTTTGTACTATAATAGTGCTTAAGACATAGTTTGCTCTCATAAACCCCCTCAGGTCAGCTCTGACTTCGTATCTGTCTTGGGAGGATTCTTAAACCCAGTCTTGCGCTAAAAGCAATGCTTAGAATTTCATTCTTTGTCTTCCACCCAGTCTACGCCAATAACATCTGCCTAGAAAAGCTAAATTATTTCAGAGGCCTTGTTTGCTATTAATTTCTAAGACCTTCATTGAGTTTCCTTATTTATTATTAACGTGGTAGAATTGGGTGCAAAATTAGAATGGGGAGCAAGAAGTATATTTTTATAAGCAGAAATCTTATAAAATATAATTATGAATAAATTATAATAGAATGCTTATTTATTGGTAGTATCATAAATCCAGAGAAAGAACTTTTTTAGGCCCTTAAATCATAAGAAGTGTCCTTTTTTAAAAAAAGAAATAAAAAAATTACAAAACAGCAATTTTTCAGAAACCAAGTTTGAAGTACATTAGGTACATTTTGATTGCAGGAAACACTATAGAACTCAAGGGAAGAAATGCAGTGGCTCTCAGGAGCTGTGGGATTGGAAATTTGCACTAGGTAAGGACCCTCATCTCTGCTCCTCTTTCTACTTCCACCACATCTGCCTTTTTCTCTCATGATGTAGGAAAAATGGTGGAGAAAGAGGAAGAGATGGACTCTTCTCAGTAGTTTCAGTTCCAAAATTCTTGAGAAAGGGCTCTAGTTTGTCCAGCTGGGTGAGGTACCGATCACTGGACCAAATGATTTTAATCAGCGGGTGTCATTTAGAGACAGGACTCTAACTGGCCCTGCTCATGATTGGGGAAAAGGTGGAGGTGACCACCCTGGTCCGACAGGGAAAGGGTGGAGGCAGGGTTACCTTGTACAAAATATTTGCCAAAACAAGGGGCCTCATAACTAGGAAATCATTGATTAATTGCTTACAAATGTAATTTTCAGAGTGTCAACATGTTTTTGCCCCTAATGATGGCATAATCTCTAATTTCTGTTTTGCAAGGGTTTTTGTGTATTTGTAGTTAGTTAACTGATTTTGTATCATGTTGAATAAGTCTTTGTGGAGAAACAGTGGATTTTGCTCCATTTGAGTACATAAAATTGTTTTCATTTACTTTTCTCTATTTTCTAGATTTAGCAGTTAGTTCATTAATGGCTGGAAAGCAAATGATGCAGAACAGTTCATCACCTCCCACAGAAGGTAATCTAGTGCCCATCGCTGAGGAGATGGAGTTTTGAAATTTCTTAGAAACATTCACTGGTGGCCATGTCTGAATCAACCTTGTGGCAAGTTAAAGAATATGGTCACCTGAGTGCTGTGGTGTGGGAGGCCCTGAATGACCCAACCTCTATCTGCTCCTCACACAAGCCATGTTCTTATTTGCCTCCAAGCCTTTGCCAAGTTGCAGTTCCCTCTGCAAGGAAGTGTCTCTTGGAGTGGTGGGAAGAGCATGGTATAACTGCCTCTCAGATTGAAATCCTACCCCTTTTCTTTATCTAGTTGGGTGACCTTTATCTGGTTGTGAAATGTGAGGTGTTGAGTATCACAAAAGAGGCAAATGACACCAGAACAGGAGAGGAAAGATATTAAATGCTGAGTTGAGCAAAAACAAGTTTCATCTGCATAAAATTGGCTCCCTCTCCTCTGCTTTTGCTCCTGTTAAAGTGACAGAATCACTGATCCTCTCCTCAGTTACAGGTGAGCTGTAACAGAGACTGAGTTAACTAATCACATCACAGTAAACCCTTATCACAGTCATGGACCATTTGGGTTTATGGAAAGATGTGATTTGTGGTGGAAGGTGCTTGTAGGTTGCAGGGCTTAATTTTTACTTTAAAAGATGGAAAAATATGTCAACTTCTATATTTAATCCTGATAATTAAATTGAACTTATGAGAAAAAAATCTTTGAGCAAAGTTCACAGCTCAACTGTCTGGAAGTTTATGTGTGACAGAGTAGGAGAGAAAGGAAACTCATCCAAAGCCCCTGTTTGGTATCACACATATACAATAAAATCCTCTATAGAAAGCTTCCAAAGGAAAACAATTTTTGTTTGTCACTGTTTTGTATTTATTATATACTATACTATTTTTTAACTATTAGTATTTCTAATCATCTCTTACCACTAGGCAGCCTACATCATTTTTATGGCATAATGCCACTGTTAAATTACAGACTACTTTAAGATCAATTCATTTCACTGGCTATGATTCGCCAAATAAATAATAAACTTGAAATTTCCAACATGCACAACTTCAATGCTATCTTACTTATTTTTAATGAAAGTACTGTATTTTTTGCACATTTATGTTTGTCTGAAGGTCTACCTTTAGGAATAGGTATTTAGTTTTAATGTTATATTCTTTTGTGGTGTTTTCTGTCTGATCAAACTTAGGAGGAGGCAACTATATCATTAATTATTCCATTTCATTCCTGGAGAGCATGAGTTGTATGATAAGTCTAATAATCTCTATGACCAAAAAATTAGATTTAGAACATTGCCTGTGTCTTTTATGTGAGAATTTTCTTTTCTCACATTGTTTTATAGAACCAAAACTCCTGAACAAATTTCAAAAGACTTTTTCTTTAAATTGTCACACATATAATAGATATTGTTATGCTAATACTGTATAATACAGGAGAAAATTGGTTAATCTCTGGATTGGGCTAAATACGTCATATACATTTTGTGAATGTTTAATTTCTCATCTAAGTCTAGTATTTCTGGAATAAGACCACGAGCAAAGCCATGTTCTAGTACAACTTCATGCAGGATGCTGTGGATGATTTTAACACACAGATCCTTTATCAATCTTTTTTCTTTTTCTATGTGTCTAGGTAACTTTTCACTATCTGTACTAGTGAATACAAAGGCTGTACTCTCTTGTCCTCCTGTTGGATATACAACTCTGATATTGATAACATGGAAAATAAAGCTCAGAGACAAGCTTCCCTGTTCCAAAGCTTACAGGACAGATAGAAATGAGACCACGGAAAGCAGCTGCACTGATGAGAGAATAACCTGGGCCTCCAGACCTGACCAGAATCCTGAACTAAAGATTCATCCAGTGGCCATCAGTCATGATGGATATTACATGTGTCAGATGGTAACACCTAATGGAAATTTCCATCGTAGCTTCCACCTCCAAGTGTTGGGTAAGGAGCACATATATTGAGTCATTTCTGATAACTAGATTTGGGACTGAAACAAATGTCCCTCCATTATTTCTTGGGGCTAAGACTGCAATATTTTCTCCTTACATCCTGCAGTGCCCCCAGAGGTGACCCTGTTTCTAAGGGACAATAGAACTGTGGTGTGCAAGGCAGCTGCAGGGAAGCCGGCTGCCCAGATCTCCTGGACCCCCAAGGTGGTCTGTGTCCCTGAGGAAGAATGTTGGGGCAATGGCACAGTGACTGTCCTGAGTACATGCCACTGGGAGGGCAGCAACGTGTCTTCCGTGACCTGCTCTGTCTCTCATGTGACTGGCAACAAGAGTCTGACCTTAGAACTTTCTCCAGGTTAGTCACTCTTTTTTGTTTTGTTCTTTTGTGTTTAATAGTTCCATTCTTTCAGAGGAGTTATGTTAAAAAGGAAAAAGAACGAGTAGAGAAATTTAACTCCTTTCCATTCAAGTATACTCTAACAAGTCCCCTTTTTTATTTCTCTCCCTTCTCCAAAATTAAGAGATATATCTAGAGGAAGATTACAGAAATTTGCTGTAGAAGAAGATACTTTAGAATGGCTTGTATTCTATTTTTAATGTTCACTTCTATACATGGAGTAAATTAGTTGATTGGATACTATACTATCTGTGGCTGGGGCTTGGCAACTAATTAGTTTCAACAGGGTTAAAAAGTGGTAAATGATTTTTTTTTTTTTGAGGTATCAGGGCCAGGGATTGAACCCGGGACCTCATATGTGGGAAGCTGGCACTCAACAACTGAGCCACATCAGCTCCCCAATAAATGGTTTTTTTTAAATTAAAATTTGGGGATTCCTTATGTAACCCAAGGTCTTTTTTCTGAGGCTATTCAGGTTCTGCACAAAATACCTCTCCAGTCCTTGACTTGGTGGGATAAGCCTATCTGCTCTGGGAGAAGGGAGACAAAGGGGAGTATGTGAGTGCATGTGCGTGCCTGTGTGCATGTGTGTGTGTGTGCATGTGTGTGTGCGTGTCTGTCTACTGTTTAGACTTGCCTTTATACCCCTCTTCAGTCTGGCACTTCATTTCTACCTTCCATCGTGCCTGGATCCTTGTCTCTGGAGTCTCCGGTTCATCTTTTCTTGGCTAAATATCCCGTTTTCTGCTGGTCTGGGAAGGACGGTGTAGTTACCTGGTACACAGGGTGGGCTGGGAGTCTTGGCCATCTCTACAGGGACTTTCAAACAAGCTTCCAATGATAGTCCCACACTTCACCCACCACATACCCCTTCCCTTCTATATGGTGTTTTCTACTCTGGGGGATTCCTGGAGCTCTGTGGATGTTAAGCTTTTACCTATTACACTCTGTAAATCATTTGCCATTCTGCTAATTTTTTGCCTAAAATCATGTTGAAACCTTTCATTTGCTTCTGTCTTCATCACTATCTTTTCCTCGCAGGTCTACACTTTAAAAATTTCTCTGTCCATTTTGTAAATTTTAGGAAGAGAGAAGAAAAAACTCATGTATTTAAGTAACCATTTTTCAATATATTAAAACATAATTGTAAGAATTTTTAAAAAGAGTTTAGCAGTGTTTATTGAGAAGAATAAGTGTGGCCTGGTTATGTATGAAATCAGGCCATCAACATTACAATATGATGGAATATTTTTAGAATCTTAGAATTGGAAGGAACTGTCTAGTTAAATGCCTACTTAGTACGGGAATCACCTCATGTCATCCTTGCCAAGTAGATCATCGTCCTCTGCTATTACACTTCCGATGAAAGACAGCTTATTATTGTAAACGTGGGTTTCAAAACAATGTTGTTGTTTTTTTAATTGTAAAGCCAATCTTTTCTTTTTCAAATAAAATACACAGAAAGTCAATATTTAAAAACACAAGAAACAAAGCTAATAAAGGAAGTTGGAGGGACTGGATGCCAGCTTTCTCAGTCTCTACTTCTTTTTGCTGTCCCTGAGCCACACTCACTGAATACAAAGGGCACGGTAGTAAAAACAGTGCCTGCCAGAGCTGGCTATTCATTTTTTGAACAGTCCTCTTGTCAGAATGAGCTTATACTGTGGCCAGCCTTTACTAAACATACTAATGTTGCTGCTAGGCATTTATTTTACCTTCCACGCCCTGGCAGAAGGATGACCTCAGAATTAGGATTACTTTTCCAGTACCTTTTGTTACAACACCCCGTTTATTTCTGCATGTTGGAGGTGAGAAACACTCTGCTATTACTGTAACAGAGAATGTAAATTTCATCTCTTCTTTGGAGTTTCACCGTTCATTAATCCTTATCTGTAGGAGTGACAAAATCCTGACATAAGATGCTTTGTTGGAAACTCTGGAGTCTGAATTGATAAAGCAATTTTATTATAAAAAATTTCGATCTATTAACAGGACAGAATGGTTTACAATAAAATAATTGAAATGAATTGCATATACTGTGATATATTCTTGTAACATAAATTTTGTCTCTATTTTTACAGATGCCAATACACGAGCAGCACAAATGATTCTATTTATCATGCTTCCGCTTAGTATTACCTTAGTCATCATAGGATCCATTTGTTTTTTGAAAATCAGAGGCTGCAGGTATTGACTAATGAATATATTTTCTTTGTAAACTATATTGGTGCAAGAAATGAGTCAGAATTTTGGAATTGACTGGTGTATTAGTCAGTGCTGATGCAAAATACCAGAAATCTGTTGACTTTTATAAAGGGTATTTATTTGGTGTAGATAACAGTTACTAGGCCATTAAGCATAAGTTACTTTCCTCACCAAAGTCTATGCCATGTGTTGGAGCAAGATGGCTGCCAAGTCTGCCAGGGTTCAGGCTTCCTGGATTCTTCTCTTCCCGGGGCTCATTTCTCTCTGGGCTCAGAGCCTCTGTTTTCTCCACAAGGTCAGTGGTAGACAAAGAGGCTCTCTAGGCTTTGCCTCTCTCCACAAGGCCAGGTGTGGACTATCAGGTGAATGGCTCTGTCTCTCTCCCTGGGGCTTCTGCCATGTCTTAGAACTGTCTCTCTTCTCTGTGTTCTTCTCCTGTGTATTCATTTCCCTGGCTCCACTTCAAAACTCAGCGTCAGAGCTCCAATGCTGTCTTTTGCCATGTCTTTTATCTGTGAGTCCCCACCCCTTGGGGCTCTACTGATGTGACCCAATCAAAGCCCTAATCATAATTTAATCACACCTAGAGGAACAGACCAGTTTACAAACATAATCCAATATCTATTTTTGGAATTCATAAGTAATGCCAACTATGCTACAACTATGCTACAACTATGAAAAATTAGGTGTTAACATCTATTCTCCAATAATCAAGAAGAATATCCTGAAGGAGTTAGACTTGGTTTGCTTTGAATGAAGAGGCAAGTTTGCAAGGTTCCTGGGCTATTATTTAGAGGAATGCCGTCATGGTGAATTAGGCCATATGTGGAAGTATCTTGGGGGAGATGGTGTCTACTAATTTTCTATTTGAGAAAAGGATTGCAACAAATTCTTTTGTGTGTCAGAGAGGAGGTGTCACGTATGTTTTATTGCATCAAGTTCCTGTTGCATAATTTTACACCTTTTTCTAAAATCCAGAATTATCTTATTTGGGGCTTATGTGTATTAACTACAAGCAGTGTTCCTCACCCATTTCTAGTAGTTTATTTCTGATTTATTATGGCTTTTTCCAGAATGAACCACAATTGTCAACAGTATACTTTATTTTTCCATTTTTTGTCTAAATCATGATGCTTCCTGTATTCACTCCAATTTGTTTTTATTTTTATAGAAAATGTAAATTGAAAAAAACAGAAACTACTTCAGTTGTTGAGGTAAGATAAAAAAGAACATTTGCAAGCTTTTAAGCCACAGTTTGAAAATCTAGGTGCATAATTTGTAATTTGTGTCAGTATTAATGTTTTAGATGAAAAATAAAATTTCTGTTTTATAATGCTTACAGTTAGTTGTACATATTTCATTTATTATCCACCAATACTATTTATACACCACTCTAAAATTCACATTTTCATTTCATGAAGTGCATCCTACAAAACGTGTTTGCCTCATTTCGAATGTAATCTTTGGGAAAATCACATTGGTTTCTCCCCCATGGAGCCATCTCTACTTCTTGACTTCCCTTTTTTAATGATGATACCATCACCATTTCCCTATTACCCAAGTTTAAAACCTATCCTAGTCTTTAATCTCTTATAACCAGAAGCTTACTAAATCTAATTAATTCTCTCCTTTGATATCACCTCATTCTTCTCCATATCACCTCATTTTTCTCCATTCTTACTTTCACAGAACCTTTATCTTCTCACATAAACTTAAGTAATCAATAAATAGTTTTTTAAATAAACTATTGGAACAAAGTCTTGCTTTTTTGTTCATGTAAGCCTAGGGGGTACTAATAGTGCTTATACAAATTATTAGAACCCACGGGGGTGCTAGTAGCTCTTATACAGATATAAACACTATTGGAAGATACTAAAGGTATGGGCACCTGATAGAAAAACACAGATAATTTCTGTAATAATTTGTGGCTTTTTTGAATTAATTTAGACTTTGAGTTCTTTCTTAGGATGAAATGCAACCCTATGCTAGCTACACAGAGAAGAACAATCCACTCTATGATACTACAAACGAGGTGAGGACAACTCTGGTGCTACAAAATGAAGGGATGAGTCTCCACACCTGATAAGTTATTGAAATCAAGCACCAGGACAAATGAATCAAGAAAGCATAATTACCGCTTTGACCTTCTTAGAGTTCTAGAATGGAAGACTCTTTGAAATAAGAATTTTTCAGAGGTTCTAAAAGACAAAGACCCTCTAGTGTATTTGCATCCATATCCTTATACAAGTGGACTTTTAGAATCTTGGCTGCCACTAGCTTGTTCTCTGAAGAACTGATGTCATAATTACAAAGAAAGCACATGCTCATGATAAAATATTCAAATGGTACAGTACAATAAACAATGGAAACCAAGCTTCCTCAAGAAATAAGTCTACAAAAGGAAAATTCAACTGTTTCTTTTGTATCCTTCCAGAAAATTGCCATATGCATATAACATGTATATATGCCTATAGGTATATGTGTGCATTTATATGTCTTTTTACATATATGTACACATATCCTTGCCAAGACACAAATGGGACTGTATATACATTAGCCTGTATTTATACAAGGCTAATAATATAATATGTCTTGGAGATCTTTTCATATCAACACAAGCAGAGCTACCTCATTTTTTTAAATGGCTACATAGAATTCTATTGTATGCCTATGTCATAATTTAATTAATCATATCTCTAGTAATAGACATTTAAATTGTTTTAAGTTTTGTTTGTTTGATTTGCCATTATAAACAATTCCACAATGTTTCTTATAGATATATCTCTTTGTATTTGTTTGAGTATATATGTAGGGTAGTTTCTTCGTGGAATTGCCAGGTCAAAGGGTTTGTGCATTTTTTCTGTTGATAGATATATCAAATTCCATTCTGTTCAATAGTGTTTTAATGTGCTTTTACTTACAATGAAGAACTGGATTTTATATAATTGTTATCTTAATAACAATAAGATTCCCAGTTACCCTTTTTAAATTGACCAGTTGGCTAATAGAATGTAAGATAACAAGAAATATACTATTTAATAAAACCTGGATTTATATTTTTTCTTATTGAGAGGCAGAGAAAGAGAGAGCATAAACACATCTGTGAGGATGTTAGCTTCTTCTGAATTTGTTTTGTCTCTAATAGATATTGATACGTAATGCCTAACAATTTTGCAGATGTGGCAATTTAGAAATGTGTATTTTTATGATGTACATTCTGTGCTGTATATATTAAATAGCGAATACTTATTGACTGTGTGCTAAGGGGTTGGCTGTGGGGATGCCATATTCCTCCATTCCTTTTTTCTGTGGAGTAAAATATTGGGAATGTGTATATAAATCGTTTTTTATATTATGAAAAATAAGTTGTGGTTCTGTTTGTTCAATGGCAGGAAAAACATTTTTTTCCCATCATGATGTAAAAAAAAAAACAAAAGTCATTCATTCTTCCATTTTGCCATCAATTTCAGATATTTACAGCTATTTTGTCTTATTAATATGTTTTCCTTCCCCCCACATTTTACTTTTCCAGGTTTTAACCTTAAAATGATTTTCAATCTATTGGGATGTAAAGCTAATATAATGACACTTGGCATATGAAATTTTGACCAAACCATTTTAATACCACTTTGATTTGGCCAAACATCAACCATTAAGTTTCACAGTATAGATACATTACCAAGCAATGTGCACAATAGACATCATAACCCTGTCCTTGATCTTTTATTGAGTTTTCATCTATCCCTGATTTGGACGAGCTTCACAGTTAGGCTGCTTTTAGGATTTTCTCCTTACCACTGATTTTGAGCAATTTCCTTATAATGTCCTTTCATGTAGTTTTCATCATATCTCTTATGCTTAGGATTCTTTGAGCTCCTGGACCTATTTAAATATTACTGAAAATAAAAAAACAAAACACATATGGTTTTACATCCTAACTTTGTAATTTATTTATTTATTTATTTATTTATTTATTTATTTATTTATTTTTTACCGGGAGGTCCGGGAATCAAACCCGGGTCCCTCCATATGGGAGACGGACGCCCAACCAGTTGAGCCACATCCGACCCCGTAACTTTGTAATTTAAAACAGTAATGTCAAATGACACCAGGGTAAAGAATTCAAGATAGTTTAAAATGCTAAATTATATTTTATAGGAAATAAAAGTATTAAATTTTCCCACTGTGAGGGTGCTAAATGTGGTTGAACATCAGAGTCCTGTGGAGAAATAAAAAAAAATTATATAGATTCCCCAAATCACTCTAGACCTGCTAAATCAGAAAAGAGATTGGACAATGTATGTTGACTAGGCCCTCTGGGAAGCAGAGACTGAAATGAAGTTAGGGTAAAGTTTAATTGGAGGAAAGGGGTTATACCTATGAAAGATTAAAGACTGAGAAAGCAGGAGAGGAAAGGGAAAACCTCAAATCACAAGACATCGTTGTCAAAGTCTTGTAAAACCAACTGAGAATTTGGAGCAAAGTTTGCTCATTAAGAGAGTCTCATGTGCAGAAATAGCCAGGTCCATATACCACACCAAGCTTAGTCAGTGGCGGCTGCCTGGGAAGAGCATGGCCTCAGCTCAAAAGCTGAAGTGGATCCTGAAGATGTTAACAGCTGAAGACCATCTGTACTCTGCATGGAATGGCAAGTTCTTTCTTAAAGGGAGACTGAGCAGTGTACCTCTGTGGCTGTCCAGTCCATTCTTTCTCTGGTTAGCATTTGTCTGGTATGTCATTGTCACTTTATTTTCAACTTTTCTGTGATATTTTATTTTAGACATACTTTTTATAAAGAAACTATAGCTTTTTTTTGATTTTTTTTCTTTATTGTTTTAAAAAAATTAATAGACTCTTTTATAGCAGTTTTAAATTTACAGAAAAATTCAGCAGAAAGTACAAAGATTTCACATGTAACCCCTCTCCTCCCTCCCAATTTCCCTTATTATTAACATCTTGTATTGCTGTGGTACATTTGTTACAACTGAAAAACCAACATTGATGTGTTATTATTAACTGAAGTCCATAGTTTATATTAGGGTTCATTCTTTGTGTTCTATAGTTCAATGGGTTTTGACAAAAGCATAATGTCATGTGTCCACCATTACAGTACCATAAAGAATGGTTTCACTGTCCTGAAAGTCTCCTGTGCTCCACCTATTCATCCTTTCCATTCCCCTCCTAATCCCTGGTAACCACTTATATTTTAACTGTCCTTTTATTTAAATAGCCAGTTACCTTTTTTTCTTTATTCTTAAAGAAGTTTTAGATTATATAAAGATTACATAAAAAATGTAGGGAATTCCCATATACCCCACCTCTTCCTCTTCTCACAGTTTCTCCCATTAACAACACCTTTCATTACTGTGGTACATTTGTTACAATTGATGAACACATATTGGAGCATTGCTACTAACCATGGTCTATAGTTTACACTATGGTATACACTTTGCACTGCACAATTTTATAGGTTTTGACAAAATGTCCAATGGCCTGTATCCGTCATTGCAGTGTCATACAGAACAATTCCAATGTCCTCAAAATACCCCATGTTACACCTATTCTTCCCTCTCCTTCCCCTCAGAACCTCTGGTGACTACTGTCTTTATATCAGTGTTACAAGTCCTTCCATTACTAGAATAATAATAAGTCTACCTTGTTCTATCATTGCATTCCCCGCTTATGTATGTTCATTCCTCAATCTTGAGGATTTTGGGATAGTGACGCCCACTCTGCTTCCAAATAAGAGAGGGTTTAGATTCCATGGGGCGGATGGATGAAACTGTCTTGGTTGCAGTTGTAGAAACTCCCTGTTTTTTTGGGATGGACGTTGTCCATCAACATCCTTTTGTTAGTTGTCCTGGGCGAGTCTGATGAGCTGGAGAGTAGATGTTGGCTGCAACTTTGCTGAGATTCAGGGCTCAACCGGCATGTGAACAGATTGAAGATTTAAGTCTCTGGGACAATATATTTAATTATAGGTTCAAATAAAAGGGGCAGAAGAACTATGTGTAAGAAAATTATAAATGAGTCTAATACATTGGGAAGATAGGTTATCATATATTCCAAGGTAAGGCCCACCAATGGAGTGTTGATTTCCTGGGATTGTCTGCCCTGCATATAGTATCCAGATATCTCTAGAGTCCTCAGAAGCACCCCTGCTTGAGGCATCATTTACTGGGGCAGTCAGTGGAATCCTCCTGAGATGTGCATAAGTATAACCACTGGAGTGACTTCCTGACTCACTTTGAAATCTCTTAGCTATAAAAACTCATTTGCATTTAATATTTTCCCCTTTTGGTCAAGGTCTTTTTTCAAATGCATCACTAATTGGCACTTGGTAATAATCCCTTGGTGCCAGGGAAGCCCATCCCTGAGAGTCATTTCCCACACTGGGAGGGGGGAATTGGGGGTAAGCAGTGATTTTATATGCTGAGTTTGGCTTAGATAGAGGCCACATTTGAGTAATAAGGAGGTTTTCAGAGGTAACTCTTAGGCAATGTACATTAACTTGGCTGTTTCAATTTCACAAGAATAAGGTTCCTAAGTACAAGCATTAACCTTGTTGGTCTGTCCTCTTTTGCTAGGCATTGCCTATGTATTCTGGAGATTTTTGCCACTCGATTAGAGAATGTAGCAGGACTCCCCAGGATAGGAATTTAATATTTTGTTTATTTTTTGTGTGGGTCTCCACCCACTGAAATAACATGACCACATGAACACATTCATATTCCATAGAGTCATGCCCCAGGTGCATCCTTCCCCAGACATCCCCCCTCCACTGACACCCTGCACCAGTGGTCCTCCCCTGCCATAGTTGTAACTTTTCTGTAATCCAAAACCTCCCCAAAAACAAAGCCAAAAAAATTTTTTTTTGCATTAGGTCTTCCATTACCATAAGATCTTTTAATCTTTTATGTATTCTGTGTCCATTAGATTTTATGTCTACTAGATTTTGTATAAATTCTAAAACTCTGTTTAAATAATCTATCTTTTCTTATTTTTCCTTCTCTTACTCTGTTATTTTCAACACATTAACTTTAATTATTTTGAGTTCTTATCTGCTAGTTCCAATATCTAGATCATTTTTAGTTCTGATTTTATTGACTATTTTATTCTTGATTTTTGTCCCCTTTTTTCTGCTTCTTTGCATATCCAGAAATTTTAGCTTGTATATACATTGTGGATGATACATCATAGAGACTCTGAATTATGTTATATTCATCTAAAAATTATTGCTTTTTGTTTTGGCAAGCAGTTAAATTATCAGCAGATTGCCTTGTTCCTCTTGAGTCTTTGGTTTCAGGCTTATAGGGAGGATTTATTTCCATTTTGCCCTTAAAACGAGGGCATTAACTTTCTTTCTGGGAAACTGTCCTAGGGCATGGCTTTTCTGAACTACCAGTGGACTGTCAATGTTCAGAGTGTTCACCAAAGTCTTACCATTCAGGCTGTGTCTGAATTCCAGTATCTCACTAGCACTGGGCCACTTCTGAAATTACTGCTTAGCTCTCAGCTTTCCAGAGGCTGTTCTCTGCTAGGCCTTTCAGAATCCTGTCCTACCCTTGACCAGCTTAGCATTAGCCAAGGACCTGAGGGTAATTTTTACACAGATTTTTGGGACTTCTCTGCAGCACCTTCCTCTCTGATTTTACTTGACTCATAAATCCCAGCCACTTTAGCAGCCTCATATTCTGATCTTTGCTTCCTCTGGCCAATGAAACTTTTCTCTGCTTGAGTTCCATTTCCCTAAGTCTTTGGAAAAATGATTACAGGGAGAAAGCTATGGGGAATATAGTGATTTGCTTGTGTGTTTCCGTTCTCTCAAAATTGATATTCTTGTGTTTTTGTCCAAAGCCTGCAAACAATTATTTTTATTTACTCTGCCCAGCTTTAATGATTGCTTATGGTGGAAGGATAAGTCTGATAATGGCTACACCATCATGGATATTCCCAGAAGTCCCCATTAATCTTTGAAAGCTTCCTCTTTTTTTGGAACAACAAGACGTCCCAGGTTCCTTGTTTCCCTTCATTGCCTCAGATCTGGAATCAACCATTAGTATAAAAGTCCTGACTCCTTTTGGTGGGGAATGGTAAAAAGGCCCACAATTTGGACACTAAGTGTGCTCATTATTACTGGAGTGACATTGCTTTTAGGGTCTGCTTTCTCTTAGTCAGGGTTTGTTTAGTACATCTATTTTCATCATTTTAATGTCCACTTTTCAGTGTCCCTAAGTTTTAGATAAGTATTTTATTAAATACCATATAACTGGACTTATAAAATAAAAATGAAAATTTTTATATTTAATGTTATGCTTATGTATATGATAATTTACAATATTAATATATTGTAATTTACATTTTTATAACTTTTTTGTTCTTATTTTTCTTTGGGATTTACAAAGCTTTTAAAATTATTTTTTTAAATCTCTTTTGTACTGGAAATTATGCATTCCATTTCTATATTTTAGAGATTACCACTCAAATTTTAATAGTCATGCTTAAAGTCTAAAGTTAATTAATATTATTCCACATAAAAAATTTTAGGACTGTAGAACATTTTAACTTCTATTACTCTCTCTTCCATCTGAGGGCAATTATATGAAATTTTATCACCTTTTAAAACCAAATAGGGAAATGGATGTGGCTCAAGTGATTGGGCTCCTGTCTACCATATAGGAAGTCCAGGGTTTGATTCCCGGAACCTCCTGGTGAAGGCAAGTGGGTCTGCGTGGCGAGCTGGCCCCAGTAGAGAGCTGGCCTATGCGGAGTGCTGGCCTGTGGGGAGAGCTGGTGCAGCAAGATGACTCAACAAAAAGAGACACAGAGGAGAGGCCACAAGAGATGCAGCAGACCAGCGAACTCTGAGGTGGTGCAAGAGATTGAGTGCCTCTCTCCCACTCCGGAAGGTCCCAGGGTCGTCCCCAGTGCCGCCTAAAGAGAAGAGTAGCAGACAGAAGAACACACATCGAATGGACACAGAGAGCAGACAATGAGGGGGGAGGGGGAGATAAATAAATAAATCTTTAAAAAAAACAAACAAAAGAACCAAATAATGGTTTATAAAAGTTTTCCTGCATGTTTACCAATTTTGTTGTTGTTGTTGTTGTTTTTCACGGTTCCTTTCTGAATCTTAGAACTTCCTTTTGGGGTGACTTTATTTTTTCACTTTTCTCAAGTACATTGTTCAAAAGTTTATTGAAGGGAGCAGATGTGGCTCAGTGGTTGAGCACTGGCATCCCACATACAAGGTCTCAGGCTCATTCCCTGGCCCCAGTACCATTAAAAAAAAGTTTATTGAAGATCTGAATTTGTTAGTAAAAATCTCTCAGTTTTTGTGTAAAAAAGTCTATTTTCTCCTTATTTGTGAAAAGATTTTTTTTTTTCTGGATAAATAAATATGAGCTGATAGTTGTTTTCCATCTGTATTTTAAAGATATTCCACTTATTTTGGCTTCCATCATTGCTGTTAAGAATTCTGCTATCAGTCCAAATGTTATTCCCTGTAGGTAGTCTGTCTTTTCTCTATGACTGCTTTTTTTTTTTTTTTTCACTTTTTATTTTTTTAGGATGTATGAACCCAGGGTTTCGTACATGGGAAGCAGGCACTTAACCACTTGAACTACATCCATTTCTCTCTATGGCTGTTTTTAAGATCTTGTCTTTGCCATTAATTTTGCAGTTTAATTGTGGTGCATCTAAATATGGATTTGCTTTCATTTTTTTGGCTTAGGGTTTGTTGTATATCCTGAATCTGAGGGTTCAGTATTTTTTTAAAAAATCAATATTGGAAAATTCTTAGTCATAACTCTTTTGAATATTAGGATTCACCACTTCATCTATTCTTTTCTGGAAATACCATTAAGTATTTTCATTCTATTTTCCATGACTCAGCTCCTTTTTCATATATATTTTTCTGTCACTAGGTAGCATTTTCTAGGATTTCTCTAGATGTTGAATCCACCAGTTTTTCTTCAGCTGTTTCTTTTGTACTGGAATCTATTGCTTGATGTGTTCATTGAGTTTTAACTATGCATACTAAATTTAATTCTATATGTTCTGTTAAGTTTCTTTAAAATCATTTTTCATGCTTTAATTTCATATATATAGAGATTTTTTTTTTTCATATTATATAATTGTTTCTAGAAATAGAACTCCTAGAGTTAATTTTTTTCTTCTTCTATTTCCTGTATTAGCTCTATTTTCTCAGGGATCAGTTACTCTTCCTCTTAGTATGTGTTTTTTATTTCATGATATTAGTTCTCCTTAAATATCTGGTGAGAAAAAGCAGAATGTGGCAGCTTAAAGTATAGACTTCAGAGCCAGACTGTATTTGTCTCTTGGCTTTGCCATTTACTAGCAGGGTGACTTGGAGAAGATGATAATCATAGTATACATGATAATATTCACATCACATATTTGAGGATTAGATAAGTTAAAATGTTAAATACCAGTGCTCAGTAAATTTTAACTGCTATCATTATGCTCAGGTGTCCATTCATCCTAAAGGTGAAAGACTAATTAATTAGTATCAGTAGGTGGTTTGGTTTTTATTAACATCACTTTTCCTTGAATGCTAGGCAGACCACAGGGCTCTGCATGTGTGAATGGGGGCAGGCCAACAACCTGGCTTCTCCAAAGGTGCAAAAGTAGAGACTGTGGAACTATTCTCATTGTACTACTATAGATACTCTAAATATAGAAGGGTTTAGTGGCTTTCCTATGTGAAGTGTTATTGCATATTTATTGTCTCTCACCTTTTGTAGCAGCTGATACTTTTCTCCCATCCAAAACTTGCCACCAGAGATCCCATTTTATTTAAAAAGATCATGGCTCTGAATACTGCTTGGGTACAAATATAACTCTCGGTCACAAACCATGCAGCCAGGGCTGGGAGGAATGGAGGATGTTTGCTTTGTTCTTTCACTAAAACCCCCAACTTTCACCTTCAAATTTGTCGAGCAATTGTCTACCTGGTGACATAGTGATAGGTACCTGGTCTGTAAAGTTAACAAATTTACACAATTAATTCCCACTTTTTTTTTCACAAGTTATTGTCATTAACCATTTCTTTTGACTAATCAAACTGAAACCAATGTTGACCATTTTGGAGGGGAGAGAACGGTGGCATAACAAACCCAGAGGGCAGATGGAGGATTATTTGTATCGTGGTCTTTTTTCGGGGTGGGGTAGGATGGGGGAGGGAGCGTTTGGCAGGACAGTGTTCTGGCGTTCTCGCATGCCACACTCTGCAGCTGCTTCTGCTCCTCCTGACCCTGAGGAAGATACTCGTGGCCTTCACACTGCCTTTCCCACTTGCCCCCGGGGGCAGCATGCCGAGGAGACCCTGGGGCAACCCGTAGGCCCGGTGGACTGGCTGAGTGACCGGGAAGCCATGGGACGTTTGTCTGAGGAGAGGAGTGGTGGGATGTTTCCTTCTGCCTTGGAGGAGTGTGTTTATTTTTAAAAATTTCCATATCAGCATTTTCTGTTTTAAAGTGCATATTCCTAGAGGGGAGAGAGATCATGTATAACTTCTCTCATAAACCAACCAAGAAATTACCAAAAATATGCATGTATACACACACACAAAATAAAATGCAAGAGAAGGAAAACTAGCCATGAAAAAATTCATGGTTTCTATCGTGGACTCTACCATTAACTGACCTAGATTAGTTACTTAACCTTTCTCTCTAGTTTCTTATGTATAAAAATAGATATAATGAGGCATGCCTTATAAGAATTATTTTAACCTTTTCCTGCGACATAGATCAATAAATTACAATTGAATCTGAATCACGGGTCAAATGTATACATGCTTCCCTAGAGATAAATACATTGATAGAAAGCATGAACTAGGAAATTAAGTTATTATCACCCCAACTCTTCAAATAAGAAATGCTGCTTCTTAAATTGCTCTAGAGCCAGAAATACAGTGGACTAATAGAATAGTGTACTTCTCATCAGTGCTTATGGGGGAGAGCAGGGGAAGCTTTTGTAAGCCACAGCTAGGCTTATGGTATGGTGGAATAAAACACAGAGATAACAATAGGAAAGAACTCCCTTCTGAAGATTGCTCCAGCTTATGGGACACTGTTCACAATATTTCTGCCTTTTTTAACTGGTAGGTCTGATGGGTGGGGGGAGGAGGGGAGAGAAAGGGGAAGTTTGTGGGTTGGTTTGGAGAGTAAACCATGATGAGAAAGACACGTTAGAATGTTTTCCACCAGAAGTTTTCATGTCTTTTAAAATGCTCAATTTTATTCTTCTCTTTCTAGTTTTCTTGGCTAAGAAATTTTGAGCATGTCTTGGGTGAGGGCTTAATATTCTTCATTTCTAACAAGCTTTGAGTAGCAAGACTTTAAGGAAAAATAAAATCGTGTCCTTTGAAAACGGAGACTCATAATAATTCTTAGAGTACATCTGTGCATCATTTTTTTAAAAATGAGTGTAAGAATGTATTCACACAAAGCACAAAGTAAATCATGTTAAGGAGCTACGTGCTATTAAAAACTTAAGGTGATTTTTATTTTTTAAACAAAAACACTGGGGGGCGGGGCAGTGTGATATAGAAAAGGCATGGGTGTTAATTCTGCTCCCTCTTACCAACCATGAAATCTTTGGATATGAATCTCTGCTCTGTCTCTTAGGAGGCTTAGATTTCTCATCTATAAAAAGGGATAGACGTATCTCTCTCATAGAGTTTTCATGAAGATTGAGTCTACAAGTGCCTCTTGCATGGTAGATGCTCAGTAATATTAGTCTCCTCCTCTCTTTCCCACCTTATCTTTTGAAGAATCTATTTATATATTTATAAATAATTATCCTTTTTAGTTTCAATATAATTTTAATCTTTCTATCTTTATTTTTGCTAGTGTATTCTGACAGTGCATTTTAGTAATTAGGTTGTGTTATTGTACATAAACAAAACTAATAAAAACTTCATTTATTTAAAAAAGTATTTTGTAAATGCTTTTGTACTAAGTTAGATTTATCTTTTCAGTTATGTTGAATTATTGGGGAAGCTTTAATAGTGAGGAGATATTTTGGTCTTAAGGTCAAAATATCTGAATTTGAGACTTAGCACTGTCACTTACAAATGATATTAGGCAAATTATTTCTCCTGAGTTTCCTCATCATAAAACGGGGACAAAGTTATTCATCTCACTGGACCATTTTTAGAATAAATGAAACAATACATGTAAAAATTATGAATTACCACTGTTATTTATTATGGAGCCTTTTATTAGCATATTTATTCACTCTTTGTTGTCCTCATCCATAATAAATGCTTCTGATTCAGTTTGGCACATTTTTATACTAAATGATTTTCTCGCCTAGAAAATCCATTTATATATCTTCCTGTGTAATAAAAATGCAATCCATTTCATTCATTTTAACCAATGGAGAAACTGAACTATAATGAAATTTTGAATGTGTCTTAAGTTGCATAGTGATTACATACCGATTTGATAAAGTTTTTTGAATCCTAGCTGAGTGCTCTTATGATCCACGAAGAAATGAGTCCAGGGAGAATTGAGAAAAGTAAAAATAATATAGTAAAATGTTTATGTAAATGTAAATGAGTCAATTTAATTCTGTTTCATTCTGAAATTATAGAATTCTTGAATTTCTAAATTTTGTTGTTAAAAGATTTTTTAAAAATGAATTGATGACAAAAGTCTTTGTAAAGTGTACTTACTTAAAAAATCTTTTAATTTAAGTGAGTGGCTGTAGCTCAAATGGTTGATCACCTGTATCCCATGTTTGAGGTCTGGGGTTTGATCCCCAATACCTCCTAAAAACAAAACAAACAAAGAAACAAAGAAACAAACAAAGGAGCCAACTCTTCCATTAGGGAGCAGATGTGGCTCAGTGGCTGAGCACCTGCTTCCCATGTATGAGGTCCTGGGTTCAACCCCTGGTACTTCCTAAAAAAAAAATCTATTAATTTAAGAACATTTTCCTAATCCATGGCATTCTAATGTCTAGTAACTATTAATCTGGAACACTACAATCAAACAAGTGTGTTCAACACTTGGGGTTGAACACTTGGTCTTTGCTAGAGTATGTGCATAGCTTATGAAGAGCATGGCTACTTTTCAGTGGAGGTTTATATTTAAAGACGTCTCTGCCCGTCTTTGTCTCAGTTCATTTGCTGCTAGCTTAGAGTTTCTTAGGTGTTTAATAGCATAAACAGGTGTTGCGAAGATTTTGACACAGCAAGAATGAGTCCCAATTTTCCATTACCCTGATTGCATATCTCCATTAGTGAATCCTAGCAAAAACTAATGGGGAAACCAATATTCAAAAGGTACCACTCCTAATTCATTCAAACTACTTCTCTTTTATCTTTCATCTCATCTCTTCAGATCCTCTTCTTTCTGATTTTCTTCACTTGTATTACACATAGACTATAGTCTTCTATGTGAGGGATTTCCATAAAAGAAATGATTTTATTCTTCTTAGTTGTCTGTAAAGGTTTTTTTCATTCTTTGCTTCCAGGAAGCATCTCTGGATTGCCATCTCATGTAGGCAGCAATTCATCCTTGGTCAAAAATTCTGGAGTTCAGTATCCCACTGTTCCAATCTTCCTGCATTTGAAAATGTGTTTTCACATAAAACAGTTGTCACTGGTAGCAACTAACATGAAAGATAGGAATGTTGGCCATTCTACTTGGAAAGATGCTTGCATCTGCCCTCCACTTCTTCCAGTTCTGTCTTAGTTCACTATACTTCCCTTGGGTAGTAGCAGTAATCTTCTAACTCATCTCCCTATCCCTAGTCTTTTTCTCAAAGTCATCTTTCATGATGCAGCTAATTCTTTTTATAACATATACCTCTCTTAAAACCGCTCTCTGTTTTGGATGTTATGTGGAAGGTCTTTGGGTGATGAGGTGCAAACCTAGATAGCCTGTCAGCTCTCTTTGATCTAACAAAGGACAGCTTTGTTAGATCAAAGGCCCTGTAGGGTTACAGAGGAGAACTAGGGCAGTGAAGG
This sequence comes from Tolypeutes matacus, assembly GCA_026826555.1. Classification (NCBI taxonomy): domain Eukaryota; kingdom Metazoa; phylum Chordata; class Mammalia; order Cingulata; family Chlamyphoridae; genus Tolypeutes; species Tolypeutes matacus. The sequence goes on along the minus strand of JAKSZT010053887.1, from coordinate 16,584,091 downwards.
GGCCTGCTGGGCTTACCTAACCTAGGCTCCTGTGAGGGTCCATGGAGAAGGGGAGGCAGGAAGAGCTCATGTGGGTCCAGGGCTCTTGCCTTTATTATGACTCAGTGGGAGGAGATAGGGCTTTCCCACGGATACTGTTGAATGGAAATGTCAAAGTATGTGGCGCAAAAAGCAGAAATGGCAAGGGCCATTTGGAGAAGCTGAGGGCAGCTTCCTACCATACATGCAATGTGGAAGTACCTGCTCTGCTGGTAAATATGTGGTGCAGAAGGGCACAAATAGCAAGGGGCTGTTCATAGAAGAAGCAGCAAAGGCTGTTCAGAGTAGCTAGGGACGACTCTTATCCCAAACCATATAGAGGTGTCTGCCTTACAATTGCGGTTATGCTCAGGGCAGGGCTAACTGAGGTAGATACTCAAAAGGGAAACTTATGACTAGGCTAGGCAGGATAACAAGCCATTACACTCTCTTCAAAAATCTTCAATGTTTCTCTATTTATTTTGCCTACTGGTAAAAGTCCAGATTCCTTGGCATTGAATTCTAGGGCTTCCATTACCTAAACTATCTACCTCTTCTACTCTTCTCCTGCTTTGCCCTTTTCATCCATTCTATCTTTTAGCCTCACTGAATTGCTTTTTGGATCAGTCCGTACCTTTATCTCCAAGTAAGCTTGTACAAAACAATTCCTCTATCAGTAGCTCTACTTTTAAAACCCAACTCAAAAATCATCTTCTGTTTGGCTTCAGATGACCAAAACTGGATCATTTGGTGGGCCTATGTGGGATGGCACTGCTGATTCTTTAGACAGAGTGAGAGTCAAGGTGAGGAATATGCTTGTTAAATTTTAGGTTGTTAGTTTTTGAGTAGAGAGTAGAGTTTGACTCTTTAAGGTGAATACTGTACTTTTTTTTCTGACTTCCTTTCTTAAGAGAAAGGTGTTAAAGAGTCAGCTACTTTCTCTTGGAGGAAATGGAACACTCAGATGTGAGGCGGGTGTATTTAGAGAAAGTGAGCCTGTTTTATATTACCCTATACTATCCTGTAGGTGCCAAACACTAAGACCAGAAAAGTTGATTTATAATATTTTAAAAACCTGAAAAAACAATGGTAGTATTGGAAGCAATTTATTTCATATTTACAAGTAAAAAAGTGGACACTGGTATTTATATCAGGTGGATCTCTGTGAGGCTATTATTTAATATTTATTTTTTAAAAATTCATTACTTCTGGGAAAATGGCAGACTAGAAAGACATGGGACTTTCTTTTCCAACAGAAAAAATAGCTAGAGGACAGCCTGAAATGGCCTAGAAAAAGATCTTCTAGGATTTAGGACACTAGGTGAAGGCTGGACACTGCCCAGAAGAGAGAGGGACAAAGGAGAATTGCGACAGCAAAATGGTGAGTTGAAACCAGCGGCTGTTGCTGCTGACACCCTCCCCCCAACCAAAGACACTTTCGAATTCTCAGGCCTTTGAGCTAGCTACAGACAAAAATTGAGCAGGGATCCCCTGCCCCAGGAAAGGGGACAGAGAGGGACACAGCTTAAGGCTGACTCAGGTTCTGACACATAAATTTGGTCTGCTGTGTTCCACCAGCCCTTACAGGCTGGGTGGGACCACACTGTTGTTTGTCCTGAGAGATGGCATGGAACTGGAGAAATCTGACTTTCTCAATCTCCTTCTCTTCTAACTGAGACTGATTATTGAGGATGCACGTCCCCAGGAAAAGGGAGAGAGAGGAGCACAGTCTAAGGCTGACTCAGCTTTTGATCCTACCACAAATTGTTCTGTTGTGTCCCATGAGCCCTTCCAGGTAGGGTGGGGCTGTGCCATTGTTGCCTTGGGAGCCTGCAAGGGACTGAAGAAATCCGAACCTCCCAACCTCCTTCTCTACTCATCGGGACTGATTGTTGAGGACACAGAGGGGAGTGGAATTATTTCCTACCTGGGAAAAGGGAGGGGGCTGCCAGAGAAGGCTAGAGAACTGTCTCTGAGAAAGTTTGAATTACAAGACTCTTAGCCTCCAGGCAGGAACCTCTATCACATTGATCCAGTACATGTTATAGCAAACACACTTCAACCAGGCATTGAACTGAGAGGGCTGTCAAAAAATGCCATTTGCTGACAGACCAAGGTGGTGAGACTACTAAAAATAAACGAGAGACTTTTTTCTGGATTTTATAACCTCTCTCCCAAAGGCCCTAGGAAGCAGATCTGCAACCCATTACTGGGTCCAAAGCCAGTTTTGAGCAACTAACAAGGACAATCCTAATGATCCAGGTTGAACAAAGAATAAAAAAGCAGCAGCAACACACAGCCTCCTGCCACTAAATCCCTATGAGAGAGAGAGAAATTGAGCATCTGAGTAAACTACATCCTAATCAGATGCCTAAACATAAGCAAAAAATTATGTTCCATATCAAGAAATGGAAGACATGGCCCAAGAAAAGGAATATATCAAAGTACCAGAAGAGATGCAGGATTTGAGAGAAATAATTAAGGAGATGTGCACATATTTCCAAAATCAAATGAATCAGTTGAAAGACAATATGGCTAAAGAGATAAATGATATCAAGAAGACATTGATCAAGCACAAAGAAGAATTTGAAATCCTGAATAGAAAAGTAACAGCTATGGGAATGAAAGACACAATAGGTGAGATAAAAAATACATAAGGGGCATACAATAGCAGACTTGAAATGATAGAAGAAAGAATATATGATACGGAAGACACAACTGAAATTGAAGAAAGAAAAGAACACCAAGAAAAAGAATGGAAAAAATTGAGCAGGGCCTCAGGGAATTGAATGGCAACACAAAACAAAACAACAAATGTGTCATGGAGTTCCTGAAGGAGAAGAGAAGGGAAAAGGGACAGAAAGAGTATTTGAGAAAATAATAGCTGAAAATTTCCCAATTCTCACGAAAGAAATGAACTTACATGTCCAAGAAACACACCGTACTCCAATCCTAATAAATCCAAGTAGACCTACTCCAAGAACCATACTACCCAGACTGTCAAATGTCAAAAATAAAGAGAAAATTCTGAGAGCAGCAAGGGAGAAGCAAACAATCACATACAAGGGACAGCCTTAAGACAATGTGGATTTCTCATCAGAAACCATGGAGGTGAGAAGACAGTGTTATAATAGAATTAGGAGACTGAAAAAGAAAAACTGTCAGCTGAGAATTCTGTATCCAGCAAAATTGTCCTTCAAATATGAAGAGGGGTATAAAATATTCACAAACAAACAGAAACTAAAAGAGTTCATTAAAAAGAACCCACTTTTGCAGGAAATATTAATGGAAGCCTTAGAGCCTGAAAGAAAGAAAGAAAAAAGACAGGAGAGAGAGGCTTGGAAGAGAGTATAGAAGAAAGAATAGAAAGAAAGGATCACCAAAAGAGTAAAAAGACAGATGACATATGAAAACCAAAGAATAAAATGGTAGAAGTAAATAATGCATTTACAATGATATCATTGAATGTGAATAACTTAAACTCCCCAATCAAAAGATATAGGCTGACAGAATGGATAAAAAAACATGAGCCATCCATATACTGCTTACAAAAGACTCATCTTAGACCAGGGATACAAACCAGCTGAAAGTGAAAGGTTGGAAGAAGATAGTCTATGCAAATAGTAACCAAAAAAAGAGCAGGGGTAGCTATACTAATATTGGACAAAACAGACTTTAAATGCAAAAAAGTTATAAGAAATACAGAAAGCCATTGTGTATTAATAAAAGGGATAATCCACCAGGAAGATATAACAGTCATAAATATCTACACACTAACCAGGGTGCCCCAAAATACATGAGACAAACTCTGGCAAAACTGAGGGGAGAAATAGACATGTCTATAATAATTGTTGGAGACTTCAACACATTACTCACAACATTAGATAAGACAACTAGACAGAAGATCAACAAAGAAACAGAGAACTTGAACAATATGATAAACGAGTTAGACCTAACAGACATATACAGAACGTTGCATTCAAACTCAGTGGGTTATACATTTTTCTCAAGTGCCCAATGATCTTTCTCCAGGATAAACTATATGTTAGGGCACTATGCAGTTCTCAATATCCATAAAAAGATTAAATTATACAAAGCACCTTCTCAGATCATAATTCATTCAAACTGGAAATCAATAACAGACAGGAAAAAGGTAAATTTGCAAATGTGTGGAGGCTAAACAACACACTCCTAAATAATCAGTGGGTCAAAGAAGAAATTGCAAGGGAAATCAGTAAATATATTGAGACAAATGAAAACGAGAACACAACTTATCAAAACTTATGGAATGCAGTGAAGACAGTCTTGAGAGGGAAATTTACAGCCCTAAGTGTCTATATTAAAAAAAAGAAAGAGGAAAATTCAAAGATTTAACTGAACAACGAGAGAAACTAGGAAAAGAACAGCAAACCAATCCCAAAGCAAGCAGAAGATAAGAAATACTAAAGATTAGAGCAGAAATAAACGAAATTGAGAAAAAAAAACCAAAACCAAAACCAAAAAAAAAACAATAGAGAAAATGAACAAAACCAAAAGCTGGTTTTTGAGAAGATAAATGAAATTGACAAACCCCTAGCTAGGCTAACAAAGAAAAGAAGAGAGAAGATGCAAATAAATACAATCAGAAATGAAAGGGAAGAAGTTACTATTGATGCCACAGAAATAAAAATTATCATAAGAGGATATTATGAGAAACTTTATGCTAAAAAACTAGACTACCTGAATGAAATGGACAACCTACACTGATGCTACAAGAAATAAAAGAACATAACAAACTAACCACACTTAAAGAGATTGAAACAGTCATCAAAAATCTCCCAACAAAGAAAAGTCCAGGACAGGATGGCTTCACGGTTTGAATTCTACCAAACATTTGGAATAGAATTAACACCAATCCTGTTTAAACTCTTCCAAAAAATTGAAGAGGGAAAATTATCCAACATATTTTATGAAGCCAATATCACCCTAATACCAAAGCCAGATAAAGATACTACAAGAAAAGAAAATTACAGACCAATCTCTCTAATGAACACAGATACAAATATTCCCAACCAAATACTTGCAAATAGAATGCAACAGCATATCAAAAAATTTATGTCATGACCAAGTGGTTTTTATTCCTGGTATGCTAGGCTGGTTCAACATAAGAAAATCAATCAATGTGATACACCACATTAACAAATTGCAAGGAAAAAACCCACATGATCATCTCAATGGAGGCAGAAAAGACATTTGACAAAATCCAGCATCCTTTTCCCCCTCTTACTCCCCTGACTCCCACCCTGATGTTTTTGCTGTCTGTGTCCATTCACTGTATGATCTTCTGTGTCTGTTTTTTTTTTCTTTTTTGTTTTCCCTGCCTGTTTTTCTCCTCTAGGCTTCACCAGGATTCAATACTGGGGACCTCTGACGTGGGAGAAAGGTACCCTATTGCTTGCGCCACCTCAGTTCCTGATTTCTGTCATGTCTCACCCTGACTCTCCCCTGTGTTTCTCTTTTTGTTGCATCATCATCTTGCTGCATTACTCCCCATGAAGGCCTGGCTCACCACGCAGGCCTGGCTTGCCGTGCGGGCCAACATCCTTTTTTAATGAAAACACTTCAAAAGATAGGAATAGAAGGAAAATTCCTTAATATGATAAAAGGCATGTATGAAAATTCCACAGCCAACATCATACTCAAAGTTCCTGTCTAAGATCGGGAACAAGACAAAGATGTCCATTGTCACCATTGTCATTTAACATTGTCCTAGAAGTAGTTCTAGCTAGAACAATTAGACAAGGGAAAAAAAAGACATCCAAATAGGAAAAGAGGAAGTAATACTCTCAGTATTCATGAATGACATGATCCTATATTTAGGAAATTCTGAAATATCTATGACAAAGCTACTTGAGCTAATAAATGAGTTCATCAAAATGGCAGGATTCAAGATCAACACGGAAAAATCAGTAATGTTTCTGTACACTAGTTTTGAACAATCTGAGGAGGAAATCACTGGAAAAAATCCATTTATAATAACAACAAAAAGACTCAAATACCTAGGAATCAATTTAACCAAAGAAGTACAGGATCTAAATGCAGAGAACTACAAAATAATGCTAAAAGAAATCAAAGAAGACGTAAACAAATGGGAAGACATTCTGTGTTCTTGGATTGGAAGATTAAATATCATTATGATCTCAGTCCTACCCAAACTCATTTATAGATTCAATGCAATACCAATCAAAACTCTGACAGCTTACCTTGCAGAAATAGAAAAGGCAATTACCGAATTCGTTTGGAAGAGAAAGTGTACCTGAATAGCCAAAAGCATTCTAAAGAAGAAAGGTGACATGGGAGGAATTTTACTGTCTGACCTTGAAAATATCACAAAGCTACAGTGGTCAAAACAGCATGGTACTGGCATAAATATAGACACATCAATCAGTGGAATAGAACTGGGAGTCCAGAAATAACCCCTCACCTCTACAGTCAACTGGTTTTTGACAAACCTACCAAGTCCATGTTAACAGGAAAAAATCTCTTCAACAAATGGTGCTAGGAGAACTGGATATCTATAACCAAAAGATGAAAGAGGACTCTTGTCTCACTCTCTATACAAGAATCAACTCAAAATGGATCAAAGACCTAAGTATAAAAGTCAGGACCATAAAACTACCAGAAGAAAACGTGGGGAAGCATCTTAAAGACCTTGTAGTAGGTGGTGGTTTCTTGGACCATACACTCAAAGCATGTGCAACAAAAGAAAAAATAGATAAATGGGACTTCCTCAAAATTAAACACTTTTGCACCTCACAGGACTTTGTCAAGAGGGTGAAAAAGCAGCTGACTCAATGGGAGAAAATATTTGGAAATTAGATGTCCAATAAGGGTTTAATATCCATGATATTTAAAGAGATGTTACAACTCAACAATAAAAAGACAGAAAACCCAATTAAAAAGTGGGCAAAAGACTCGAATAGAGATTTGTCCAAAGAAGAAATGCAAAAAAAAACACATGAAAAAAATGTTCAACATCACTAATGATTAGGTAAATGCAAATCAAAACTACAATGAGATATCATTTCACACCTATCAGAACGGCCACTATTAAAAAGACAGACAACTTGTATTCTCTCCAATACAAGTGTTGGAGAGAATGTGGAGAGATAGGAATACTTATTCATTGTTGGTTGGAATGCAGAATTGTACAGCCACTGTGGAGGACTGTTTGGCAGTTCCTAAAGAAGTTGAATATAGATTTGCCACATGACCCTGTAATACCGCTACTGGGTATATACCCAGAAGAACTGAGAACAGTGACACAGACAACTGCACACCTATGTTCATAGCGGTATTATTCACGATTGGCAAAAGATGGAAACAACCCAGGTATCCATCAACTGATGAATGGTTAAACAAACTGTGATGTATTCACATGATGGAATATTATGAAGGTGTAAAAAAGAAATGAAGTCATGAAGCATTTGACAACATGGATGAATCTGGAGGACATTATGTTGAGTGAAGCAAGCCAGACACAAAGGGACAAATACAGTATGACTGCATTACTATGAACTAGATCTATTGTATAACATATTGTACAATTCCATTTATAAAAATGCAAATATAAATCAATTTATAAAGAAAAAAATCATAAAATGTTTTAGACAAAAAGATGTTGCTAGTCAGCAACTTTGGATAGTGTACTCTGAATTGCCTGGCCCATGGGCATTTTAATCAATGCTTTCTTTCTATGTCCAGTTAATACTTCACTTTTTATACAGTGGATACAAAGGCTATGCTCTCTTACTTTCCTATCCTATGACAACTGTGATGCTGGTAACATGGGAAATAGTCTTCAGAGACAAATCTTCCTGCATCAAAACCTATAGAAGTGATAGAAATGAGACAATAGAAATCAACTGCATTGACAAAAGAAAGACCTAACCAGAATCCTACTCTTAGATTGATTCAATGACCATCAGTCATGAGGGGCATTGCATGTGTACTCTTGCAACGTCTGATGGGAATTTCCAACGAGGCTACCACCAAATTGTGTTAGGTAAAGCACATCTATTGAAAGGACGATTCAGCTATCCAGGTCCAAGATTGAAAGATAGTTTGCCCAAGATTCTTGAAAGAATGCTTTGTTTCTTGCCTATCTTTATATAATCCATAGCATCTATCATGATTCTTCAAATGTACTAAATATAATATTTATTGAGTATGTATTACATGTCAGGTGCTGTTCTACACATTTTACATCAATTAATTCATTTAATTTCATAATAATTTAAATAGGAATGAGTATACCCATATAAAGATAAGGAGGCACAGTGTGACGGAATGCCATATTTCATTATATCTAAGATACTTTTTTCACATTTTAGCATCTCTGAATTGGGATGTGTATCAGTCAGGACCCTAGCAGGAAGCAAATGCACATTCTAACTGAATAACTTAAAGAGAGTTTAATAAAGAGATGTAAGCTTTACAAAGGTGTAGCCATGTTTAGGAGAACCAATACGATATAATGAAGGGCTCTGGGGCTTGAAATCTTTTTTTTTTTCCCAAAGATTTTATTTATTTTATCCATTTTAACCACCCCCTTTCCCATTTGCTATTTTGTATCCATTCGCTGGGCAATTCTCTGTTTCCTGCCATCTCTTCTTACCCTTCTCCTCCAGTCTTCACCAGAATTCGATCCTGAAGACCTCCGACGTAGGAGAGAGGTGTGCTGCCACCTGCGCTACCTCGGTTCCTGGTTTTCAGAGCTTTTGGAGCATCTTGTCTTGACTCTCCCCTGCGTCTCTCATTACGTCAACATCTTGCTGGATGGCTCCCGGGGCCTGGCGGCTCACTGGCACACAGAGCCTGGCAGCCCAGGGGATTGAACCCAGGTCCCTCCATATGGCAGACAGACACCCAACCATTTGAGCCACATCCACCCTCTGACTTGAAACCTTTGAAAGTCATACTTCTAGGTCTGAAGTTGCAAGATGTAGACTGGAGAAGATAGTTGTTTGGAGAAGGCTGCCTATAGGAACAATGACTACAGTAGAGGGATAGAGATAATCCATGGCATCCCTACAGAGAAGGAATAATATTCTGACTTCATTCTCCTCCTACCCTCTGAACTTTATCTACTACCTGTATTGGGTCAGCCTCCTAGAGCACAGCAGAGTAGAGAAGGTTGAAGAATCAAGCTGCAGGGACAAAGGGAAGATATTCCAGTACAGGATGCATCTTACCAGAGATAATATGTGATCAATAATTGGCAGAACATTTCCTTTTCCAAATGTTGCATAAATAATGACACATTTATGAATTAATAGCATTATTTTATTTGATGAAATACAATAACTTGTTCAAGATTACACAGGTAGGGGAACAGATGTGGCTCAACTGGTTGGGCGTCCGTCTCCCATATGGAGGGACCTGGGTTCGATCCCCGGGACCTCCCGGTAAAAAAAAAAAAAAAAAAAAAAAAAAAAAGATTACACAGGAAGCATTAGTGGCAGGATTTGAGCTCAGATGATCTGACTTCAGAGCCCATTCCTTAACCAATGTGTACTGCAAGTAGATCCTCATTAAACTCTGCTACTTTAAAAATATTCAACTTGCAGCAACTTTCTCCATTCCCATATACAGTATATCCAGGGGTGACCCTTCTTCCAAGGAAGAATAGAACTGCAGTGTGCAAAGTCATTGCAGGATAGTCAGTTACACAGAACTTTTGGTTCCCAGAGGAAGATTTCATCAATGAATATGAACCCCAGATTAACAGGACAGTAATTGGAGCACATGCCACTGGGCAGGCAACACTGTGTCTTATGTGACTTGCCGTCTTTTACATTGTTTGGGGATAATAGTCTGATCATAGGTAAGCAGGCTTGAAGTTACTGATCTGATTCTTGAAATTTTTTTCCCAAAGAAGAGTCCTCACATATTCATCCACTCAATTATCTCCTCTGGAAATTCTAGTAATTTATATTGGACTTTCTAATTCTGTCCTCCACCTATTTTTCCCCTCTGCTTTATATTTTAATGTTGCATTGTCACTGATTTTCTCTGACTAATCTTCTACTTTACTATTTCTCTTTTCAATTATGTCTAATTTGCTTTTTAATCCATTAATTCCAAAGGTTATATTTTATGATTTCTAAAAGCTTAGTTCTTTCTGCATGTTTTCTATTTCTTCTTTTCCTTTGTAATCATTTTAACCATATACAATTTTATAATTGCTTTCATATAGTCCTATTATTTCTGGTTATTGTATAGCCAGTTCTCCTGTTGGTTGCTGTAATAGAATAATGAGAGGCAGTGACCATTATATGGTAACTGGAAGTTGAGGATTTACCAGAGGCTACTTTAGAATGGAGATAAAATTTGAACTAGGCCTAAAGAATATACAGTAGTTTAAAAAGTTAATCAGGTGGACAAAGTAAATGGTGGGCATTCTAGATAGAGGTGACTACCTATACAAGCACAGAGAAGCATGAAATTACTTGGGTGGCTAGAGAAGAAAGTACAATGTGGGGTGAGTGGGTGGAGACTACAGCAGTGGTCATAAGGAGCTTCAGGAGCTAGACAGATAGCAGATGAGCCTAAGGAGGTTATATGGGGAACTGTGGTGAAATGGAGAGCAACATCCTACATAAAGGGCAGGAGAAAGTACAAGAGTAATCTTTCCGTTCTACCTGATTTTCCATTAGAAAAATTAGGAAACAGCATTGATGTGTCTTTGAGTTTCTCAAGAGAGTTTGATACCTGGATTCTTATGTATTATTTTCACACTTAAGAAATATAGAGTGAGCTCAAAACAAACATAAGCTTCTGCAGATCAGTTCTGACCAATGATTGCAATTTCTGTACTGGATGTTAGGCTTGAAAAATAAACCAAGACACAATCATAAAAGAGCCCTGTATTGTATTCTAGGGAGTTTACATTTTTATCTTGTAGGCAATAGAAATTGAATGGGGGATTTCAAGAAGGGATGAAATGACGAGAAAGGAATTTCATATACTTTCATGGGCAATGAATTAAAACAAAAAGGGGAAAAGCTTGAAGGCTCTTTATAGTCTGAGATAAAGATGTTAAGTGCTGGACTTGCACATTAATGGTGCTAACATAAAATATTTAGAAGATATTTTGGTTGTAAGATCAGTAGAACTTTTTTAAAATCACTTAATATGAGGAGTTAAGTAGTAGTCATTGATGACTGGGTATTTTATGCAAGTCAGTGTGGGTGATGATGCACATTGATTACATAAGGACCATAAGAGAAGGAGCCTATTGGTGTTTGAAAGTGTGGGAAGGAAGGGGAGGTGACTTTTTAAATTCATTATATTGAATAAAATGTAATTGGAAATACAGGTTTGAAACTTAGGAAATCAGGAATGGGACAGAGATTTGGAAATCTTCCTCTTATAAGTGATCAATAAACCATGAAAGTGAATGAAATATTTCAGGGAATGGTGTTGTGTAGAGAAGTGGCACAGGATGGAATCTAGAGAACACCACATTTCTAAGGGGTGGGTTAAGGAAGAAAAACTATTATAAGAGGCAGAATGTCATCATTGGTGAAAGAAAACCACAAGAGATTGATGTTATGGAAACCAACAGAAGAATTCGAGGGAAGAAAGATCAAAGGTTTCAAGTTTCTTAAAAAGAGCAGGTAGAATAAAAATTTAAAGTGCCTTTTGAAATGACAGTTAGTGGATCAATTGATGACCTTTACCAAAGCAGCATCAATGGAATGGTGTAGACAGAAGAGTAGAGGCAAAATAAAGGACATGGATATGGTTAGTACTTTGGGCAACTTTTTTTTACTTTTCTTTTTTAAGTTATCATGAAACATTAGGAAATATTCCCAAAGAACCTCACTGAGTTTCCTTTGTATAATACTACAATATTATTTATTCTTTAAATATAGAACTCTTTAATTTTTTAAAAAATTAATTTATTTTTTATTGTGGGTAAAAATCAAAATTTTCACAATACGTACCACTATTTGTAAAATGATATATAAATATATATGCATATATGTGCATTTGCTTACAAAAATTTTATTTATATATATATATAAATATATTTTAAGAGGTGCTTAGATTACCGAAAATATTACACAGAACCCCCTGGGATTCCCATGTGGGAGGTAGAACTCTTTAATTTTAAGTGGTACATTGATCAAATATTTTTTATCAGAATGCTAACATTTGATTTCTTTTTATTACAGATTCTTTTCAAAAGGAAAAGTAATAGAATGTTTAGGCAAATACTCATTAGAAAACTGAATTTTTAATAGAAAATTGGAACACCTAACTTTCTACTCTTTCTGTTGCTACTTTCAGTAAAAAGAACTATTTAAAACATCCATAGTACACTACAGATTGAACTGAGTTGTCAATGTGATGTATTTTTAAAGCATTACTTGGTGTTTGTGTTTAAAAGTTTTTAGTCTCCAGTTTATTCCACATCTTGGCTTCTGTGCCGTCTCCCTCTCCCTCCGGGTCTTTTGACTGTCATGGGGTCCATCATCTTCTAGACATTTACTTTATGCAGGTAAGGGTTAGTAATTAAACTGGGCTGTGCACTCAAAGTATATATATTGCCTTGGGAAATCCTTAGGCAGCAAAATTTGTTATCCTGATATGCTGCCTGGTGTTCTAGAATTCATTAGTGAAGATCTATTGGTGGGGAAAAAACACTACTGCAAAACAATAGCAAAAGCAGCAACAACCAACAAATAACAACTGAGAACAAAACTTGTGCCTTTCCATATGACAGAAGAGTCCAGTTGGTGCTGCATGCAAAACCAACAAGTTTTTTTGTGGCTGTGTGTGAATGGAACCACTAGCAGCCTAATATAAAAGGAACAGAGAGGGTCAGACTCAAGGAAAAATTACTTCTAAAGTCATCTTCTTGGGCCAAGAAAGTAAGCCCACCCATGTGTGTGGAAATGGTAAATATGCCCCCACAATTGAAGAGGGTTGGCCTTCTGCCCTGTTTTTCAGGAAGAGTTTTGCTGCCTCAGTTTTCTCAGAGGGTGGAGCCTAGAGTTCAAGTTCAGCCATCACTCAGATGTTTGATGAAGTTGCAGCTGAAAGCATGGCCACTGGACAAGCCCTTGGAAAGCATGGGGTTGCACTCCATCAGGCCCAGAAAATAAAGCTTCATTCTATAGATGATTCTCAGACTTGAAATCTAAATGAGTATGTCATAAAGGGTTTTGGAACTGTTTGGGACCCATGACCCTTGTTTTCCTTCCAATTTCCCCCTGTGGAAATGGGAATGTGTAACCTATGACTGCCCTTCCTTTATATTTTGGAAGCAGATAACTTGTTATGTAACTTTCACAGGTCCACAGCCTGAAGGAAATTTTGCCTCAGGACAGATCACACCTACAGCTGATTTTGATAAGACTTTGTACTTAATACTTAATATTGTTACTGAAATGATTTAAGGTTTTTCAAAATATTGAAATGGAATGAATGCATTTGCATATGGAAGGAACATGTATTTTGGGGGGTCCAGAGGGTGGAGTGTGGTAGTTTGAGACTTTTGTGGACCCCAGAAAAATCATGTCCTTAGAGCTAATCCATTCCTGTAGGTGAGAACCTATTTTAGGTGGGATCATTTGATTAGGTTACATCAGCTGGGTCATGACCCAGGGTGGGTCTTAATCTTCTTACTGGAGTCCTTTATAAATGGGATGAATATATATAGAGAAAGCAACTGAAGCTAAGAGAATGACAAAAGCCAGAAGACAAAAGAGGAGAAGGGAGAGACCAGCAGACACTTTCATGTGCCTTGCCATATGACAGAAGAGTCCAAGACTATCTTAGCTGGTTTTCAGGGAGAAAGACTTGCCTGATGATGCCTTGATTTGTATATTTTCATGGCCTCAGAACTGTAAGCTTTTATGCAAATAAATTCCCATTGTAAAAGCCAACCCATTTCTGGTATGTTGCATTTTGGCTGCCTAGAAAACTAAAGCACCATTGTAAGTAGGAATTTTTATGAGACTACTTCAGTTTAGGTGTGGTCCAACCCAGAAAGGATGGGTCTTAATCCTATTAATGAACTTCTTTCTAAGAGAATGAAATTCAGACAGAAGGAGAAAAGCCACAGATGAAGCAGTCAGAAGCTGAAATCAACCAAAACTTCAAGAGAAGGGAGAGACCAGGAGATGCCATCATATGCCTTTCCATGTGACAAACTAAGGATCAAGGATTGCAGGCAGCCAGCCACAGAATGTTCCAGTCTTCAGGGAGAAAGTATCAGCTTGATGATGCCTTGATTTGGACTTTCTTTTAGCCTCAAAACTGTAAGCTAATAAATTCTCATTATTTAAGTCAACCCATTTCATGGCATTTACATGAGCAGCCTAGGAAACTAAAACAAAAACACTGCCCAACTAGCATTTGCATCAACCTTGGATTTCTTCATAAATTTTGAAGAAAAGAGACTTGAATATATTTGATGCCTCTGCCCTCATTTATCTGCAGATCATCCTTAGATAGCATAACATATTACGTCACAAATAACATTTTTTGAACATTATGAAAGAAACATGAGAATCATAAGATACACTTTCTTTTCTTGAAGAGCATGTATTCTTTTTAGTCAACTTGTTTTAGAATCACCAAATTCTGGTAGCTTTCACCTAAACTATTTTTTTCTTATTAGCAAGGGTGGAAACTAAAGCTTGGGCATAAATGACCATTTGTGTGAAAACTTTTGTGTGTTATATGAATATATTTTTAGGTATCTCAGGATGCAGCAGAGATCTTTGTGGGAGAAAATGACATAAAATCAAAAGAAAAAGTCTTCCCTTTAAAAGTGCAATTACCTTTTTTATTAGCAATTGCTTTGCTGACTAGAATTGCTATACAAAGAAAAAAAGGTATGAAATCAAATTGCATTTTTCCTTATGCTATATTTTACTATTCCCTATAAGAAAAGAATAATCCTTGGGCTTTTAGCCTTGTTTTAGCTAAGATGTTCTCAAAGTATGGTTCAGTAGGTCTTTAAGATTGAAGCTATTTTCATAATAAATCTACAATGTTATTTGCTTTTTGTACTTAACATTTCTCTGATGACTGCAAATGGAGTTTTCTAGAGATTATATAACATATCGGCATTAGTGGTCTGATGGCTAATAGATTGTTTACTTGTGTATTTTGAATTTCCCAGAGATTTCTAAGGTAATTTATTTGGGGTCCTCAATAATTTATAAGATTGTAAAGGATCCTGAGAACAAAAAAAACTGAAGATTGTTGTTTTAAACAATGATAAAAATACATATTAGGACCATGTAAGCTTGAATTAATGGTAAGGTGGGAAACATTGCTTTAAAAATTATAAATTATTGTCAAATGCAAAAAATATTATTGAAAATTCAGGATTTCTGGCTGTTCTATTTAAAACTAGCACAAGCAAGACTTTTGGGTTTTGTTGTTATTAACTTAATTTCATTCCCACTTAACAATCTGCTTTCTGGACAAACACCAGGGGCCTTGATCAGAATTCTTTAACCATGGGCTAGGTTTGTTGTAAATACTTTCCCATTTTTAGCCTAAATCAATATTTGAATTTTTCCACTTCTCCCACTCTTATCTCTTATCTTCCAAAATCTAGATGTTTACCATATATCCCTTTGTAGTTTTATAAAATCCTCTCATTTTTTTTTCTTATGGTTCCAGGTTATAAAGAAACTTTATTCAAAACCATATATGTCAAAATTTTAACACTAGAACAGAAGTCAAAATGTACTTAAATGAGACATGAAGCTATTCATGCTTATAATTCAAGTTCTGTCCTATGGGTGTTACTATTTTCAAGTTTTTCTCTTTATATGAAAATGTAAGTGTTGTAACTGATAAATTACCTTGTAATTTATTTTATAAACAAGTTTCTTGGTAATTCAAGTAGGATATTAAAGCCATAAATCAAATCATTACCTCTTATGTCAAAATCCTATTATTCACTGATCGAGAAACATTTTTATGTGTGTGTTACAGAGATGAGGTCAGCCTATAGTAACAGAACAGATTAAGGGAATTTTTATTTTTGTCACATTTTCATTCTTTTTTTTTATTTGGACCAGGATTTGGGGGTGAGAGTATTGAAGGGAGCAGGGCTCAAGAATTTCATCAAAGGAAAAAGATTTATAGGAATACAGTGATGGCATATAATGTTACTTTTATAGCACAGGTCCTCAAATAAATTAAAGACTTTTTTTTTTACAGAAAACTACTATAATGCTTTAAACAAAAATATTAAGATACATCAACGACCAGCAAGTTTAAAACAAAAGCAGTGATCAAAATATTTAGGTGTCCTACTTTTATCAAGCTTTAACAAATACATTCAGTCTTCACTGAGCAAATCAGTTTTAGTTTTTTCATAGTCCTCCATCTATCTTTTAGCATGACACATGTCCTATTGTCGAATTTGTAATGTAGTCATATTTTAGACCAGCTTCCCTACCCATATTTTCTTAGCCCGCACCTCAGATTCTTGTCTTCTTCCCAAAGCCATGCCTGTTTCGTTTGGAGATCCATGTTTTTCAGAAGATACTGGCTGATTGTTTAAAACATGCAGTCTCTTGCTTTCAGTGGCTCTTGTATGGTTTTCTCCTTCCTTTCTTCCACTTTGAAGAATTCCTGTTCTTTCCTCTAAGAATTTCTTACAAAGATCTTGTTGGCTTCCACATTTAAACTTAGACAAGAAGAGATTCTTGAGAGACAAATTAGCTTTGGTTTCCATTTCATTCTTATTACCACTAGGTTTATCTTGAGAAGTTATTGTTCTTGATCTTTTACTTTCCACTACTTTTGTTGCTGCCTTCATTAGAAAGGTTGGTGACTTTTCACTTAGCACAAAATGCACCGCAACTCTTAATTTCCTCTATCATGTGGTTATAGCTGAAGTGTTGAAAAATAGAATGGAATGTATCTTTCTGAGAGATTATCCTAAGCAATTTCCTTTTTAAAACGTGTAAAGACTTCTACTGGTCGTCTCTCGGGGTTTCCGCCCTCCGCTCCTCAGGTTGGTCATATCCTGCGGGTCTGCACGCCCCCAAGGGGTCCAAGCCCCTAATGTGGGTTCTCTCCTGCTCATTTTAAAGATGTCTTTCTAAGCCGATGCTGCAAAACTTAAACCAGCACTAACATTTCCTGGGGGAATATTTATCAGTGATCTCTTAGGCATATATCTTTCTCTTCAGTTTTTTTTTTTTTTTTTTTTAATAATGGCATTTTATTTTGGCAAAAATGAAATGTGCTTATTATAAGAAATCCAAACAATATAGAAAAAATAAAGAAAGAAAAGCCATTGCTTAAAATTCCACCACTCAGAAACAACCATGGTTAACATTAGTTTAACACTTGCCTATGAATATGTACAAAAAGAGAGGATGACAAAAATTATTTCACAAAAATGCATTCATATAAAAATATTATTTTAAATAACAATTGTATTCACTTTTATTTGCTTTAGACCATGAGAACAAAACTGAATCAATTGTTGAACCTGAGATAAAAATGTCTTTACTAGGTGAGACACTAATTTCTAAAGGAGTTATTTAAGTTTAAGGAGAAAATTGTAAATTTTTGTAACTCTATATTTTACAGTTATATACATAATGTAACTGTGTATTTTAAAAACCATTTATTTTTATTCTCAGTCTTTGTCCACTGACTCCTGCCATGAAAGGTCCAGGAGTCATTACAACTTTATATTTATTCAAACCGCCTATCTTCCTATCTTCTGATTTTTTATTTATATATTATTTTGAAGATTTAAAACTTTTACATTCTATTATTTAACCATAATTCCCTTAAGTGTATATTCTTCACTCTATTTAAATGGATTTGTTGTTCATCATTGATCATGGGTTCTTAATTTGATTTAACTCTTGGTTGGTGGGATTTCACTATCTAGTACTTTGTTGAATTTTTTGTTTTATAACTAGAGGAGGTATCAGGGAGAAGAGGAAGAGCTAAAAGAAGGAGAATTTGTATTTAATTTAAAATTTTCTCCTGTTGTCTTTGGTACACATCTGGAGGTGATAAAACCCATCACAACTCATTCTAGTCTAGAATATGCCTATGTCTTTCTGTGATGCTAACAATTGAATGTGTGCTGGGATCAGTTACCTGGCAACATAATCATGGAGTTATCAGCAAGACTACTTTTCATTCTGCTTGAGAAAAAAAGACAAAATATTCCACCTCAGTAATAAGTAAAATAAATTCTTACTCATTATCAAAATTGTTTGGAGACCATGATTAAACAACATATTGCTAAATGTTAGAGCAGATATAGAAGCGGTAGCATTCAAAATAACCACTCAGTTTACCTGTGGTTCAGATGGCAAATACACAAAGAACAGTTTTTCTAAGCCATGATGCTTATGGAAACCACAATTGACCACTCTATGAAAACCTACTGCTTGGTTTGTGTGCTAGAGTTATTTTCTCTTGTGCAATTAATGCTATTAAATGAAATGGTTGTATTATGATGGAAATGTCTGAAATAACAAACAACCTGAACATGAAATTCATATTGACAGCTCTTTCAGTGTTAAATATGTACTTTAGAGACTCAGGTGGAGAAGAAGGAGAGAAGGGCTGCCTAGAGTGGTGAGAGATGGTGAGAGGAGCCAGCTGCAGAGAGTGATGGAGCATCTGGAGCCCTGCACATGTTCAGTTGGAAGCAAGTAAAACTGCTCAGTGAAGGCTAAAAAATCTGCAAAAGTGACTTTAAAAGTGAACAGGTTTTGGCATTGCAGAAAATGGTTATTTCCAAAGCAAATAAAAGCAATGCTCCAAGGGTTGGGAAAATGCATGGAGTGGATAGAGACCTTGGCATAGAAATGGTCAAAGACCAATTAAAAAACACATATATTGAGTGACATTACCAAAAATGCACAGTAGGGAAACTCCAAAACACTGTCACTCCACTAAAGCAGTGATTAAGCTGCCAAAACATGTCAGAACCAACTTTTTTAGAACTCTGAAATCTAATGGAAAAAAAAAAAAAACTTGCAACAATAAGGGAATGCTTAATGAATAAAGAAGCTCCTAAATTTCAGTGAGAGGATTGTGGCATTTTAACATTCTTGCCTAACATCTCCCACTCCCCATCTGGACAACAGCCAGAAATGGGGCTGGCCTTCCTGCAGCAGTTGCTGGTGCAAGAGGGGACAATACGGACCTTGTTCTCAGAGAATTGTGGTTGTATGCTTTCACCTGCCTGGTGGTTCCTTCAAGGGTCAGCCCAAAGACTTGCCTTTGTTTCCACTCATCTCAAAACTTTCTTAGGGTTACAAAGCTTTGCTGGGTGGCATTTGTTGAAAGAATCTAAAGGAAATTATACTTGCCACAGCCACATGGAGCAAGGGATAACAGACAGGAGAAGTAACAGACAAACCAAAAAAGCTTGGGGAAGGAGATACAAGGGATACTTGAAAAACTCTTGTGACTGTTGGAGAATCTAGAAGGCAATGCACATATCCAGGGCTACCTTAAGCTTTCACTTCTGGCTGATATTTAGGCTCTGTGCAACCAGGAAGTGAAGGTTAATATAGACTTGTAAATGGCCTAGCTTAACATGTAGGAGTGTCCCAATAAAGAGCCAGACTGGAAAGCTGGGAGTTTTTTTTTTTTG
Organism: Tolypeutes matacus; assembly: GCA_026826555.1. NCBI lineage: Eukaryota > Metazoa > Chordata > Mammalia > Cingulata > Chlamyphoridae > Tolypeutes > Tolypeutes matacus. The sequence continues at coordinate 16,564,413 of JAKSZT010053887.1, read as the reverse complement.
AGGTGGGGCTCCAGGCATATAAGGAGATCTCCGTCAAAACACTAGTTGACCACTCAACTAATGGAAGAAACATGTTAATGACCACACAAGGCAAAGAATACAAGCTTTATAAAAATAGTTTAGAAAACCCACTAAACAAATCAACAATTACAGTTAAACACTGTGGTGGGGAAGAATCTAATCACAAGAGCTACTGTATTATAATTTTGAAAATGTCATTTTCAACAAAAAATTATGAGGCACAAAAAGAAACAAGATAATATGGCCCAATCACATGAAAGAAAAAAAAAGAAACTGTGCTGAGACACATTATAACCAAATTGTTGAAAGCCACAAAGAGAGAATCTTGAGAGCAGCAAGAGAGAAGTATTTCATCAGATACAAGAGATCCTCTATCAGATTAACATTAAGAGCTGATTTCTTATTAGAATCTATGTTAGCCAGAAGGAAGAGGAATGACACATTTAAAGAGCTGAAAGAAAGAAAGAAAGAAAGAAAAAATCTCTGTCAACCAAGAGTTCAATATATGAAAAAACTATCCTTCAGATGAAAGAGAAATCAAGTATTCCAAGATAAACAAAAGCTGGTGGATTTTGTTGACAGTAAATCAGCTCTATGAGAAATGCTGAAGGGATTCCTTCAAGTTGAAAGGAAAGGACACTAGACAGTAACTTGAAGCCGTACAAAGAAATAAAAGACACCAATAAAGGTAGCTACATAGGTAAATATGAAAGCTAGTATTATTGCAGTTTTGGTTTGTAGCTCCTTTTTTTCTAGATGATTTAAAAAGCAAATGGATAAAACAACAATTTAATAGGTGTAAAATGTATAACAATATAGTTTGTGACAATGACTGAAAGGAGGCAGATGAGCAGAGTTTTGGTATACTACTGAAGCTAAGTTGGTATTAATTCAATTTAGTTTGTTGTAAATTTCTGATGTTAATCATGATCCATAGGGTAACCAGTGTGAAATAACTTAAAAATATGAGAAAGGGAAATAAGAATGAAATCAAAATGGTACACTAGAAAAAAATCCAAACACAAAAGAAAGTAGTAATGGAGATATGAAGTACAAAAAAACACATATAGAAAATAAATAGCAAAATGGCAGAAGTAAGTCCTTTCTTACCAAGAACTATTTTAAATGTAAATTATTTAAATTATCCAGTTAAAAGGAAGAAATTGGCAAAATGGATCAAAAAACATGATCAAACTATGTGCTCACTACAAGAGACTCACTTTATATCCAAAGACACAGATAAGTTAAAAATGAAAAGTTGGAAAAAGTTTTCCATGTAAATAGTAACCAAAAGAAAGCTGAATGGTTATACAAATATCATCACCACTACAAATCTACAGGCTTCAGAGAAGGCATGGCTTGCCAATATTTTGATTTTGGACTTCTAGCCTCCAAAACTTTGAGACAACAAATTTCTGTTGTTTAATCCAACCATTTGTTATAGCAGTCCTGGCAAACTAAGACACAGACAAATGCCCCTTATGAATATAGATACAGAAATCCTCAACAAAATACTAGCTCACTGAATCCAGCAGCATATTAGAAGAATTATACACAATGACCAAGGGAGATTTATAACAGGAATGCAAAAGTGGTTCAACATTTAAAAATCAAATTAATACATTACATTAGAACTTCAAAGGGAAAACAAAAACATGATCATTTCAATTGATGCAGAAAAAGAATTTGACAAACTCTAACACCATTTCATCATAAAAAATAATTTAAAATAATTAAGAATAGAAGGGAACTATCTCAAAATGATAACAGGCATTTATGAAAAACCTACAGCTAACATTAAACTCAATGGTGAAGGACTGAAAGCTCCCCTAATCAGGGAAGATTCAAAGATAGCTGCATTTGTCATGTCTAGTCAACATTATACTGGAAGTTCTGGCCAGAGCCTTAGGGAAGAAAAAGGCATTCATTCCAGAAAAGAAAAAGTAAAACTATCACTAGTCACAGAGAGCATGATCTTATATATGGAAAATCCTAAAGAATCTACTATAAAAATTATTAGGCCTAATAAATGAATTCACCAAAAGTTGCAGGATACAAGATCAAACCCACAAAAATCAGTTGTATTTCTATACATTGGCAATGAACAATCCCAAAAGGGAATTAAGAAAAAATTCCATTTGCAATGGCATCAGAAAGAATAAAATTCACAGGAGTAAATTTAAGTAGGTGCTAGACTTGTTCAATGAAAACTACAAAACATTGATGAAATAAAAGACCTAAATAAATTGAAGGATATGAGTGTTTAAGGATAAGAACATTCAATATTGTTAAGATAGCCATACAAAGTGATCTGCAGACTCAATGCAATCCCTACCAAAATCCCAGCAGTCATTTTACAGATATGAAAAACTGATACTAAAATTCATACAGAATTGCAAGGAACCCCAAATAGAAAAAACAATCTTTACAAAAAGGAAACAAAGTTGGAGGACTCACACTTCCTGATTTCAAAACTTAATACAGGGGGGTTGCAGATGTGGCTCAAATGGTTGAGCGTCCGCCTCCCATATAGAGGGAACTGGGTTCGATCCCTGGGACCTCCTGGTAAAATAAAGAAAAATATAGAAAGCACATGGGTCGCCAGGCCCCGTGAGTGGGTGCGCTGCCAGGGCCCATGCTCGGGAGTGCCACCAGGTCCTGCGTGCGGGCGTGCCAAGCCCCGCCGAGCCACGCAGCAAGATGATGACGTAACAGAAGAGTGACACAAAGGGAGAGCCAAGACGAGATGCACCAAAAAACCAGGAACTAAGGTGGCACAGGCAGTAGGATGCCTCTCTCCTACATCGGACTTTCCCAGGATGGAATCCTGGTGAAGACTGGAGGAGGATGAGAAGAGAGGGCAGGAAACAGACACAGAGAATTGCTCAGTGAATGGACACAAAAATAGCAAAAACGGCAGGGGGTGGGGAAGGTTAAAAATGGATAAAAGTAAAAAAAAAAAAAAAAACTTAATACAGGGATGCGGATGTGGCTCAAGAGATTGGGCTCCCACCTACCACATGGGAGGTCTGTGGTTTGGTTCCCGGTGCCTCCTAAAGAAGACAGTGAGCTGGTGTGACAGGCAGGTGTGGCAAGCTGACACAACAAGATGATGCAACAAGAGACACAAGAAGAAAAACATAATGAGAGACACAACAAAGCAGGAAATGGAAGTGTCTTAAGCGATTAGGCACCTCCCTCCCACATCAGAGGTCCCAAGTTCAGTTCCCAGTGCCTCCTAAAAGAAACAAAGAAGATGAACAGACACAGGAAGTGCAAACAATGAGGGGATGGCAAGAGATAAATAAATAAAATAAATCTTAATAAAAAAACCCAACAATAAGGGAAGCGGATGTGGCTCAAGTGGTTGAGCGCCTGCTTCCCACATGGGTGGTCCCAGGTTTGGTTCCTGATGCCTCCTAAACAATAACAACAAACCAACAAGAAGCAAAACAAACAAACAAAAAACAACTCAGGGGAGCTGATGTGGCTCAGTGGTTGAATGCCAGCTTCCCACCTACAAGTTTCTGGGTTCAAATCCCAGCCCTCTGTACCTCAAAAAAAAACTTACTACAAAGCTCCACTATACAAAACAGTGTGGTAATGGCATAAAGATAGACATATACATAAATGGAATAGAAAAGAAAGTCCAGAAATAAGGGGTGTGGGTTTTTTTTTTTTGGGTGGTGATGAAAATATTCAGAAATAGTGATGATGTTTGGGTAACATTGTGAATGCATTAAATGTGACAGGTTGTATACTTTAAAATGTTTAAAATTGTGAATTTTATGTTATGTGTATTTATCACAATAAAAAAAGAAGCACTTTAGTTACTTGTAACATCTGGGAGAGTGGAAAATCTTAAGGGAAACTTGCAAATAAAGGAGAATGGAATTTTCATCTTTTTTTTCCCTCTGTTGTCTTTACCAAAATCATGCAACAGTTTGTTTAAGTTCTGTTGTAAAATTTGAGGAAATGATCCAGGAGAATTAAAAATTTATGTATATGTTTTGAGCTTTATATAAATAGTATTTCTATCATTTAAAATTATCAGTGAAGAATAGTTCAGAATACTTTTTTTGCAATATTTTCAAGGTCTGAGAAAGGATTAAACATATTTGTTCCTGTGAAAAAAGTACTTTATTCGAAAATTCTAGGGTACCATAATGATCATAAAATCTGATTGCTCTCTGGAACAGTGGTGTCCAATAATAGTACTTGAAATATGGTTAATGCATATTAAGATGTGAGATGTGGCAAATTGCAATGAGAGATATGGTGAATTGTGATGGGAGATGTGGCAAGGATGTGGTACAACTGGAACTCTCATATACTGTTGGTATGAATGAAAAAGGTACAAATAGTTTGGAAGTATCTACTAGAATCACTCCTAGGTGTATACCCAACATGTGTCCACTAGAAATATGTTGACCACAAGAATGTTTATAGAAACTTTACTTGTGTTAGCTCCAAACTGGAAAAATCCAAATCCATGGTAGAATGGAAAAAGAAATTATAGCCTATTCACACAACAAAACACTACACCTCAGTTAAAAATGAATTATATAAAGAATTTAATTTACATGAAGTTAATAAACTGGCAAATTTTTTAATCAATGGTGATAGAAGTCACAGTAGTATTTATGTAAAAGAAGGCCTTCTGAGAGAGAAGGGACATGAAGAAACATTCTGGAGTGATGGAAATGATCTATACCTTGCAGATAGATAATAGAGTGCATGCATATATAAAAATTCATAAAGCGGAACACTTAAGTTTTGTGTGTTTTACCATATATAATTTATACTTCCAAAAATGTTATTTCCTGGATAAACTGCTACATAATTTCTCTTGTCACTTCAGGGTTATGTGAGAACCAGTGAATAGGAAGCACTGGCCTTTTTGCTTTATCATTCAGCAAAACTCACTGACATTTCCTGTCAGTGATTAATCAACAAAAAGCATATAGAATGGAGATGAAGGTAAAGAGAAGCAAAACAGAGAGGAATAACGATGCAGAAGACTGTTGGGTTAAGAGAAAACAAAAGTGACTGAGAGAGACAGGTTGGTTGAGTCCACTGCTTGGTTTACAGTGGATTTGTATTAAAGTAGAAAACCACATGAAATAAATACTATGGTGAAGACCTCAGCTTTGAGGATACTGTCTGCTTTCATCATCATGGTGCCTGGTAAGTCTATGCTGTGACATTTTCAGCCAAACAAAAACAGCTATCTTTCTATAGTGATGGGAATATTCTTGGTCACTCATAAGATTTTTGATACATTCATAATAAGGCTTTTCAAAAAAATTTTGTACTAGTAGCAGTGATAAATTTGTGCATTATTCAGTGCAACTTCTTTTGATTTGCCTGTCCCAAATGATGCACTGACTAGGTGAATGGCTAAATTCAGATTAAGATTGGGGGCCCTGGAATGGAGTGAAACTAAACATCTGTGACCAGAAAAAAAGTAGTGTTTTCTCCCAGGTTTTTTTGGCTTGTATTTTTATTGTCTCATCTGAATTCTTACTTTTGGACTATGCTGTTTCTTGATGTGTAATTATTTTTTTCTACTAATTCCAGCACCGAGAATAAGAAGGAAACATTACATTTTTGTTTTGGAGGTTTTCATTTTTAAATGAAGGCAAAGAATTTATGGGTATAATTAAAAAAAATGAGTAACAGGGAACATAAATGTGTATAAATTGTAAATGATTAAGTAAATAATTTCAAGGTCCTACCAGAACTCTTTATACAAATGGAATCTTATCCAAAAGCATAGGCAAGTAAAGCCTATCAGTGGAGTGTCTCTAATCAAAGCAGGCTTGGGCAGCCAGAAACCAGCCTTTGGATCCCTCCTTGAAAAGAAGTCTTATAGACATTCTGAGAAACTCAGGCTTTCATATTTCCATATTATGTCTGGTTAAGGGAGAAAAGAATCAGTTCTGAGGAGACAGAAAGAGGGGAATCCAGTGCCCAGAAAAGCTGAAAGAAGTTAAGATGGAGGGAGAAATAACTGGGATGAACCCTCCAAAAACGACAGGAGATTTTGGCTCATGAAAAAGGGTAGAGAAATATCTTATCAGTTAAGTTTCTGACAGAAAACACATGACAACTCAAAGGTATAATGGAGGAGCACTTAAGGAAATTCATGTAACTGACCATTTTGTTTAAAGGAAAAAAATGTGATTGTCTCAGGTATTTGATGAAATTCAACACCCATTTATGATAAAATGTTTTAAACATTTGTACAATGATTTGAGAAGTTTTCATTCTTTATTTGTGACATCTTCTGTGCATATAAATCTCAATTTTATTATGAAAGTTGGTAGAAAAATAGAATCATTTTACTATTCTCCAATTTATCTCTGAGTTGATTTTTTTAAAATGTAGATATTTAATAAATATTCAAAATTAATTTTCTATCAGTCATTTTCATAAACGTCAAGATAGTGATTCCCTAAAAGAAGCATTTTGCTGGGTTTCTCACTTTTTCCTTCTTTAAGAGTGATTTTCATTAACTAAGGGAGCAAAATATCTGAGAAGAGGAGAAGCGATGGATCCAGGGCACCAGAGGAAGAATTGGATTTTAGTAAGAAGAGGGACTGTCCTCAATTTTCACAGGGGGAAGAGGGAGAAAGTGGCATAGATGCCAATCAGCTCATGGTTTGGTATTGGGAAGATGAGGGAGTTCTTTCTCAAAGAGTGAAGCAAAGTCATTGAAAGTGAGTGGAGGAAGGGAGGAGTGTAAGATGAGGAACAAGGATAGTGAAAAAAAAAATTGTACGAAGATTGGGAGAACAAGTATTATATGCAACTGTAGTAGAACTACACACCTTACTTGTATTTCATTGGGAATAACAAAAAATATAAAACAAGCTGTGGAATATAAAAGAAAATGGATTTTTCTTCAAAAGTAGAAATATTAGTGCATATTTTCCTTTACTTCAGAATAAAATATAAAATTAAGGGTTAGACCAAGATCAGTAACACCACTGGCAATACTCTTCCTTCAAAAAGTGTGAGCATCCTTGGTACTTATATAGTCTTTTAAAAAGCAATCTGTTTCAATCGACTGAGACTTGTTTTATGGTCCAGCATATAATATGTCTACTTTGGTGAATGTGCCAAGTACACTTGACATGAATGTGTATCCTGTATGTTGCTTGTACTGTAAGTATCAAATAGGTCAAGGTAATTGATAGTGTTATTCACATCTTCTAAGTCTTTGCTCTATTTTTTTTGTCTAATAGTTCTATTAATTTCTGAGAGAGGAGTGTCAAAATCTGCAACTATGGTTGTGAAATAACCTGTTCTTTTAAGTGTATCAATTTTTGCTTCATGTATTTTGAAGCTCTGTTATTAGTTTTATGAACTTTTATAGTAATAGTGTCTTTCTGGTGAACTGATCTATTGAACATTATAAAATTTCCTTTATCTCTTATAATATTCTTTGTTTTAGTACTTTATATGCTATTAATATAAACTTTCAGCCTTTTTATGCTTACTGTTTGCATAGTTTATCTTTTTCCATCCATTTATTTTCAACCTATCTGTCTCTTTATATTTAAAGTGCATCTTTTGTAGAGTTCATGTCATTGGATCTTGCTTTTATATTTTTTCTGACAAGCTCTGCTTTTTATATTAATATCTAATGAAAGCTATTGCTATGGTTCATTTTTCATCCATCATTTTACTGTTTATTTTCTATTTGTCTTCTTTGTTTGTTGTTCTGTTTTTTCTTTCCTGTTTTCTTTTGAGTTAACTATTATTTTTAAGGACATCATTTAAACTAATATTGACTTTCTGGCTATACTACTTTGAATTAATTTTTCAGCATTTGCTCTAAGGATTAATTCTTCTCTCATCTCTCCCCAACTCCCTTACTGGACAACAATTAGTCTAATTGCTGTCTCTATAATAGATTTTCTTTTCTGGAAATTTCATATAAGTGGAATTATAAAGTATGTTATCTCTTGTGAGCTCCTTTATTTACTATAATGTTTTCAAAGTTCATCCATGTTGTAGCATGTATCAGTACATCATTCCTTTTTATTGCCTAATAATATGCCATTGTATAAATATATCACATTTTATTTATCCACTCATCTGTTGATGTACATTTGTGTTTTTAGTTATAAAATAATACTGCTATGAACATTTGTGTACAAGTTGTTGGGTGGGTGTATGTTTTCAATTCATTTGGGCATATTTCTCAGAGTAGAATTGCTGGGTCATGTGGTAACTGCATTTTTTGAGAAATTGTCAAACAGTTTTCTAAAGTGGCTGCACTATTTTAAATTCCCACTAGGAATGTTATATCCTCCAACACGCACACTTATCTCCCTTCTCTGCTTTATTTTTCTTCAAAGAACTTATTGCTATCTGACATGCTTTAAATTTTACTTATTTGATAACAACTTGTCTTCTATTATTTGAATATAAATTTTATGAAGGAGTTGACAGTTTGAAGCTGGATGGACCCCAGAAAATCATGTTCTTAAAGCTCTCCATTCCTGTGGGTAAACCTATTGTCCACGAGACCTTTTGATTAGATCACTTCAGTTATGGGGCTTTTGATTAACTTCTGTAAGGTGTGGCCCCAGGTGGGTCTTAATTCTCTTACTGGAGTCCTTTATAAGATAATGAAATTCAGGCAAAGACAGAGAGAAAGCCACAGGAGCTGAAAAAGAAAGCCACAGAAAGCAGAAGCTGAAAGCAATGAAACCTGGGAGAGAAGGGAGAGAGAAGCAGGTGCCACCATGTCTCTTGCCATATGACAGAAGAGTCCAGGATCACCAGCAGCTGGTCTTCAGGGAGAAAACACTGCCTGATGATGCCTTGATTTGGACATTTTCTTTGCCTCAAACTGTAAGCTTGCAAACTAATAAATCCCCAATATAAAAGCCAACCTTTTCTGTATATTGCATTCTGGCACCGTTTAACAGACAAAAACAAGGGATAGGTTTTTGTCCCATTTTTTTCACTGTTTGTAGTGGAACAATGCCCAACATATTATAGGTACCCAATAAATATTTGTTGTATAAGTGCTTGAGAAAAATCTATTTAAATGTGCAGAACAAAACTATAAAAGCACTTTAAGGAAATAAAGGTGAATTTCATGGTAATGGAGAACATTTTATTTGTGATATTAAAAGCAGACCATAAAGGCAATGTCTTACAGATATGACTGCTTAGAAATGAAAAACTTGGTACATTAAAACCCACTGTAAATAGTAATAAAGGACAGGTGAAAAATAGGTTACTACAATTATAAAATAACTGGCTGACAAAAGGCTACTGTCCTCAATACTTAAAGAATTCTTCCAATTTGGAGGGGATGGGAAGAATACTTGCATAGAAAAAAGCAATTATTGCTAGTTAACATATTTTAACATGTGAAAAATAGTATAAAACAATACTGAAATGAAATTAAGATAATACCAAAGCATGATTTTTGAACCACTATAATTGTATAAGTCAGCCAAAGGAGTGCTGATGCAAAATATCAGAAATCTGTTGGTTTTAATAAAGGATATTTATTTGGGGTAGAAGCTTAGCGTTACCAGGGCATAAAGCATTGTTACTTCCCTCACCAAAGTCTGTTGCCATGTTTTGGAGCAAGATGGCTGCCGATGTCTGCAAGGGTTCAGGTTTCCTCTTCCTCTTAAGGCTCCGTGGTCCCAGCTTCTTCCAATATCAGCTGTAGGCTGGGATAAGTCTCATCTCTCTCCTGGACCTCATTTCGCTCTGGACTCAGCTGCTCTTCTCTCTCCATAAGGCCAGCTGTAAACTATCAGGTGAACAGCTCATCTCATTTCCTGGGGACTCTGCTGTGTCTAATGGAGTCTTCTCTTTTTCCTCATGTATCTGCTTCTCTGTGTATTTACTTCCCCGGGCTCCAGCATTACCACCTCTACTAACTCCTCTGCCGTTTAGTTTTCTCTGTGAGTCCCCGCCCCCTTGGTGGGCAAGGACTCAACATCTTACTGACATGACCAAATCAAAGCCTTAATCATAATTTATCAAGTAAAAGTGAAACCTCTGAATCCAATACAATCTAATATGCCCAGAGGAACAGACCAGTTTACAAACATAATCCAATATCTATTTTTGGAATTCATAAACAATATCAAACTGTTACCAGATTTTGTGTAGGTTCTTGACTATTCTGCAGAAATGAATTTCAAGATCACATTGGGTTAGTTAGGCCAGTAATTTATTAAGGAATGATGAGAAGAGAAATAGGAGAAAGTAACAGATCAGAGGTCCCAGGTTGAGAGGAAGGGGCTGAAAAGTGATAAAGTAGGCTGATTTACAGACTACAATTGCCCACTATAGATTATAAATGCCCAGGTTTTACTTGCATGTTGATCCATGCAGGGGCATCACGGCAAGAAGAGGGCACAGAAGATGCACGTGCTTGTGGGGGGCGGGGGGGGGGGAGAGACAGAGAGAGAGGGAGAGAGAGAGAGAGATTCAACATTTGCGCTTGCTTTTTAAGCCATTAATTATTCTGCCCCTTTGCTAATGGCATGGGAGAAGTTCCAGCTGTTGCTGTTTTGATGATTACCCCACCCATCAATCCCCTGGAAGGGCCCAATGATAATATCCCTGGAGAATTTCTGGGGCTTCTCCTGGTTTCCGGAGGAAATCTTGTTCCGGGTGGGATTCTTGTGAGGGTCTTCCAGCAGCTATCTTGGGGGTATCAATATCCACATGGACTTCTTGCCAGGTTCCAGATCCATCTATTGATTCTCTCTTATACTAGCCTGCTTCAAAACTTCTACATAATATTTAATAAATATAATGTTTACTAGGTGTATTTCCTAAGGGGTGAGGAAATAGGCACTCATACATAAAGTTTGGTAAACTTTTTCTCTAATGGGTCAGACAGTAAATATTTTGGGCTTTGTTGGCCATGAAGTCTCCATCACAACTACTCGACTCTGCCATTTCAGTGTGAAACTTGTCATAGACAATATGTAAATGAAGGGGTATGGCTGTGTTCCAATAGAACTTATTTACAAAAACCATTGGTGGGCTGGACTGGGGCCTGTAAGCTATGCTTCACAAACCTCTATTTTACAGAATAATTTAGCAATGTAAATGAAAGGTTTAAAAATAATATTGACCCAGAAGTTCAATTTTTAAACATGTATTTTCGGGAAATAAAACAAGCTCTTAGGCAAAGTTGAAGGATGCTCCTCATAGCATTGTTTTTAAGTGCAAAAAGACTAACTGGATAACAGCAGGGCCTTCTAATAATTACTGTGGCTGCATAACAAATGACTACAGAATTACTACACATCTGTTTTCTCAAAGTTTCTGTGGGCCTGTTCTTAAATACTGAGAATTTGACTCTCCCAATACTGGATGATTTCACTCACTACAGATAAAACAATCATGTATTATTGGGCATATTTAAAATACACAATTGAATATTGAAAAGAACATGGAGGAATTCTATCAGAGCTAAATGAAAACAAAGAGTGGCTTAGGAATAGATTTTCTTCTAGTTCTCAAATTGAACAACTGGTCTGACAGTTTTTGAGTGTTGTCTTAATAGAATACTGAAATACATTAGCAGAAACACACAATCACTAAAGGAGTGTCTTCCTGTAAACCCACCATTATAAGTTAGGAGAAACAAAGAAGAAGAAAAGAAACTCTCTAGGTATGAAACCCTACCTGTGGCTCAAATGATGCATTGACTAGAAATGCCTTGGAAATGGACTCCAATCAGTATCATCATATAATGATTAATTATAAAATTATATTCTATTTTTATTTTTAAAAAATAATGTTAAAACCTTAAGAGTTAATAGTTCCAGTGTATATGCTATTCATCCACTTAAGTAATAGAAAATTGCTAAAAGTTTAAGGAATATTAGAGTTTATAATTAACTGGGGAGGGCAAAGAAGAGCACTAATGTTTATTGAGAAAATACTATGCACAGGCACTTCAAATACATTATCTCTTTACAATATCTTTGTGAGGTAGGCATTACCATCCTTTTTTTTTTCTCAGGAAAGATGTTAATTAACTTTTACACTATTATTCAAGAGTAAAGACAGGGTTTAAGCCTTTGGAATTTATGAATGAAGCTCATGGCATCCTGTTGGTGTTTTAGGGTCATTTCTAAGGTAAATTATAAGGAATGGGAAGATCAAATCTACTAGCAATTCAGTTCTCCTGAGGTTTAAAGAATACCACCTAAGGAAGAAGATTTAAGAAAAACATTCCAGCGGAATCATCAAGACAGCAAGAAAGTAAAAGGACAGAGGGAAGAGTAGGCTTCGTAAATTTCTCTCAAGGAATGATAGTACATCTTTGGCAGTCTTCTCTTTTTCACTCCAAATCTCTCCAGGGTACGTTATCTGCTGTACAGCTTCAACGGTCTTTCACTTGATGATGACTCACAAATGTGTTTCCTCCATGACATTTTTCTAAAGTTCAACACACGTGTTCCAACAGCCTGTTGGACATGTTTAACCACCTACAGTATAACAGACATCCTCAATTTAATATATGCAAACTGCAGGTGCCCATCACTGGACCAAACAATTTTAATCAGTCGTGTCATTTGGAGAAAGGATGACTCAGCTCATGTGAGGTGACTACCCTGGACCAATCCATTATGGCTGGGAAAGGGATGCAGGCAGGGTTACCTTGTACAAACTAGTTGACAAAACAAGGGGTCTCATAAATGGGAAATCATTGGCATGATTAATCAATTACAAATGCAACTTTCAAACTGTTAACATGTTTTCCCCTTAATGATGGCATAATCTCTAGTTCCCATTTTGCAAGGGTTTTTGTGTATTTGTAGTTAGTTAACTGATTTTGTATCATGTTGAATAAGTCTTTGTGGAGAAACAGTGGATTTTGCTCCATTTGAGTACATAAAATTGTTTTCATTTACTTTTCTCTATTTTCTAGATTTAGCAGTTAGTTCATTAATGGCTGGAAAGCAAATGATGCAGAACAGTTCATCACCTCCCACAGAAGGTAATCTAGTGCCCATCACTGAGGAGATGGAGTTTTGAAATTTCTTAGAAACATTCACTGGTGGCCATGTCTGAGTCAGCCTTGTGGCGAGTTAAAGAATATGGTCACCTGAGTGCTATGGTGTGAGGAACCCTGAATGACCCAACCTCTGTTCCTCACACAAGCCATGTTCTTACTTGTTTCCAAGCCTTTGCCAAGTTGCAGTTCCCTCTGTAAGGAGGTGTCTCTTGGAGGGGTGGAAAGAGCATGATGTAACTGCCTCTCAGATCAGCAGTGAAATCCTACCCCTTCCTTTATCTAGTTATGTGATATTTATCTAGCAGTGAAATATGTGGTTTTGAGTATCACAAAAGAAGGTGGAGGACACCAAAAGAGGAGAGGAAAGATATGAAATGCTGAGTTGAACAAAAACAAACTTCATCTGAATAAAATTCGCCCACCTTCTCCAGACCCGCTTTTGCTCCCGTTAAAATGATGCCATCACTGACACTCATCTCTGTTACAGATGAGCTGTAACAGAGACTGAGTTGGACTAATCACTTCTCAGTAAATCTTATCAGTCATAGACCATGTGAGTTTATGGAAAAGTGTGATTTGTGTTGGAAGGTGCTTTTAGGTTGTAGGGCTTAATTTTTACTTTAAAAGATGGACTAAATAGGTCAACTTCTATATTTAATCCTGACAATTAAATTGAATGTTTGGAAACAAAATCTGTAAGCAAAGTTTATAGCTGAACTCTCTGGAAGTTTACATGTGATTAAGACAGAAAGGCAACTCATCTAAAGGCCTTATTATCACATATATGCAATAAAATCCTTTTTACTGAAAGCTTCCAAAGGAAAACTATTCTTGTTTTTCATTGTTGTATTCATATAATATACTACTTTTTCACTAGTAGTAAATATTTCTAATCATCTCTTACCACTAGACTTCATCATTTTTATTGGGTGACTCAACTGATGAAATTACAGATTTTTACAAAGATTATCTCACTTCATTTACTTTGTGTTTCTCCAAATTAAAAAAAGTAAACTTAAGAAAATTTCCTACTTGCTCAACCTTAATGCCATCTGTCTTAGTTTGCTAAAGGTTGCCATTGAAAATATTAGAAATGACTTGGTTTTTATATAGGTTAAAAACTTACAGTTCTGAGGCTGCAAAAACGTCGAAATCAAGGCATCATCCTAGATCCTGTCTCACCAAAGGTCAGCTGTTCTTGATCCTGGATTCCTGACATGTGGCAAGGCACAATGGTGGCTGGACTCTGTCTTCCCCTCTAGACTCACTTTCTCCCTAAGTTCAGCTGTGGGCCATCAGGCACAAGACGGTAAAATGGTGGCTCTGCTTGTCTCTGGAGCTCAGCTGTGGGTGATCAGACATATGGCTCATCTCTCCCGTCTCCTCTGGACCTCTTCTCTTCACTTTGAGCTGCTCCATGGGCATAGTCTCTTGGGGGACCTCTTTCCATGCCTCTGTGCCCTGCTGATTATACCCTCTGGCCTCTGGGACCTCTCCTTCTGTCTTTGAGGCAGTTTTCTGTGTTAGTGGCTTCTTAGTCCTCTGGTTATAAAGGAATCCAGTAAGAGGATTAAGACCTATCCCAAATGAAGTGGGTCACATCTTAAGATCCTACTTGCCCAAAGATCCTACTTATAATGGGCCCATACCCACAGGAATGGATTAACTTTAAGAACATACTTTTCTGGGGTCCATACAGCCTCAAACCATCACACCATCTTAGTTATTTCCAGTGAAAGTACTGTATTCTTTGCACATTTATTTATTGTCTGAAGCACCACACTTAGGAAAAGGCATTTAGTTCTTACATTATATTCTTATGTGGTGTTTTCAGTCTCCTCCAAACTTAGGAGAAGACAACTGCATATTTATTATTTGACTTCATTCCTGGAAAGCATGAGCAGTATGATAAATCTAATTGCCTCAGTGACCAAAAAATTAGATTTAGAACATTTTCTTTGTCTTTTAAGTTAGAAACTCCTGAGTTAATTTCAAAAGACTTTTTATTTAATTTGTCACACATATAGTAGATATTGTTTACCTAATAATACATAATACAGGCAAAATTGGTTAATCTCTGGATTGGGCTAAATACGTCATATACATTTTGTGAATGTTTAATTTCTCATCTAAGTCTAGTATTTCTGGAATAAGACCACCAAGCAAAGCCATGTTCTAGTACAACTTCATCTGCATGTGGATGATTTTAACACACAGATCCTTTATCAATCTTTTTTTCTTTTCTTTTTATATGTGTCTAGGTAACTTTTCACTATCTGTACACGAAGGCTGTACTCTCTTGTCCTCCTATTGGATATACAACTCTGATATTGATAGCATGGAAAATAATGCTCAGAGACAAGCTTCCCTGTTCCAAAGCTTACAGGACAGATAGAAATGAGACCACGGAAAGCAGCTGCACTGATGAGAGAATAACCTGGGCCTCCAGACCTGACCAGAATCCTGAACTAAAGATTCATCCAGTGGCCATCAGTCATGATGGATATTACATGTGTCAGATGGTAACACCTAATGGAAATTTCCATCGTAGCTTCCACCTCCAAGTGTTGGGTAAGGAGCACATATATTGAGTCATTTCTGATAACTAGATTTGGGACTGAAACAAATGTCTCTCCATTATTTCTTGGGCTAAGACTGCAATATTTTTCCCTTACATCCTGCAGTGCCCCCAGAGGTGACCCTGTTTCTAAGGGACAATAGAACTGTGGTGTGCAAGGCAGCTGCAGGGAAGCCGGCTGCCCAGATCTCCTGGACCCCCAAGGGGGTCTGTGTCCCTGAGGAAGAATGTTGGGGCAATGGCACAGTGACTGTCCTTAGTACATGCCACTGGGAGGGCAGCAATGTGTCTTCCATGACCTGCTCTGTCTCTCATGTGACTGGCAACAAGAGTCTGACCTTAGAACTTTCTCCAGGTTAGTCACTCTTTTTTGTTTTGTTCTTTTGTGTTTAATAGTTCCATTCTTTCAGAGGAGTTATGTTAAAAAGGAAAAAGAACGAGTAGAGAAATTTAACTCCTTTCCATTCAAGTATACTCTAACAAATCCCCTTTTTTATTTCTCTCCCTTCTCCAAAATTAAGAGATATATCTAGAGGAAGATTACAGAAATTTGCTGTAGAAGAAGATACTTTAGAATGGCTTGTATTCTATTTTTAATGTTCACTTCTATACATGGAGTAAATTAGTTGATTGGATACTATACTATCTGTGGCTGGGGCTTGGCAACTAATTAGTTTCAACAGGGTTAAAAGGTGGTAAATGATTTTTTTTTTTTTTGAGGTACCAGGGCCAGGGATTGAACCCGGGACTTCGTATGTGGGAAGCTGGCACTCAACAACTGAGCCACATCAGCTCCCCAATAAATGATTTTTTTTTAAAATTAAAATCTGGGGATTCCTTATGTAACCCAAGGTCTTTTTTCTGAGGCTATTCAGGTTCTGCACAAAATACCTCTCCAGTCCTTGACTTGGTGGGATAAGCCTATCTGCTCTGGGAGAAGGGAGACAAAGGGGAGTATGTGAGTGCATGTGCATGTGTGTGCATGTGTGTGTGCATGTGCATGTGTGTGTGCGTGTCTCTCTACTGTTCAGACTTGCCTTTGTACCCCTCTTCAGTCTGGTACTTCATTTCTACCCTCCATCGTGCCTGGATCCTTGTCTCTGGAGACTCCGGTTCATCTTTTCTTGGCTAAACATCCTGTTTTCTGTTGGTCTGGGAAGGACGGTATAGTTACCTGGTACACAGGGTCGGGAATAAGACTGGAAATAAGACTCTGACCTTAGAACTGCTTCCAAGTAAGTGGCTGTTTCTTTTAGACTAGTGAACTTGTTCCTCAGCCTTTTCTTCCATAGAAGAATTATAAATAATCAAGCAGAAGAAAAGGAAGTCTCAACTCCTAATTTGAAGATATTTTCTAACATTTAAATTGAAAATACCTTATTATGTTAAATAAATCATCCATGCTACTTTACCAAATAGAAGGAATTATTTAATAAATTCTTACCAGTTCATTTTCATTTCAGTGTGCCAGCCATAAAATATTACTTGGTAATTTAGTGATCTATAAGCTTTTACTTTCAGATCAATTACTGGTTTAAAAAGCAATAATTTTATGGAGTTTTAACAATGATTATTCAGTAGCTAGCCAAGAATAGCATTTATTTCCTTCCTGATTTCGCTGTTTTCTTTTCCCCTCTCCCTTGTCTTCTGAAGCTAACCCATCAATTCATTCACTAAACATTTATTGAATGTTCTCTATATGTTTGAATTTGGGGATACAAAGATGAAAAGATAAGGAACATGTCTTCAGATTGCTATCGGCAGATTGTCTGTGACTCGGAGCAAAGTCTTTGGCATAATACAGCTTATTTTTCACCCACTGTATGACCATGATCAGTATTTAATTTCTTTGTCCCATAGTTTCTTCATCTGTTGATGGGGATAATGGAATTTACTTTGTAGAGCTATTGTGTTAGTTAAATAAAATACTAAGTAAGGCACTTATAGTGCCTACCACATGGTTGGTGCAGAATAAATATTAGTTTTATTTTATTTATATTAATAAATATTAGCAATTTTATTTATGTCAATACATAGTAGCTATTATGATTTTTATAATTATTATTAAAAAATCACCATATCTTACTAATTATCCCTCATAAAGTTCCTCACATCTGTTCTTTACCTTCCATTATCAGTCTCATATAAACTCTAGGCTCATATCATTTCATATTTCTTATCTCTAACATTTGCTTTTTTCTCCAGTCCCATCCAACTTTCCTGACTTTCCCTTCTGTGGATCAAGATGGAACACTCTATCTATACTCTAATTCTCCTCCCCTTCCATCTCCTCAGAGGATTTGCTCATCAATTATACTCTCTTTTGTTCAATCTTTCCTTCTCTACAAATCCTTTTCTAAGGCTGAATATATAAACTTGCCTATTCCCACCACCCCCCTCCATATTTAAAAACTTGATGCTATGGTTTGCTCAAACTCCTACCCCTTCTCTTGCTTTCCATCCATATCCAAGCCTACATTTATTGTCCCTTTGTCACCTCACATCTGGTACTTAACTCACTTGTATCTGTCTGAACGTAATATTCTTTGACAGAGAGTACAAAGGTGATCCAAGTGCCAAATAAAATATAAATTTCTCATTTCTTGTCATTACTTAGCAGTTTTATCACATTTGATATGGTTTCTCCTCCCTTCTCATCTGGCTTTCCTCCCATTCTCTTTTGGTTCTTTTCCAAACTTTCAGTCAACTTCTTAGTATCCCTAAACAGATTCTTTTTATTCTATCTATCCCACGAATAAAGGCATTTCTACAGGTTCCATATTTGGCTCACTTCTCCTCTAATTTTACCCCTGTTCCTGAGCAATCTCATCCCTTGGCTTCAACCAATGACTAATTCTTGACTCTTAAATCTGTATTAGCCCAGGTTTCTCTTCTTGGCTACGTCTTATCAAAACCATCTCTCAAATGGACACCTTCACCAGTATGTGTCATGGACACCTCAACCTAATTATTTCTATAATTGAATTCCTCTCTTCTGTTCTTTCAGAATCGTCACATCTATATCTTGATAAATAATCCAAGCATAACCTGAAAGCATCTTACACCACTCCTCTTCCTTATTCCTCATATTCAAAAGCAGTCACTATGTTTTGTTGATTTTACCTTAAAAATCTTATTTGAACCATGTTTAAGGTAATTATAAATGAGTCTAACTCTGTTACATTGGAGAGCATATGTTCCAAAGTAGGCCTCTGACCATGTGTTGAATTCCTGGGATTGTCTGCCCAGCTTATAGGGCCTAGATGTCTCTAGAGCCTTCAGGAGCCCCCCTCTTTGAGGCACTATTTACTGTGGCAGTCAATGAGATACTACTGAGACGCGCACTCCTGACTCATTTTGAAATTAGCCATAAAAACTCATTTGTATTTAATATTTCCCCCTTTGGTCAAGGTCTTTTTCCAAATGCATCACTAGTTAGTGCTTGGTAACAATCCCTCAGTGCCAGCGTGGCTCATCCCTGGGAGTTATGGCCCATACTGGGCAGGGAAAGGTAGTGTGTTAATATGCTGAGTTTGGCTTGGAGAGAGGCCACATTTGAGCAACAAGGAGGCTTCCAGGAGGTGACTCTTAGGCAATATATAATACCAGGCTAAGTTTCAATTGCACAAGTACAAGGTTCATAACTACAACTATCAATGTCAAGGACCTGGCATAATGGTCTGTCCTCCTTTGCTAGGCACTGTCCATGTACTCAGGACATTCTTGCCACTCTATTAAAGAATGTAGCAGGACTTCCTAGGATGAGAATTTGATATTCCTTTGATTATTGTATGGGTCTCCACCCACTGAAACAATACCCCATGCTCACTTGACCATATTCATATGCCATAGAGGCATGCCCCAGATATACCCCTCCCCACACATCCTCCCATCGCTGACATCCTGCACCAGTGATTCTCCCCTCCCCAAAAACAAAGTCAATAAAGCCCCTTTTATTTGAACCTATAATTAGCACTATACTTGTTAAATAAATGTCCTAGAGGCTTAAATCTTTGGTCTGTTCATATGCCAGTTGAGCCCTTAATCTCAGCAAAGTTGCAAAATGTACTCTCTAGTTCATTTGACTCACCCGGGACAACTAACAAAAGGATGATGATGGACATTGTCCATCCCAAAAAAACAGAGAGTATCTACAACTGCAAGACAGTTCCATCCATCTGCCCCATGGGATTTAAGCCCCTTCTCAGTCAGAATCAGTGGACATCACGATCCTAAAATTCTCAACATTGAGGAATGAATAAACATAAGGGGGGAATGCAACTATAGACTAAAGTAGACTTATTATTCTTCTAGCAATGGAAGAACTTGTAAATTTGATTGAAAAGCAGTGGCCACAAGAGATTCTGAGGGGAGGGAGGAGGAAGAATTGGTAAAATGTGGGGCATTTTGGGAACATTGGAATTATTCTGTATGACATTACAATGATGCATACAGGCCATTGTACATTTTGGTCAAAAAATTGTGTGGTGCAAAATGTAAACTGTAATGCAAACAATAGATCTTGGTTAGTAGCAATGCTTTAATATGTGTTCATCAATTTTGACAAATGTACCACACTAATAAAAGATGTTGTTAATGGGGAAAAGTGTGTGTGTGTGGGGGGGGGAGTGAGTAGAGTAATGGGAATCCTCCTATATTTTCGATGTAACATTTATGTAATCTAAAGCTTCTGTCAAAATTAAAAAAAAAAAGAAACTTTCTTGAATTTGGACCTTTCTCTTTCTCCCCACTGTTTAGCTGAGCCCGAAATTATCTCTCCACAGGATTAATGGAATGGTCTTTTAACAGGTCAACTGTCCCCTAGCTTACCTCCCTCCAATTTATTCCCTACACTATTGCTAGTGTGATCTTTCTTAAATGAAAATTGTCACTCCCCTCCTTAAAATCTCTCAATAGTTTCTCTTTGCCCCAATGAGGCTAATGCCCTTTGACAACTTCAACCCGCTGCTCTCCTCAGCCTCAGGTTCCCTCATCTCCAGCCTGCACTCCATGCTTGTGGGTCACATTAGGCTCCTCAAAAATGTTCTAATCTGTTTCTTCTAACATGCAATTTCTACTCCCCCTAAAAAAAAAAAAAACATAACACTTTCCTCCCCCTACATTCTTTTCCCATTCCATTTGACCAGTTCCTACAGAAACTGAACCTCTAGGATGATTTTCCCCTCATTCTGTTGTTGGGTTAGTTATTTCTACTCTGTGCTCACGTAATGACTCATGCTCACCTCTGTCTGAGTACTACTTCAATAGCCCTGTACTTGTCTGCTCACTTCTCTGACTTTCCTAGAACAGTGTAAACTCCTTGACAGTAGGAGCTACATCTTTCATTTCTATATTCCTGGGGTCTGACACTTAGAAATAACAGCTGAATTAGGTCCAGATCATGTCATACTTCATTTATATATAACTCACTCTGTACTCCATAAATGATTTATGTTGACTTGTATTCATATCTTTGCTCAAGTTACTTCTTTCCCTTGAAAAGTCCTCCCCTCTTCGCTTAATGTATTTAGTCCTGTCAATTGGCAAGACTGAGTTCAAATCCCATTTCTCCCTGATCTCCCCAGTTAGCGTTGGTTAATTATTATTTCTTAGATGACTTATAATCTTTAATGCTTTCTTAGCACTGTTTGCTTTGTTGTAAGTTATCTTTTCATTGGTATAGACCTTACTTCTGTAATTGGAATGTAAGCTTTTCGAAGGTCTTGGACATATCTTCATATTCCCTTGTAGTGCCTGTAAGATTGACATTGAGCACGTTATTCAGTGTGATGACTTGACCTGTTGGAGCAAGAGTCAACAGGTTCCCACAGTCTTTCAGCTGCCAATTTCATAGGAGAAAAGTCTTCAGAATGATGCTGCTAATTCCTCCCATTTTATCCTTTTAATAATTCTTGGAACCATTTTACAGATGAATAAATGGAAGTATAAATAAATGAAATGCTTCACTAAATGGATTACAGCAACTCAAATCAAAATCACTTCATTGTGTGAGAAATGTTATCAGTGAGTGCCCAATATATCAAGAATAATGCCCGTCAATGGATTAATATTTACATGGAAATTTAGAAAGGACATTTCCTTTCTTTCAATACATTAGTAAGTATTCAGCAATGTCTGTCAGGCATTCATTTATTCAGAAAAATATTTATTAAAAACCTACCACATGCAAATCACAATACTGTTGTGAAAGAAAGATACATTAGCAAGATAAGAATTGTAATTTAAAACATTTTTTAGAGAAGTTGTGGATTTACAGAACAATCATGCATAAAAAAACAGGTTTGCCATTTACCATACTATTATTAACACTGTGCATTACTGTGGTACATTTGTTACAATTGATGGAAGTACATTTTTATAATTGTACTATTAATTACAGTCCACGGTTTAAATTAGGGTTCACTGTATGTGTTGTACCATTACATGGAATTTAAAAAATTATTCTAGTAACATATATACAATGTAAAATTTCCCCTTTTATCCACATTCAAATATATTATTCAGTTCTATCAATTACATTCACACTGTTGTGCTACCATCACCACCATCAATTATCAAAACTTTTCTATCACCCCAAATAGAAACTTTGTACATTTTAAGCTTTAACTCCTTATTATTTACCCCCATTACATCCCATGGTAGCCTATATTCTAGATTCTGACCCTAAAATTTTCCTTATTCTAATTATTTCATATCAGTGAGATTATACAATATTTGTCCTTTTGTGTCTGCCTTATTTCAGTCAACATGATGTGTTCAAAGTTTTTCATGTCGCGTGCATCACAACTTCATTCTTTTTACAGATGAATAATATTCTGCCGTGTGTGTTTTTTTGTCAGTCTAGCTAATGGTTTGTCAATTATATTGATCTTTTCAAAGAACCAACTCTTGGTTTTGTTGATTCTCTCTAGTATTTTTAAAATATCTATTTCACTTATCTCCACTCTAATCTTTGTTATTTTCTTCCTTCTGTTTGCTTTGAGTTTAGTTTGCTATTCTTTTTCTAATTCTTCCAGTTTTGACGTTAGGTCTTTGATTTGAAATCTTTCTTCTTTTTTAATGTAAGCATTTAGAACTATAAGTTTCTCCCTCAGCACTGCCTTTGCTGCATCCCATAAATTTTGGTATGTTGTATTTTCATTTTCATCCACCACAAAATATTTCCTAATTTCCCCTGGGACTTCCTTTTTAATCCATGTTTAAGAATACATTGCTTAATTTCCATATATTTGTGAATTTTCCATTCCTCCCCCTGTTTCTGATTTCTAGCTTCATTCCCTTGTGACTGGGAAAGATACAGTGTATGATTTCAATATCTTTTAATTTATTGAGACTTATTTTGTGACCTAAAATATAATCTATTCTGGAAGAATTATCTCTGTGCACATGAGAAGAATATGTATTCCGTTGTTGTTCAGTGAAGTGTTCTATATGTCTGTTAGATCTAGTTGGTTTAGAGTATTGCTCAGGTCTTATATTTCCTTATTAATCTTCTGCTAAGTGTTCTACTTATTATTGAAAGTGGTGCATTAAAGTCTCCCAAAATTAATGTAAAACTTTCAGTTTTTCCCTTCCAATCTGTCAGTATTTGCTTCATATATTTTGGAATTCTGCTGCTGAGTGTATATATATTTATAGTTGTTACATCTTGTTGAATTGACCTATTTATCAGTATATAATGACTGTCTTTGTCCCTCATAACTGTTTTTGACTTAAAGTCTATTTTATCATTTATTAGTATACCCACCCCAGCTATCTTTTGGTTACTATTTGCATGCATACTTTTTTCATCCTTTTATTTTCAGCTTACTTATGTCTTTGAATTTAAGGTGAGTCTCTTATGGACAGTTTATAGTTGGGTTATGCTTTTTTTATCCTCTTTTCTAATCTCTGCCTTTTGACTACAGAATTTAATCCATTTACATCTAAAGTCACTTGATACTGCAGTACTTTCTTCTGCCATTTTGTCATTTAGTCTTTGTAAGTCTTATACCTTTCTTGTCCCTCAATTCTTTGATTAATGCCTGCTTTCATATTTATTTGGTTTATTAATTGTACCATATTGACTCCCTTTTCACTTCTATCTGAATATATTTTTCATATTTTTCCTTGTGGTTACCATGGGATTAAAATTTAACATCCTAAATATGTAACAGTCATATTCAAATTGATAACAACTTGACTTCAATTACTTACACTGTTCCTGTACCCCTCTGTCCCTCTACTTTTTTTTTTGTATTTGTTAAAAATTATGTCTTTCTATATTGGATGTCCCAAACCCTAGATTTATCATGACTTTTTATGCATTTGTATTTTAGTACCTGTAGGAAGAAGTGGAGTTACATACCAAAAAAATACAATACAATAGTACTGGCAGTTATAATTATCCACTGGGTTACCTTTACCTGGGATCTTTATTTATACCACTTTGAACCACTGTCTAGTGTCTTTTCCTTTCAGTTTGAAGAACTCTCTTTAACATTGCTTGTAGGGTGGGTACAATGGTGATGAATTCCTTCAGCTTTTATTTGGAAATGTCTTAATCTCTTCCTCACTTTTGAAAGAAATTCTCATTGCATATAAAGTTGTTGGTTGGCAATTATTTTCTTTCAGCACTTTAAGTATTTTAACCCACTGCCTTCTTGCCTCCATTGTTTCTGGTGCAAAATCAGCACTTAATCTAATTGGGAGTCCTTTGAACGTAACACGTTGCTTTTCTCTTGTGGCTTTCGAGTTCTCTCCTCATTCTTTGTATTTGACAGTTTGATCGGTATGTGATGGGTGTACTTTTCTTCAAGTTTATCCTGTCTGGTGTTCTATGGGCTTCTTGGATATGTATCTGCACATCTTTTTCTCTGTTTGCAAAGTTTTCTCCATTATTTCTTTGAATATTTCTTCTGTTCTTTTCTGTCTTCTCCTTCTGGGACCCCATAATATATATACTGGTATACTTAATGGTGTCCCAGAGGTCTTTTAGACTATTTTCACTTTTTATAATTCCTTTTTCTTTCTCCTCCTCAACCTGACTCATTTCAATTGTCTTGTCTTTGAGTTTGCTAATTCTTTCTTCTGCCATCTCCAATCTGCTGCTGAAACCCTCTTTGGAATTTTCCATATCAGTGGTCTTCAACTCCAGTAGTTCTGTTTGGTTCCTTTTTAAAACTTTTACCTCTTCATTGAGATTCTCATATTGTTCATTCTTTGTTTTTCTGATATCCTATAGTTCTTTCTCTGTATTTTCCTTCACCTCCTTGAGCATTGTTAAGATCATTTTTTTAAGGCTTTGTTTGGTATGTCCACCTTCTGGTCTTCTTTGTTGGAGTTTTCTGGATTTTTATCCTCTTCCTTTGGATAGGTCATCATTACCTCTTTATTTGTTTGTCTTATACTCTATTACATGCTGTAAATTTTAATATTTAAAAATGTGAACTCTAGGATTTATTCCCTGAGATATCTGTTTCTAGAGTTTGTCACCAAATGGTTATATGACAGAGATTTTCTTGAGTTTCAGCCCTCCTACCAGGAAGTTCTGCTCAAGGTGAATGCAAAGTTCAGGGTCCTCCCTGTCTTTTCTGGGCCTGTGTCTTGTCCTGGGCTTGTACTTTCTAGTGGCCTTAGGAGTGCTCCCTCTACTTCCCTGTGACAGAGCTTCTCTCTCTCCTGGGTTTCCACTTCCAGACTTAAAGCAGGTCCACCTCAATTGTTTTTTACACTACTTTCATTGTCACACCTGCTTTTGCCTGGAGGGCAAATTCTGGGGGTGAGCGAGAGGCATGTCAGAAAGGAATTTCCCAATCAGTCTTTTCCAGCTGGAATAAGGCCAGGGCCAGGGACCCACAAAGGAGCACCAGCCAGCTCCCAACTGCCTTGGAGAGAGAACCAAGAAGGTACCAGGAAAGGCAACAGGAGCTTCTTCTGTGGCTTCTCAAAGCTGCATTTTCTTGATCTGCCAAGCAAATGCACACTTTCAACTGTTCTCTGCAGCTGTGAGGATTCATATTGTCATTAAGTCTCCTCTATCACCTTTGTCTGGGGTGGGTTGGAGCAATGGCTGGCCTCAGAGCTGGGTCCCCAGTGATCGAAAGTAGCTAATCTAAAGCTGTGGCCTATGTCCACTCTGGATCTTGGGGAAGTAGATTTTTATGTCCTTTCATGATACCAGCAAGCTACACCAGGGGCCAGACCCAACTGCTGCTTGCCATGAGAATGGGGGATGGGTGCCACTTACTGCCTGGGAAGAGAACAATTTACTGGTACTTACTATAATTTACCAGCCTCTTCTTCCTGCTCTTCTCTGGATGCTGTACAGTGTTCTACTGGACTCAGGAGTTTTGCAATAGTTGATACAGATACTTCCTTACTGTTTAGTAGTTGTTCTGGTGAAGGGACTGATTTCTGAAGATTCCTACTCTTCCACTTTCCCACAATCCTTTCCCTAAATTTTAATTTAGAAGGTATTTTGATTTTGACAGCCTATGAACTTTCAGGAATATTTTTAAATGCTCTTTCAAATTGTTGCTTCTAGTGTCTTAATTAGAAGAATATTTGAAATCATTTATCATCCCTGCCTGTGTTTAAAGGTCTCAGAGCCTCAGGATCTCCAGTGTCATCCTTACTGATCATTATCTATTGGAAACTCTCTCTTTTATTGGTCCTTGTGGTCATCGTGGGATTCCTTTACTTCCAGAGGATAAATGGTTGCAGGTAGGTAGTAAAAGACTGAAAAATATAGTATTCACTGGAAAGACAACATCATTGTAAGGTTTTTGAATTTACATCTTTGGAAAAACCTGTACCCTGTTTTGGCATTTTGTGTTTGTTCCCTCAGCCCCTTTAATAATGTAAAAGCTTTGTTAATAACTGAGAGCTCAAGCAAAGGTGCCCTCCAGCACTGGGGCAAGAACTTCTGCTTCATAGTAGGTTTTCCCAAGGAGAGATGTACCCTGGCCTACTTTTTGAGATTTCACTAGGGGATGTGAAATGTAGCTGGGGCTTCTCAAGTGATTACTTCCAAGTTTTTACTTCTGAGGGTCTGTGTTTATGCCTGCTTAATTATATATTTGTTTTTTCTAGAGCTTGAAAAATTCAGAAATCTGGAAGTCAATTGAAACTTGATGAAACATCACAGAAAAGAAGCGATTTGAAACCAACCTTCAGGTTTACAGTCTAGCCTAACAGCTCCTGTGCCTCTTTGATAACCTTTGTGTTTATGAAAATCAATTTAATACCTTGCAAGACCTGTTTCAAACTCTTAGCATACAGTACATGCATATATGCAAAAGCTTGGTGCCTGCCATTATAAATGCCTGGGATGACTCATATTCTGCCCTTAGCCTCATGTGTTTTTTCAAAAGTAAAATAGCTCTACTTCTCAATCTAAAGAGGAAGATGGCATAGCAAAAGACAAATAAGAGTGCACTGAAGTTTTTCTATACTTCAGGGCTTCTTTGGATGGTGCTTTCATCCTAGCTTCTTGATCACTCCTTTCCCTCCTCCCCACCCATCTGAGATGCTAATCAGTGTTGCAATGTCAAGAGCCACTCCAAACCCATCCCTTTCTTGCTTGCTGACAATTAATCGGGCAGTTGTGTCATATATTTGGACTGATCAATGAATAAATGGCTTGAGATAATTTTTAGCTGTACTTGCATTTCTGCAAAAGTTATAAATTGACCTCAACTAAGGAACTGTTGTAGTCATTGGAGACTGCTCTGAATGTCCTCTCACCTTTTAGAGCTTCAGTTTCTCAATTCCCTTTCTTGTCTGTACTCTGGGGTACAAAGGTTGGGATTAAAAGAGTTTATTGATAGTAAGAATTGGGAGTGTTTGATGAAAGCCTTCCCATCCTCCAGGGTCACTGTAAAACTGGTACTCCATCTTCACTGATACATGTGGTAATCTAACAGAAAAAGTGTTCTTTTATTTAAAGGAAGAAATTTCTTATGTAAAGTGGCAAGTGATTTGAGCTATTACTTTTATTTTTAGCAACAAACTATAAGGGGGAGAATGTATAATGTTTGGAGGACACTATATACTTTAGGCTGGTCTCATTGTAATAACCCAGAAACGTCAGCGCATTTACGCCACAAAAGTTTAATTCTTGCTTACGTCACATTCCAATGCATACTGGTGTGACTGGGGCAGGGGAAGTTCTGCTCTAACCTATCAGTGCATCCTGCAGTTCTTCCCTTCTCAAAGTTTTCTCTATTCAGGAGGTAAATGGGAAAGAGAGAAAATGGAGGATTATATATGGAAGTTTTTTTTTTTTTTTTAATTTTAAATTTTTAAATTTTTATTTTTTATGGCCAGGCTCAGAAGTAGCAGTCCCTTCTGCTCACATTCCACTGGCTAGTACTCAGTCACATGACCATGCTAATTTCTAAGGCAGTTGAAAAATGTAGGCTAGTTGCCTTGGAAGGAAACAGGTTTGGTGTACATCTAGCCAGTCTCTACTCATAGCAAAGAATAGGGAAGGGCCTAAGATTAACACCTACTTCTTTGGTAATTGAACATGAGACAATAAATTAATAAATAGTGTCATACATAACTTATATGCAACTCTTTTCTATCTTTCTTTTGTATTATAATTCTCTCATGTTTAAGTCAGGGTTTAAGGTGGAAAGAAGTCTGGTAATACATTTCTGTAACATACTTGAAAATACTATGACAGAGAGCAGATGTGGCTCACATGGTTGAGTACCTGCCTCCCACATGGGAGGTTCTGGGTTTGATTCCTGTTGCCTTCTGGAAAAAATAAAACAAAAACAAACTACAAGCAAAACAAATGAAAAAACCAACTCAGGGAAGCTGATGTGGCTCAGTGATTGAGTGCTGGCTTCCCACATACGAGATCTCAGGTTCAGCTCCCAGTAGCTCAAAAACAAAAACAAAAACAAAAACAAAAACAAAAACAAAAAAACTATGGCAAAGTTTGCCAGTTGCCTGGCCTACTGCTCATCCTCCTCCTTCTCCTTGTGGTAGATGATTATATTAATGACTCTAAATTTTCACCCCTCCTTCTATCCATGCAATTTGTCAGTTGACTTTAGAGTTCTTCTGATAAAGGGAGCATATATTTCTCTGCCCCATGTAATTTTCTTAGTACAATAAGATGAGGTGTGCCAGTTCTGAGCCTAGGTCTAAGAGGTCTTGCATATTTTTACTTGCTGTTCCATGAAAACATACCTGGACTCTCCTCATGGAGAGAGCTGAGTTACCCCATCCGAACCTTCACCTCTCTTTTGAAGCCAGCTTAGATCATCCAATAGTCAGCCAGCCTCTAAACATGTGAAGAAGCTCAGCCAAGATCAGCAGAGCTGTCTAGCTGATGCCCAGTTCATCCAAACATGAGCAATTGTTGCCACTGAGCTTTTGTGGTTATTTTTTACACAACATTATTGTGACATTAAGTAGCTGATACATTGCTTAATAACAGAACTCCAATTTTATTTAGTGTGGGGATGTACTTAGCTAAAAGACATTTACCAGTTTCCATTGTAGTTGAGTATGACTACCCATGTAAGTTTTGGCAAATGAGATTTAAGCATAAATCTTATGTGAGATTTTTGGTAATTTTCCTTAAATAAAATGGAGGGTTCCTTTTTTTTTGTTGTTTTTTTTTTTGTTTTTCTTCCTTATCTCCTCTTTCTGGACTACAACATTGATGTAGTGACTGGAGCTCCAGCAGCCAACTTGGTTGATCTATGGGTGACCTTGAGGATGGAAGCCACTGACTAAAATAGTAGAAAAGAAAGATAGAAAGATCCTGGTGCCTGATGACCTTGGGGTTGCCAAACCAACCCCAGAGCTCTTATCTATACAATTCTTTCATATGAAAGAGAATAAGCTATTTTGTTCAAGACACTGTTATTTTAGGATGGAGCCGAATTTAATCTTAATTGATACAAATACATAGTCAGTCATCTCAACAACAGCTAAGTTCTATTCATGTGCCTTTTCATGGCTTATTTTTGTTCTTTGCCTGGAGATAATGAAACAGATTTAACTTCTGAAGGTAGAAGTCATAAGAATGAGAACCATAACTACAAAATTTCCAGAATTACTGGATATGAAAACTCAGGGGTTGATGTGGTTATGGTGAGAGAAGTCCTTAGTATCTGAGAGTGTGTAAAGATCATCCAATAGTCAATTCCTAGACATGTGAGAACATATGCATTAGAGTAGGAAGATAAAAATACTGTTGTGGGTTCTTGGAGAGGATGTGAGCAGGAAAATCAGAGGAACTGAAATTTTTGGGTCTTTATTATGCTAATCCTTTTTTCCACTAAGAGGATTCCATCACTCCTGGAAGAGATGTATCAGAATTCATGCTCCTTCTCTACCTCAATCTCACTGCCATGATTTTCTGGATGATGTTGGATTGGATATATCGAAAGCTACAGCCATCACCCTTCACTTCCAACAAATGCATAGAGATAAATATATATATATATGTTCTTTTTCTTGGTTCTGAACAATGCATGACTAATTGTATTCCCAAATTGTGAGAAATTTGGAGCAATGTTTAGCAAAACACAATTGAGAGCCACTAGATGGTGCTTCAACTTAATTCTTTCAATGTTTTGCAGTAAGTTAAAATCTACTAAACTCAGGAAAAGAAATCTTGCATTTTTTTTCTTTAAGTTTTCCATACAACTGCCCCTTCATTTACTAATTCTTTGGGTCTTGGGTGGTTTTGGAGCAATTACACAATGAGGGGATAATGCATTAAATTAGAATTTAAGGAAATAAAACATTTTCAGTTGTCAAACTTTAATTGTACCACCCCTTTCACTTTATTTTAGAAGAAACATTTTGTTTACCAAGAAACATTTTGTTTACCAAATGAGATAGAGGCAGATATTAATAGTCTCACCTCAGGGGAAGGGGACATGTGAGGATCTCTTAGTAGTAAAGCCAAGATTAGTACCCATTTATTTATTATTCTGGAGGGTTGAGATCACCCATTGTTAAAAAGCAAATGGATGCTTGTTAATGTTAGTTAATGGCAGCAGATGGTTAGAGCTACAAATAATATTGGCTGGTCTTCTCTACTTCCTGAACCCTCCCCCATGTTTCCTCCACGATCATCTTTTAGCAACACACATGGTTTTCTAAAGCTGGAAGAAAGCTACAGATAAATTAGGCCAACTTCCTCATTTTACAAAAGAGGAAACTGAGACTCAGAATTAAGTGGCCATTTGGTGTTACTAAGAAACCATCTGACTTGCTTTGTTTGCTACTGATAGTAATCACATAGTGGGCTTTACAACTTGTTTTGTTTGAGGTGAGAGTTGAGGTTCAAGAGGGAATTGGAGTCTTCAATGAATCACAAGATGAAAAAGTGAAGCAATAATTGAAATTTTCGTGAGGTTAGTTACTATCTTCAAGGAAGATTTGGATATCATTGGTTGTTAAAAATTAACAGAGGGAGTGCATGTAGCTCAGTGGTTGAGCACCTGCTTCCCATATACAAGGTCCTGGGTTCACTCCCTGGTACCTCCTTAAAAAAAAAAATAATGGAGAACCATCACACATCAAGTACATCACATGCTCAACTTTGAGAAGATGGATACAATGGAGAGATTTAAAAAATTGCTTTCTCCAATCTGGAAGGAAGAGAAGAAGCAGAAAGGGAAATTTTGTCTGTTTATTTTGGGAAATACACCAACAATTTAGACAGAGAGGTAAGGCCCAGGTTGTAGAATGGATTGGGACTGATGATGAGAAACCAAGAGTGACCAAGAATTGGTCTGGGATTAGAAATTTAGGGCAAGAGATGAAAGGAAACCACCAGAGAAAGGTAAATACTCCATCATGTATCTTCAGAACGCTGGGGAGGGTGTTGAACTTCCCAAAATTACACTGGCTAAGGCTAAGGTTATTTTATTTGAATGTTAAATGAAAAGATTATCCCAGAAGGCTGGAGCTTTTAAGGACCTTTGTGAATCAAAAGGATGACTAGAACAAGAATCTCATAAAGTACCTATGGAGTTATTAATTTAACTGAGGATATAAGTATTCTATGTCCTGGTAGCAGAGAGAAATCTATAATCTTTGAAAGTCCTGTATAGCTCTAGAGTCTAACACGTACCTACATAATTCCTTGTGGCTTGGCAGTTTATAATTTTCTGGACTAGAAGAAAAAAATGGGGAATCAAATAGTGACATTCAGAAATCCTTATTTCTTAGAGTTTTCTCCTCATCTTCTTAGGCCTTCTCCAATAACAAACCACACCTATGATAGGCCAGAAAGACAATTCAGCAGATCCCCCCCATGACTGTGTGAGTCCAATGAAGGGCTTTGATGGGAAGCAGTACCCTTTGTACTTTCTCTTTCTCAGATGTGTGTCCAGTTGCCATTCCTGGGCAGGGAGTTGGGCATTTTCTTTTGAGTGCTGGTCTTTATGTCTTCATTGAGATCTGTAGCTCTGTGCATTGTCAGCTTCCAGCACACACCCGGGAAAAGTGCACCTGAAATGGCATCAAAGAGCCAGAGGGCCCCAAGTTTATAATGTGGTAGGTAGACTGAAATCTGTGCTAGCTGAAGACACTGCATCTCTGAATTCTGGGTTAGTATGGTGCCTGGCACTGTGTGTAGTTTGGATGGATAGACAGGATAAGGGAAAAATCTTCATCCTTTTAGTAGGATCTAAAAGACCAGGATGCCAAGTAATTATGTTGCTTATTCCTAAGGCTACCTATGGCACTCACTTTGAGTGAATTCATACTCTGAGTGAATTCATCCATTCATTCATCAAATATTTATTAATTTCTTAGTATATATAAACCACCATGCTAAATTCTGAAAAATAAATACCAAGTAAAATATGAATCAAACACTGAATAAAATATGCTCCTTACTCTAAAGATTTCACAGTGAGGAAGACAAACATATAAGCAGATTACTAAAATCCAGTGTAAATATGATAATAGAGGTATATAAACAGTATTATAGTGATCAAAAGAGGAAATACCTAGTTCTGACTGAAGGTATGGTTTGTATTTCAGGAAAAGCATTGCATGAATTAAGAGACTTTCAGGTGCAAGAAACAGAAAGTCAGACTCTGACTTAATCAATAATGACATATTATTTTGCATAAGAAGTAGTCCAGAAGTAGAACCATTTTCAAATCTGGTGTTTCAATGGCTCTTCAAAGCCTGGTAGGGCTTGGATTCTACCTCATCTCTGCTTTGCCATTGTCAGTGTTTGCTTCATCCTCAGCTGAAAGTAAAAGGATGGCAGGCATCCCAAGTTCGTAGCCAGACCTAATATATCCAGAGGAAGAGAATTAGCCATCTCTTCCTGGGATTGCATCTTACTGGTGAAGACCAAGAGCCCCTGCAAGCATCCCTCTTGTCCTGTTAGCCAAGGTCACATGCCAGTTCTTCAACCAATCTCTGGGAAAGGGACTAAGGTTAAGCTTATATTAATTAGGCCTTCCATGGAGCTGAGGCTAAGGTCAGCTTCCCTGGGGCACATAGTCTGAAGGAGAGAAGTAGGGACTTGAACAAAATTGGGCTTTGTTAAGAAGAAAGAAGTAGAGAATGCTTGCAAAAGCCTTCAGGAAGCAGATGATAACAGTCAAACAGAGTTTTAAAAAATGAATAAGAACTCTGAAGATGGACAAGGGTAGGGAAGAAAGGCAAGCTAGGAAGAGAGGACAGCATGGGTGAAAGTAGGAAGGTATGACAGGGTGTGTCTCTTTAAGGATAATGGGGAGACTGTATCATCCCCTCACACAAATCCTACGTTTCAAGAAGTCATCTGGGGACAGAAGACAGAGACAGAAAATAAACTGTTATTCTATTGAGATTGCCAGGATAGTTTTGCAGATCCAGCAAATTTTGATGAATTTATAACATTTTCTGAACAGAATGTCCAAATCTTTTGACTGATTCACCCATCCCTGTTTTTAAAGATCAAATAAGGAGCCAAGAACATTGGTTTATACACAGTGGAGAAGAGAGGTGGAGGGAGTTCAGCTTGGAGAGGCAGTGGGTCTGATGGGTGATGTCACTCATCTCAGCAATATGGGACTCTGCTTCTGACCAGTTGGGTAAAGCTGGCAGAGTTAAGAAACTTCTTGCTCTCATTTTCCCTTACGAAATATGAAGATAATGCTAGCTCTTAACCCAGGTGAAATTTAAATGTTTATAAATTTCCTTGTGAAAGGTGCTATAGAAATACTAAGCCTTATTATTCTTCCTACCTGTTTTCAAATGCCCCTCAAGCACACATTGGCATGCAGAAAAAAAATTGACAGTGTGCTTTCCCTAAAATTTCTGTCCTTCCTAAGACATAAAGACCCTGAATCCTGCATACCACAGATACATGGGTCCCATTTCCAACTGGGTCTTCTCCACTCTAAAGCTCTCACACATTGAGGAGAGAGCTCTTCAGAGGTACATTTATCACCAGGGAGAAAAGAAATGAAGATCTCTGTACAGGTAGAAGGAGTCATGGCACTAATAAAAAGTTTTTACAAATTTAACAAGAGGGAAAGGAAAAAATTCACAGACCCCAGATTCAGAAAAAACAAATTTTAAAAAAGATACATTAAAACAAGGATCATGAAGCTCAAGCAAATGTTATGACTCTTAGGAGAAGAGAAAATGAATCACTTTTCTCTGTTATGATTTGCTTGTTAGTAAAAATTTGATTCTCCTGGGGAAACAAGGTTGTACGTTATGTGACTAATTAGCTGCTTTTGCCTCTTGACACGATGAAAATGCCTGAGTATGTAAAAGCTTTTTAGCTTCTCTTTTATGCTATTTTGTAAGAACAGTGAGCAAGAGACCTATTGAGAGGGTCATTTCTGGCTAAGCCACGAGTTTTACTTCATTTCTGAAGAGCATCTTGTCTACAGTGCTGCTTCCCGATTCCACGGGAATCACTGAAACTGGAAAGGCAGCTAGCCTCCTCTGTTATGGGTACTATGTAGGCAAGTCATGCTCTGGGGAAGGATAACCTTGTATGTTGCTGTTGATTCTTGGAATGGACACAAACCCCTGTAGACCTGGGTAAGGCTGTGTGGGAGATAGAGAACTGAACCCGGTTATTTATTTTGTGTCCATGACTGCTTACAATTTATTTGTAATTCATGCACTTCTGAGTATAAGGCTATTGGCCAGAAGACACCATCTGTGACAAAATGCCTTTTAAAAATCTCCCCCACAGACTTTCCCATATTCCTTGTAATGGAAAATTGCAACACCATTTATAAAACAAGGAGCCATCCTAGATGTCAGCTCCAAGAAGCTACAGTTAATGTCTTGGGAATAGAAAGAATGATTAAACAACTAGCATTCCAGCAAGAAGCATCTGTCTTTTGTCATTCTCCCCAAAGCAACATAAAATGTGCAGAGGAAGGCAGCCATTTCGGCAGGGGTAAAAGAGGTCAGCTGCTTGTAACATTTTCCACCATTACCTTACAACTAAAACCCCAAACCCATTAGTTTCCAACTGCCTATCAGGGGAGGGTGTTTGCTGATGCAACCCAAGGAGGCCTAATCACAGTAAACCATGACAGTCTCTGCACCCAGACTATGATTAAATGGCAGAGCCTTGGGAGGAGCTGGATGTGAAACTTTATCCCCATGCCAAACTCTACGCAGGTTTTGAAATTTTCTGATTTTTTTCTATTTTGCTTTTTTTCAGATTTCTATCTAAAACATGCTTTCCTTGGCAGCCTCCCCAGAGGATCGGGAAGTCATAACACAGGCACTTTCCAACTCTTACCTCTGCAAGATGGTAAAACAGACTTAAGACTTGCAAATTGCAGCTGTTCTTGGGCAAGGACTCTGACCAGGCAGAAATGAACAGATACACTGGCAATGTGCATGCACACGCTGGATGGGCTGCAAAACAATCCATCTTCAGGCTGTCGTCGTGTAAGGGAGAGGCTATCTGTGTGCATCCAATCACACCAACTTTTTATTAACTTCTCTAGTCAGTGGTATTTTTCTTTTCTTTAATAACTACTTTTCAAGACTAGTAAGTGTTAAGTTTATCACTGAATTTCTTATTTTGGATATAAGAGTAAGACAGTTCCACCCTACTTTTCAGCTTGGCCATTCTAGGTTCATTAGCTCAGCAGGAAGATATCACTGGGAATAAGGTAGAAATATCACCCATATGTCCCTTCCTAACTCTAATTTTTAGAAGTGCAGAAGCTCTTAGAGGAACACAGAAAATTCTGAGTCTTTTCCCCCTATTCTACCTTTAACTCTTAAAAAACATAGAACTGACGGGAGAAGAAAAAATGGATATCACGTGGTAAGATTATAGATTCCTTGGAGCGAGCTCTCGCCCAGGTAGAGTCCTGGATGTGAAAGGCTCCAGAGGGAGTTTTTGCAGAAGGGATCTTGGATGCCATGGCGGGAATTCTCTTACTTGAAGAGACTCTACCAGCAGAAGACCTACTTTTACTATTTCAAGTTTGATATGAACAAAACAGTCTATTTCTAAGGGTCTGGGCAGATAGGAAGAAGAGTTTTCTCCACAAATGGCTATGGAATAGATGACTTGGAAGACCAGATGCTTCCAGAACTACAATCAAATTTAGATGCAAACATGGCAGAAGGGAGGAGGGCAGGAACTGATGGACTGGGAGTAATATTTTTCAGCTAGTAGAACGCCTTCTTTAAATATTAAGGGTTTTCATTACATACCAGAGTACAGACTGAGCTTTACACCAGTACCTATGTATTTCAATATGCACAGAGAAAAGTTCTTGGAAGGATGCAAGCATGGATGAAGCCTGGGACCATGCATAGTGTTGAAAGATGTTTTAGCTTGGTTAGTAATATTTGAATGTTGTACCAAGAATGTGTCCATGTACTACTTGTAATTAAAAATAAGAATTTTTTTAAAGAAGAAAAATAATCCAGTGATCCAATGCACTTTGTTGAAATTCTGCCAAAAGATAGGGTGAAAGTTAGAGGATTGCTAAACCCATGCAGAAGGCTTGAGCTTAGAGCTGACAGGTAAATAAGGGCAGATCCAAATGACACTAGATTGAGGTTGGCCAAACATGACCTATAGGAGCTGTGATTCTGCATTTTTGTTTATCTTCATATAGAAGTTCCTCTGCCCTCCTTACACATCTGTCTAGTAGTCTAAAAATACCAGAAATTATGGGAATTTGTAACTCAAGAATTAATCAAAGACAAAGTTAGCCAAAGGGGTGCTGATGCAAAATACCAGAAATGTGTTGGCTTTTATAAAGGGTATTTATTTACAGTAGAAACTTACAGTTACCAGGCCAAAAAGCATAAGTTACTTCCTTCACCAAAGTTTATTGCCACATGTTGGGGCAAGATGGCTGCCAATGTCTGCCAAGAGGTCAGGCTTCTTGGATTCCTCTCTTCCCAGGGCTCTGCTTCTATACAGACCCAGCTGCTCTGCTCCTCTGTGTGCTTACTTCCCCAGGCTCCAGAATTAAAACTCCAACCTCTCTTCTCTGCCATATGATATTTCTGTGAGTCCCTGCCCACCAAGGGCATGTGGCCCAATCAAGTAAACCTCTGAATCCAATATAATCTATTATGCTCAGAGAAAAAGGCTGGTTCACAAACATAATCCAATATCTATTTTTTGGAATTCATAAATAATGCCAAAGTGCTATACAAAGTAAGGGGAAGATAGAACAAATCCCAATTCTGTCATGGAAATGACTTTAAATTATTTGGGAAAACAGGATAGAATCTGATATTTATAACTGTCTCATACTTTTATATTTTGTTTCCATTTCAAGCATGTTAAGTTCTGTCATTTGTTCATTTTCTAAGTGTCCCTACTTTCACTAGTATGGCTTTAAAATTAACTTTGATTTTCATTTCTTGATGCTTTTTGTTTCTTGAAGTTCATGAAATAATTAAAATTATTTCTGGTAAGTTGATAAACATTTAAATGTAAAATGCTAATAAATATTTAAGGCAACTGAAAGAGAAGAACTTAAACTTTGAAAAATATTTTATTATAAATCACTGGTGTTTGAGGATCTCAAATTCCTGGTCCCCTTGTGCATAATTATAATGATTTATCTTAGAGATTCACCCATTCAAACTTTATCTTTCCAAATCATGACTTGGCTTCTCCAGGCCAGTTAAGCTGTGCTTTTGAAAACAGACTCATTCAGACAGAGTGATGCAACCCTCTCTCTTTGAGGCCCTTTGAGTTATCTGATTCTTGTAAGTTCTACCAAACCTACCATGATGTAATGTTCACCCAGTAGGTGCTGATTTAAGCAGAAAAGAAATGTATTGAGAATATTGCATAGCTCACAGAATCTTGGTGGTGGGAGAACCAGTACTGGGAGATGGGTAGAAACAAACCAGTTCCATGAGGAATGGCATTGCTGCTGTAATATTGAACCATAGTGAATGCCATAGCTTGCACTGCCACCGTTACTGCAACTGGGTCTTGTATACCTCCTTCACCTCTCATACTATGCCTCTTTGTGTTGCTAGCTCTAGAATCAAGATCCTGGGTGGGCAGATACACCTGAAGAACCATGCCTGGGATGTTTGTCCAGGTCCCAGTGGCCAGAGTGCCTGGGAAAGTAAGTATCTTGTATTTTCTGCTTCTTGAGTGGAAGGAAATGCTCTGCCTTTCACTAAGATCCAGAAGATGGAGAATCCCAAAATATAAGAGGGAGTCCAAAGGCCAAGGAATCTCAGAACCTCAATAGCCATCTACCACAGGGATTAAAATGGAGCCCCTTCACTTATTGACATCTTCATAAACACTAGCTCACTGAATATTTTACTGCTGCATAAAGAATGACCTGAAAGCTTAGCAGTTTAAAACAAAAATAAGCATTTATTATTTAGCACAGTGAATAATAAATTCACTGTGAATCAGGAATTTGGGAACAGATTTGTTGGGTGGTTCTGGCTCAAGATCTTTCATGAGGTTGTGTCAGGATGTGTCAAGATGTTGGCTGGGGCTGCACTCCTCTGAAGGCTTGATTGAAGTTGGAAGATCCACTTCCAAAATGGCCCCCTCACATGCTGACAGAAGATACCAGGCATTGGCAGGAGGCCTCTATCCTTTGCCATGTGGACATCTTCATAGTGTTGAGTGTTCTCATGGTGTGGAAGCTGTGAGTGATCCAAAAGAGAGCAAGTAGAAGCTGCAATGCCTTTTATGATATTTCTGGTCAATATTCTATTGGTTACGCAGGTCAGCCCTATTGAGTGTAGGAAGGGACTATGGAGGAACATGAACACCAGGAGGAGAGGATCATGGGAGGCTGAACATCACACTAAGCAAGCAAAACTAGAAATTTGGGAATTATATAATTAATTTCATAATCAAGGCAAGAAGTCAAAAACATCCAATATCCATATCTCTGAGTTATGTACATACAAATTTGGAATGAGATCATCATAATTACTTGATTTGAAGGCAAAAATCTTTGTTGCATACATTAAATCATAATGATTTTAAAAACTCAGAAATTCAAAGTGTCTCACAAAATAGTCAAGAATTTTTTTTCAATTAAAGTCAATTTAGAATTTCTTCATCAAAAGATACTTCCTGTTACTCTTCCAAAGTTGTCAGAATGAAATGAAAAATTAGAACATTAAGAGGATTTGCTCTTCTTGGAGTATTATTTGGCTGGAATGCTACCTGATTAGAAAGTTTTAAAATTATTTTAAAATGTTAGATTCTCTTTGTCTGGAATTATGATCAGCTATGCAGTTTTGTACACATATGGTAAAAGATAAAGACCACTATTCTTCATACTTCAGGACAAGTCTTGCCCTCCTTCTTGTTTGACTCTCATGACCTTAACTCACTCTCTTTTCACCTTACTGCTCTCACAAGATCAGTGGAGAAAGGGGGAGAATTTTGACCTATTACACCTTCTTTGGCCCTTAGTGAAATTATTTGTATATATGTCTCTTTGAATTTAAAATCTTTTTGTTTTTAAGATAGAGAGGAGGAAGGAAGGGAGGGAGAGAGGGAGGGAGGGAAGGACCAAACTTTTCAGCAACCAGCTTTTCAAGGGAGAGAGAATGGGTTACCATCCTGAGGAGTGAGGAGAGTTATAATCTAATCCTGGAAATACTGGGGAATTCACTGAGCTCAAGGGATCCCAATCATTTCAGCACTGCAAAGGGACTATAAACTAGAGGTGTCCCTTAGGCTGGAAACAGGGCATAATGAAAGTTCCTGTGAAGTTTGATGGTAGTTACAAAGTGCCCAGAGATACCCATGAACCAAGAGAATGAACATTTGGCTGGAAACTCTATCAGCTATGTGCTGAAACAAGCTCTTTCTACTTGGTGATATTGACTGTTAAATATTCAGGAACTTTGCCAGTTGGTTGTTAAAGTGCTTGAAATAGGCCATGATAGTAGTGCTAAGAAAATGATGGAAATTAGGGATTCCACTCAACCCCCTGTGCCAAAGAGCCAGTTCACCAACATACTACTGGCCCTGTAGGAAGTTCACAATGGGGACTCCCTGAGAAGGTGGTACTGTGATTTAGAGCTTAGAGTGGGTGGGATGTGATGAGGAAAGGTGAACTTCACCTGGAGATAAAGCAGGTTGGGCCAAGTGAAGGCAGCATAGGACAGAGAAAACTAATCCAAAGACATTCAGGGATTAAAGTCATGGAGACTTTTAAGAAAAGTAGATCAGAGTGGGATAATACACAGCTTAGAGGAGGAATTTAGAGTTTATTTAGGAAAGAAGGACAGGAGCTAACACTTACAGAAGTACCCGCTTTACATACCTTAATCATTCTATCAATTTGATGAGGCAGGTAAGCATTATTATTTTTATTTTATTTTACAGTCAAGAAAATTGAAACTCCAATTATAAAATGGTGAAGCCAAGGCTCTAACTCAGGATTTTCCCACAATACTGTTACCTCCTTTTAGAAAGTTAGGAAGGGGTAGGGTACAGGGAAAAGGAAGAGGAAGAAGTGAAGATGTTCTGGACAAGAAGAGAAACGTGTCTGCAAAGTTGTTGGAGAAAGGCTTGAAGTTCAAAGGAGGAATATCTGAGCCAAAAGAACTTCTTCACTTAGAAAGGAAGACAGTCTGACCTAAGAAAGTTTTGTATGTAAAATTCTTCTACAGAGCCAGGAAAGTGTGTACATGTGTAGGATAACTCCTTGCAGTCTTGCAGGAGTTCAAGTAGTGTTTTTATAAACTAGACCAGGGCTGCCAAATATTGTTGAGAGGTCCACCAGGCTATTCTACAGTCCTTATTGAAGGGCCCAAATGTGAGGATTTCTCTTTGGGTTGGGACTGAATGAAGGAGGAATGTGTTTTCACCATCATCTTGACTTCACTCCTATTTTGTTTTTTGAACCTCCAGTTCTTCACACTGATATTCTCTGTACAAAGAGAACAGGCATTAAGGAAAGAGATGTAGTTACTGTCCAATAAGATTATATGATCCAAGAAGGGAGGAATGTGGTCTTTTTCATTGGTATGTTTCTTGACAGCATGACATTTTGGACGAACAAAAATTATTTTTCAAATAAATGTGTTCATCAAGCATGTAGAGTCTCTGATAAAAATGAAATTGGCTTCAAGTTCCCTAGATCTACCTCCATGGTCTCATTGCACAAACATATGTTTTAGATCGTGGACTATTCAAGACATGTGTTCTGATCTGTTATTTATAGCAAGTAGAAATGGAAAATATAACCAAAAATCTTGAAGAATTTGCCTGGAGACTACAAATGGAACACACGCAGGCTTGAGATGATTGGCCCAAGGGAATCCGGGAATAGTCAGGCTATGTGGCTCTTGACACTGTGGTGGCCTCTTTCCTTCCTGCTTTGAAACTGGTCCTGCCGAGTGTCTGAAACTTTGGCATTAACTTTGTTAGAACTTCAAGCACTGTTTTTTTTTCCTCCCCCTATTCTGGCTCAAAATCCAGAAGATGATGAGGCAAGAAAAACTTCCTATCTCTTTCTTTCCAAGAACAGCTTCAGCTCTTCTAAATTTTGTGTCACAGGTTAAAACATTCTTGTCCTTTGCCGAGTCAAAGAAAAGTTCTATGATCAGGTGAAACAAGATGGTTGGAGAAATCTAGCATTCACATATTTCCTAGCTCAGAATGCTGAAAGCCTAGGTTTGAACAATCCCAGTCAAAGGAAGAATTTGGAAGATCTTGAATCAACTTCCATTCCAGAGAAGGCCTAGCAATAGTTTCCACTGCTTTTTCCAAACTTGTTTGCCCATCCTTTCGTACAGGTACCAAAACCATCCATGAAATACTTGAGACACCCAGTAGGTGGACAGTAGATAAACAGAATATATTACTGTAACTTAAGATGTTTTTATTCCCTTTGCCGTTTTCAAAGAGCTAGTGAAAATATATAGAAAATCCTTGAGCTTGAACTTTCATGTGTCCAGTCTCAATTAAATAAGCACTTTATTCCATGAGTTAAGAGAATGGAACAGTTTTGAAGTCTGACAGGGAGTTATAAATTCTTTTCCCTTTCCAGGTGGTTGAAAGGAATGAAACACAAGAAATTGTTTATGAAATACTGCTGTTATAGAAGCCTCATGGTTCTTTCTAGATCCTTAGCTGAAGGCCTGCAGACCTGTGTTCTAGTATCAGGTTGTAGTTAGTTAGCTTTTTCATACTTCCTTTGTTTGCTCTTATGTAAAATGAGGAGTTTAGATGAGATAATTCTTACCTAAATTAATTCCCCTCTAAAATCTTAGGCTTCTGTGGCACCTGGATATAACTGCAGAATTAGTCTAGAAGAAAAGACACTGGACCCAAAGAGCTGGGTTTTGGAAATAAGTAGTAGTATCTGTCATTTAGTACAGGTGTGATCTGAGATTAGAATTTCCTTGTGTAAACAACTTGCCAGTAAAAAAGCCTATATAAGATGGTGAACAAGAGAGTAAAACAGATTAAAAAGCTAAAGTAATTAAATAAATGTGACATGCATGTAGGAAAATATAAATAGATTATAAGAATAGAATAGAGTCCAGAAAGGGCTGACGTATATATTAACAGGTAGTGTTTTTGAAGAAAAAATACAAATAACCAATATACTCATGAAAAGATGGTCAATATCATTACTAATCAAAGAAATATCAATTAAAACAACAATGAGATAGTATTTTACTCTCATTAAGTCAAAAATTGAAATCTATGATTCAAGTGTTGGTGAAAGTATGGGGAAGTGGGCACCATGACACATTGCTGGTGGGAGTTTAAGTTGGCACAGGCATCTTAAAAACTAATTTTGCAGTGTACAGTTTTAAATGTATATATCCTATGATATCTCTATACATGTACCCAGGGAAGCATCGAAAATATATTCATTGAAGTAGTATCTGTAAGAGCAAAATATTTGAAATGACTCATTTGTAAATCAATAGGTGCATGGTTTAAAAAAAAGGTACTATGGACTATTATACAACAGTTAAAAAGAATGAGGTGGATATCTTTGTACTGACATGGAACTATCTCTAACACACTTTGTAAACTAAAAATCTATTTTAAAAATAGTTTAAATTATTTATGTACAATTATATATTAACAAAACTATATTTTTATAAGTACATATATGTATTAAATAAAATCATAAAAATAATTTTTGAAAGGCTACACAATGGACGATAATAGTAGTCACCTTTAAGAAAGGGACTGGTGACGAAGGGGACTTAAAATTTTATTTAGGGGGCAGATGTGGCTTAAATTATTGCGCATCCATCTGCCATATGGAAGGACCTGGATTCCATCCCTGGTACCTCCCGGTAAAATAAAAAAAATATAGAGGGCTTGCGTGCCGCCAGGCCCTGCCAAGCCATGCAGCAAGATGATGATGTAACAGGAGACA
The DNA here is from genome assembly GCA_026826555.1 of Tolypeutes matacus. Taxonomy (NCBI): domain Eukaryota; kingdom Metazoa; phylum Chordata; class Mammalia; order Cingulata; family Chlamyphoridae; genus Tolypeutes; species Tolypeutes matacus. The sequence continues at coordinate 16,520,933 of JAKSZT010053887.1, read as the reverse complement.
TAGGGGAGAGACGAGATGTACCAAAAACCAGGAGCCAAGGTGGCGCAGATAGCAGAACGCCTCTCTCCCACATTGGAGGTCCCCAGGATCGAATCCTAGTGAAGACTGGAGGAGAAGGATGAGAACAGAGGGCAGGAAACAGACACAGAGACTTGCCCAGTGAATGAACACAAAACAGCAAATGGGGGTGGGGGTGGGGTGGTTTAGAATGGATAAAGTAAAATAAATAAATCAATCTTAAAAAAAAAAATGATAGGGTTTGAAATTCTTTTTAGAGTAAGAATGTATTCATGTATTACTTGGAAATTAAAGATAGCATTTTAATTTTCCCCCAGTGGAAGACGATAAGGTAAATAGACAATCATTTTCTATTCAACTGAACTAAAATATAACTTGAGTTATTTTTCCTTCAGGCAATGTTCAATAAACTACCATGCATACTTCGATTAGAATGCCCCCAAATTCACTGGGTCTGAATACTTGAAGAGGATTTTGTGAGCCTGAGCCTCTGTGATTTACCTACCAATGCAGCCAATTGGCTATAAAATTTGATTTCTGAAGTGCTCAGAAACTATTACTCAGGCTCTGTTCTGGGACTTAAGTTGTTATTATGGAATTTTTCCATCTTATTGAACTTGAAAGCCTAGGGTCACAGAAGGTGGTAGTATTTCTCCAGAGACAGATAATTATCTTAATCATTGCTGTTACGGGTACCTGTTCCAAAACTGCTATTTGCCTTTGCATATAAATGCTCCCTCAAAGAAGACTGCAGAATTCTAGAACCTAGCTATAATTCTCCAACTGGATTTTTTCTAATGCTATCCATTCCATTCCAAGTTAGTAATTTGAGAAAACACAAATGCATGCCTTGCCAATGGTTGTTACATTTAGAAACAGAAGGAATGCATAATCTGAAGGTTGGGAATACACAGAAACAAACTTTGTCTCTCTCAACAATCCTGGAAAGTAGAGAGAGGAGATATTATTACGCCGCATATTGCATATTTAGAAAATAAGATTCAGAGAGTTTGAGTAATTTGTCCAAAGCTACTGAGCAAGTAACAAGTATATTTAGTTTTTCTCCTTGACTCAAACTCTAACACTTTTCCCACTCCATTCCAATTCCTAACATCTTGAAACTAGGATCTGAAATTTGAAGACACATGTCCAAGTTGATCTACTGAGTCAGCTAATAGCCATTATTAAATGCTTACTAGATATCAGATTCTCTTCCCGATTCTTTCTTAATATCAGTTAAATATCACCTATGGTTCCTGATTTACAAATGAAGCAATGGAGGCCTAGGAAATAATCCGTTTAGTGGAATAAGCATTCAAACCTACAACTTCTGTCTCAAGCAAGTGCTTTTCCTGTTAATATTGGAATTCCATTATTCCCAGGGAGAACCTCTCATCAGCAGGCAATGCAATCTTTGAAAAACGTTTAACACCAAATAGACACATGCCCTTCAGTCTAGGTTAACTGCCTTGTTGTAAGATACTTTTCAAGTAAATCAGTGTGGATTGGCGTGTTTTTATATAGGGCTGGGAGCCATCTGGTCACATTAGCAAAACAAACCATTTCTAAATAATGTCATGTTCGAGCCAACAAGAGATCCATTCTTTCACTCCTTCTCAGGGGGCCTCCCAGCCTCCTCTGCCAGAATGAGTGTTAGGGCTCCCCTTATACTGACCCAAAGTAATTTGTTTTAATAATGTCTGAGCACTCTGAGGTAATGGTCTTCTTACCTCAAGTGGTGCTTTTTAAGGAAGAAAGAAATGTAAATAAGTAGAACAATTTTTATTTATTTATTTTATTCTTGTTCCTTTAAAAAAAAATTCAGAAATAACAACAAAATTGACTATCTAAACAGTAAATTATGATGTATATCATCACCAGCCTGAGGAAAGCTATTTGAATTAAAATATTTAATTACAGGGCAAATTGGAAAATGCAGACATATGGGGACAGAGAAAAAGCAAGAAAAAAGGAAGAATTAAAAAATAAAGAAAAAATAAAAAATGAGAAAGAACAAGAAAGAGTATCAGAACAGACTTTCCTAGACTGGGAATTTGTACAAATTATGATGACATTATTTATGAATGTTTACCATATGCTAGGCACTTTGCGTGAGGTAACTAATTCATCCTTATAAAAATCCAATGAGATAGGTTTGTTTCATTCGTACCTTTTCACATATAAAGAAACTAAGACTAGTAAGTGGCAAGACTAGAATTCAAATACAAATCTCTCTCAAAAGTCAGTGCTCCCAGAGATTAAAATCTCTTGGACGTACACTTACCAACTCCAGCACCAACTATAGGTTCAAATAGAAGGGACAGAAAAGGCATGTGTAGAGAAGTTACATCTGAGTCCAACTCTGTCATACTCGGGAGCACAAACTCCAAAGTAGGGCCACAGGCAAGGCACCAAACTCCAGAGCCATCTGCCATAACTGTAGGTCCTGGTGTCTCCAGAGTGTGCCAGCTGGGCCCTGAAATTCAATGGAGTTGCAATACCTACTCTCCAGTTCATTGGACTCACCCAGGACAACTAATAAGGAGATGATAATGGACAATTACCAGCCCAAGGAACTGAGAGCATCTACAAGTACAAGCAAGAGAGCCCCATGGGATCAAAGCCTCCTCTCAATTAGAGGTGGAGTGGGCAACACCATCCCAGAATCCTCAGGATTGGGGAATGAACTATGGACTAAAGTAGACTTACTGGTATTCTGCTACAGAATTGTTATGATTCTAGCAATGGAAGAAACGATATCATTCATATGGAGGCAGTGGCCACTAGAGGTTCTGAGGGCAGCAAGAGGGAAATACAGGTGAAATATGGGGGCATTTTAGGGAATTGGGAATTTTCCTGAATGATCACAATGACAGATACAGGCCATTACATATCTTGTCATAACCTACAAAATTGTGTGGGAGAGAGTGTAAACTACAATGTAAACTATAATCCATGCTTAGTGGCAATGCTCTAAAATGTTTTCATCAATTGTAATGAATGTACCACACTAATGAAAGATGTTGTTAATGTGGGAAAATATGGGAGGTGTAGGAAGCGGGGCGTATGGGAATCCCCTATATTTTTATGTAACATTTATGTAATTTAAATACCTTTAAAAATATATATACATATACAAAAAAAAAAAAAAAAAAAAAAGTCAGTGCTCCTTTCAAGCTAGGTTCAGGCTGAGAGGAAGGAGGTGGAGTCCACACTAATGGGTTTCCAGGTGTTATTGAAGGGTTGTAAAATAGGGACAGCTTCCCATTGATCCAGAATGGGCTCTGCTAAGTTGTCTTCATTGTTTCATCTAAAATGTAAGTTCTCAGGAGCTTAGCCACAACCATGGTCAAAAGAAGGCAGTGCCTTCCAAATGTGACAGGCTGGTCTTTTGCTTAGCCTTTTGGGGTGGGGGAGGAGGAAGAATATTTATTTCTGTACTGTTATGGATTGAATCATCTCCTTCACAAAGTCATGTTCAAGCCCTAAACCCTGGTCCTGTGGATGTGAACTCATTTGTAAATAGGATCTTTGAAGATGTTATTGGTGAAGATGAGGCCAAACTGAATCACGGTGGGCCTTAATACAGGGTGACTGGAGTCATTATAAGCAAGGAAATTTGGACACAGTAGCAGGAGGTAGGCAGGGAAAGAGACAGCCAAGTGACAGAGGCAGAGATTGAGTTACGGATTGCTGGAAAGCCAAAGCCAGAACCCAACAGACTTCAGAGAAAGAATGATCCTGCTTTGATTTTGGACTTCTAGCCTCCAAAACTGTGAGACAATAAATTCCTTTTGTTTAAGCCAACTAGCCTGTGGTATTTTGTTACAGGCAGCCCTGATTGATTAAGATAAGTATTTTAAAAAATCATAAAGCATTTCAACAAAGAAGTTGTAAACAGTAAAAAAAGAGATACCTCACACACCTCCCATTTTAAGAAATGAAACTTGACAAACCCAGTTAAAACTCCTTCTGTGTGTCCTGCTCTGATTTCATCTCTCATCCTTCCCTCCAGAGGTCCACTGTTGTGAATTTGAGATTTATTAGTGTCCTATATGATAGCTTTCCACATGTTTCATCCCTATAAAATGTATTATTTAATTGGCACATTTTGAATTTTATGTAAATGGACTCTTATTTATTTGTTTTTCTGAGATTTCTGAGTTTTGCTTCACATTATGTCCATAATATTAATCCATGTTAATGTATATAGCTGTAGGTAATTCATTTTCATTGCCATTTAGCATTCCATTATATGGATTTATTTAGACAGATTTCCCCCAATTTTTGCTATGACAAATAATGATGCTAATTTTTGTAGGTGTTCAATTTCATTATGAATATTTCAATAGTTTTCTAGGAGATAATTCTTGGAATGACACCATTAGATTATAGGGTTACTGTTCAATTTCAGTGGATGCAACCAAATTGTTTTCCTAATTGGCTGTACCAACTTACATACTAATCATTTTTTCCCATATTCTCTCTAATAGTTGGTATTGTTAAACATTTTACCTTTTGCTAATCTGATGGATTGAAATAATACCTCATGATTTAAAAATGCATATCTTTTATTATTAGTGAAATTGAATGTCTTTTCACATGTTTATAAGCTATTTGTTTTCCTTGTTTTATCACTTGCTTGCTCATATTTCCACTGGATTGTTAGTTTTTCCCTGTTGATTTACAGGTGTTGTTAGTATATTCTGGATATAAATTTTTGTCCTGGTATGCATTGCAAATAACTTTCTCCTATCTGTGACTTATGTACTTTGTATCTTGACCTTAGCATTGGTAATGCCAAGTAGATAAAACTAATCACAATTTTACAATTTTTGGTGATACCATTTTTATTTGTCAAGAACATTCAAATGAGCTTTGATAGTGAAGGCCACTATCGATTTCACTGGTACTTGTAAGCATAGTTTCTGTAGAAGTCTCCATTGTAGACATAATTGAACTTCCAAGTAATTTTCCTTTAGGATAAAAAAATCTTTGTATAATCAGCTCATAGAAAATTTTTGCATGTATCTAATTTTTATTTAATTTTATATGGCTGTTCTTCATGCCCCTAGGAGATGAAAGTAGTGTTTTCTGCAAAGCAATTAGCTTTTAGTAATTTGTTTAAATGCATACAGATAAAAACTGAAGAAATACCTACTGTGCTTAAAAGAGAAATTTCATTTCCAAGCAGAAGAGCAAGAGGCAAGTTGTCCTCTAATTTAGAAAGATGGCTTTTCACAGCTGGTTCTTGGTCATCTGGTGTCTACTCTTATCTCTCCTGAGTAGAGAAGTTATCTTGGCAGTTACTCTCAGGTTGCTTTACTTAGTCTCAAGCTGTAGAATAGTGGTTAAGGCAATAAGGTCAGGCAGACATGAGTCTGAGTCTCAGCTCTTTCACTTTCCACAAGGATTTTTTTGAACAAATTATTTAAAATCTTTGAACCCTGGTTTCTGCACCGGAAAATGTGACAAATGCTGCCTTTGTCATGAGGCTTCCTTTCAGATTAAATAAAATAATGTCTGTATAGACCTTGTGCATAGTAAATGCTCAATTAATGGTAGTTACTGTTACATGGTCCAAATAAAGCCTTCATTAGGTTTTGAAAAACAGAATGATTTTAGAAAATGCTACAGCTTCTCAAAGGAAGCATACTTCTTTTCCCTTAGAGGCACTTATTGAGGTATAAGATTTTTCTGGGAAAGGTACAGTTCTGTGAAAGGAACTGAAAATTAACTCTTCCTTTTTCAGCTCCCCGAATGGAACTGGTGGTCTTGTGGGACAACCCAAGCACACATGAACATAGTATATTAGGCTGGGCCTTGAAGGTCAATAGAACCGGAAAATATAACCTGTTCATGTTGAGCTGATAGAGAACTAACCCATGTTGCCCCTGGCAGAACATTTTGTTTGGCCACAATGTTTTTCAAAGCTACAGAACACTCTCAGTTGTTCTGTTGTATACAAAGTGCTTATTCTTTGGCTTTTCTCAGCTCTGTGTTAAAGCTTTTTGCTTACCCCATGGACACCTCTAAGACACACACACAAACACATAGACATACTCATTTTACACATATTAATGATTAAATTGAACAGCCCATAAGCAGAAAGAAACTTTTTGTAAAATAATTGAGAGACTTATTTAGACTTCTCTTGCCCACTGTGATTCTGCAGTATCTGCCAGAAACATAGTTTGCAAGAATTTCAAAAATACATGTCTGCTTTTCTTAATTGAGATTCATCCTCTATTAATGTCAGAAAGTTTCAGTCTGGAAGCATCTCTCTTAAGCTAGCAAAAAAACATAAAAAGATTTTAGTGAAAGATACATCTGAAAAAGATACAAATGGGTAAACATAGCCAGAAACCTTAAATTGGAATCCCAGGGTAAACAACTTACTATCCTTCTGAGACTTGGTTTACCTCATCTGTAAAGTGAGGCTGCTAAAAGAATTGAATAAGAAACTGGATGATAAGCACGCAGACTTCTGGCTGCATGAGCAAAGTGAAATGCAAACAAGTTCCCTATGAAAAATACAGCCTGTGCTTTTCTAGAGTGTCACTCTTAGTTTAGATATGAAAATCTACATCCTTTTTCACTTCTAAGTTTGCCATTCTCAGAAAGAGTAACATAGAACCCCCTAAAGTCACATATCAGGGTTTGAATTTCACAGGCACCAATGCAGTGAATAAAGGCACTTCGTTCTGAAGATAATTGCACAGGTCACTTGGGTGCAGTAAAGAGGGGAGCAGCCAAGCAACTCCTTGACCTCATTTTCCCTACTCTACTGACTGTGAACAAGTATGAGGCCTGCTCAGTGCCAGGGGCCCTGTTGCTTCCTTCCAGCAAAGAAAGCTATTTTTGCCATTTTCAGAGGCAGCTGCTTCTGGCCGGAATCAGGTAAGACAGGGCCTGCCCTTGGCTTCCTAACCCAGAATTATATTATTCTGGAGGGCAAGGGCCTCCTTGATGTTTACCTCTCAGAGGTGATTCAAGACTGTCTCCTGGCAGGCATGACTCATCTTTCATGGCGCAGGGACCTGGGTGCAGAGGAAGGGAAGGAACACTGAACTGAATGGGAATGCTGGGCTAACCCAGCCTTTGATAGAAGAAGGCCACAGTGTGTTCAGATATTCCCCTTTTGCTGTGGGTCATGTTATCTTAAAGGTGAGAATTTCAGCTCTGGCTTTTCTGCTGAGGGGAAATTCAAGTCTCACAAGCTTTAAGATATGACAAGACATATGACTCCAAGAACAACGCATTGCCACACTCAGGATTTTCTCAACTGCTTGAAACTTGGGCATGACCTTTCTGCAGAAGGATCACTGTCCTCATCCGTTGGGGCCTAGAGGACCCATTTAAAAGGCCCATTCCTTGGGGTTAAAATGTTGCTACTCCTGGAGTATCTTTCTAAATATACTAAATATACTCAACCTTTTGTTGAGTTATTAACTGGCGTTTTGTTTTTGCTGTATGTTTTCCTCTCCCTCACTCAGGAAGGGAGCTTTGCCCTCTAAGCACAGTCTTGCCTCAAGAAAGGCTTGTGTTGTGGGTACAGAAAGCAAAATTCACTATAATAAATAACTCTTCCCGACCTGTATGTACCCAAGGACTAAGCTTTGAGAAGATTAAAGTAGGGAGATGGAAGAGAGACAAGTATTCTTTCATGAGAGAGACTCCCAGCACCAGAAGGGAAAGTGCTCTCCATGGAGAATGCAGGGATGTGTTCCCCGTAGCATGGAAGAGACTCGCAGAGGAGGCAGGACTGAAGAAGGCTGCCCTCACAGAGCAGGGAAAACTTTGGAACCACCAGAATTTAGAGAGCAATGCAGCCTGGACATGAGAGTATATATAGCAGAAGGTCAGGAAGGGCAGGGCTCAACAAGAAGAGACTCCTCTGCACAAATCCCAGTAATGACTGAGGTTGAATTTTCTACTACCTTTTCTGGGAGGAGGCTTGAATTGGGGGTTAATTTGAAGAAAATAAAGAAATATTGTACTTCTCTCACACTGAAGTTTGTGGGGAATAGCATTTTGGCATTGTTTATGAATCCTAAAAATAGTTATTGGATTAAGTTTGTAAACCGGTCTGTTGGAGGTATCACTTTTAATTGATTAAATTATGGTTAGAACTTTAATTGGGCCATGTCAGTACCAAAGACATGGCAAAAGGACAGAGATGGGGTTTTGATGCTGAGTTTTGGATGCTGGAGCCCGGGAAGTAAGGACATAGAGGAGAAGAGAAAAGGCTCGATTAGACATGGCAGAGGCCCTGGGAAGAGAGACAGAGCCATTCGCATGATGGTTTACAGCTGACCTTATGGAGAGAGCACAGCAGCTGAGCCTGGAGAGAAATGGAGCCCCAGGAAAAGAGGAATCCAGGGAGCCTGAACTCATGGCAGATGTCGGCAGCCATCTTGCTCCAACATGTGGCAATAGACTTTGGTGAGAGAAGTAACTTATGCTTTATGGCCTGATAACTGTAAGCTTCTACCCCAAATAAATACCCTTTATAAAAACCAACCAATTTCTGGTATTTGCATCAGCACCCCTTTGGCTGACTAATACGTGGGGTAAGGTTTATGCCCACTACAATTGCAAAAGACCCAGAGCGCTAAAATACATAAAATACATTCACTTATTAACAGTTATAAAGAATTTAGTGCAGATTTGTTCTTTGGTATAGAACTAGATTAGAGCTTCTTCCCTGAAAATATGGGACAGATGAGAGGAACATTTTGAAGGGCTGAAAGAGATAGAAAGATGTAAGACTCACTGCCAGCATTGTTAAAGCAATGGGCCATTTTTATGGGACTCTGGTATTGTACTCTTTCCGTCCCTCTACAGGCCAACTTTTCTCTTCATTTTTGTCTACTTCAAAACCAGACAACCATTAAAGTCTGGAAAACAACAACAACAGCACTGATCAGTGGTTTGGAATTCCTGTGTATGCCTGTCCTCTCTCAGTTTCAGGGGATAGTGTGAAAAAAAAAATTCTCCTTTTAAAATAAGCCTTCCATTACTGGTTGGTACTTTAGGGTAGGTTGTCTATTTTTTTGTCTGCAGTTTTCTTTCCTTTTTTTGTTTTTTTTAAATGGGTGCATGCTACATCTTTACCAGCATGCGGGTAACCCAGATATCTGATGGCCTTTTTATATAATCTTTGTTAAACTCAGTACCTCAGCATTTCCCTAAAATCACTTTTGAAATTATTCAAAAGAATAATTGAGCAATGTATTATTTGCTGGAACTCTGGTGGAGATGACAGGGGATGGAGTTTTCCTAACATATATCACAGCAAACTCTTTTAAAACATTGCTAAATATGTCTGTTTCCCCAAGTTCTCATTTTGGCTACTCAGAGAGCAGGAGTTCTCCTTTTCACTTTTCCCGAACAATGGCAACTATCCTCTGTTTTGCTGAGCAATTCAGCTCTTCTTCTAAACTTACAACCCCTACTCAGTGGGGTGCTGAAGACAAAAGGGGCCTGGAGTCTATAGGATCCCCTACCCTCACCCTTAAGGAAGTTTAGCAACTATCTATTACTACTTTAACATCTCACTGTCCTACTCTCATCTTATCCCCAAAGTGTATTTTGCAGTTCCATAAAGTGTATTCTTCCAGATATATAGAGCAATCTCTCCTAAAAGAGTTCTGGTAAATTTAAATTTCTCTGCTGCTTATGAGGACCATTAGGCTGTTAGCAAATTCTAGGAACACCAAAGTGTTGGAAAATTCAGAGGTCAAGTGTCTCAGAAAAGATGCTCCTTTTCTGAGGGTAACCAGAAACTTCTGATTTTCTGAGATCTCTGAAGCAGTCTGAATAGTAGCAAGTAATGGTAATTCTGGAATAATTCTATTCTGTTTACTATTGCCACAAAACAAATTACTGCAAAACTTAGTGGCATAAAACAACCATTTTATTTGGCTCATATTGTCTTGGGTCAGATGCTTGGGAAAAGCTTGGCAGGGCAGTTCTGGCTTTGGTCTCTCTAGTAGTTGGAGTCAGACGTTGGCTGGGGCTGCAGTCATCTGAAGGCTTGACCGTGTTGGACATTCAATAATATTCATTCACAGGGCTGGTGGTTGGTAGTGATGGTTGGCTGGGGAGTGCAGCTGTGGCTGTCAAATACAGTGCCTACTGTGCCCTTTCCAAGTGCTTTGGATACCTGACAGTATGGGGACCTCAGGGAAGCTGGACTTCTTACACAACAACTCCAGTTTCCATGTTTAAATGTTGCAGTGAACAAGGCAAAAGCTACATTGCCTTTTATGACCCAGCTTTGGAAGTCACACAGCATCATTTCTGCTGTACTCTCCTGGTAGAAGCAGCCACAAGCACTGCCCAGATTCAAAACAAGGGGAATTAGACACCCTTCTTGATGGGTATGTGGCAAGGTCACATAGTAGTGGAGCAAGAAGAATGGGAGATATCGATGCAGCAATCTGCCACTAATTATGTGGCAATAATAGCCAAAGGCTGTTTAAGGTCACAATGTGAGCTAGTAAAAATGCAGTATGGAATGAGGTTATGTCCTTTCAGAAGAGTCAATTCTATAACTCCCTTCCATTGAGTAAATCACTCAATAATGTACTATTGGAAAACAATCCTGAGATATGACTTCAATTTCTATGTCTGTTAATAGAAAGACTTCTCAGTAGAAGTCTGAGGTTGTACAAAAGTTTCCTCTTTGGTATTTAAGTTCATAATTTTACACAGAAAAGGGATTTGTTTTGTTTAGGTCAAAGTGGTTGAATGGATCTAGTCACACCTGGTCATAGGCCTTCTGTTACACTAGTTTGGCACTACCTAGGACCAAGGCGGTGTTATATCTTTAGTTTATGAAAACCTACATAGTGGAGATGTGCCAATCCATCTCTCTTATCTTTTTCAAGCTACGTTGCTACCAACCCACGAAATTCTCAGAGTAGGCTTAACTGTGTACCAGAAGAGTGGTTTGGACTTGATTCTACAATGCTTTCTGCCAGGATTTGTTCCTATATAGTATCCTAACTACTTTATCTACTGGTAAACTTTTCAGGCATTATTGATTATCAAACAGATTTCACAGCTAGAGTACAGAAAATGAAAACTCACATGTGTGTATATATGGATATGTTTTGAATAAATAGTACCTTTTTTACTGCAGAAATTTTAGAATTTCTTCTATCATATCTAGATTCTGGGTTACTGATCAAAAATATTTAGTATTAGAATATTATTTTTCCTAAATTAAAATAAAATTCCAAAGCACACTGAAAAGTTGGTTTATATTTCTGCATAACTGAAGAGTTCAAATTTATTAATGGGATCATTGAGCTCAGCATAGTGGGAAAAACAGGATATTGTATCTGGCAGCAGCTATGTGGCAGTCTTACAAAATAAACTCCTGATAAGGCTGGAATCCCTTTGTTGATTTAACTGTGATTACATTTCAGACGCTGGAAAAGTCAACAAAGGACTTTCATGAAACATGAGTGATAAATTTATCAGTCACATATTCACACGGGTGTAAGAGGGAGAGCTGTTAGGGCTTTTGCTAAATGCATGATTGCAGCAAACATTTACAGTAGAATTGGATGTATCTCTATTTCTGAGAAATTTGAATTTCTGTCCTACTCCTATTCCTCTGTCAGATGCATGTGATTGGCATGGACATAAGGGAGGAGTAATGTAACTTCCAGGTCAACCTGAACTATGGGGCAGAAAATGTATACTCATAATTTGGTGATGAAAATAAGTTCAGTTTGAATAAAAATCATGTCCAAGAAGCAAACTGCAGATCAAGAAGAACTCAGCCTTGGACCACTAGCCCTATTTAATGATAAGAGAAAGAGGAGACTTTGGTTAGTCCTAGTGATTTTGACTCATATTTGTGAAGTTTTATATTGCTGGTAAGGCATGTGTATGTGTATTTTAGGGCAGACTTTTGTCCTTAAACTACGGTCACCATTTAAAGTGACTTGCAGAGCCACAGAAGGCTCTAGGTGGCCAAAACCAGAAACACTGATGCCCTGTCTAATCCCTGCTCCCAAGGAATCTGGCTTGCAGATAAAGGATATAGACCTCAGATGTGGGAGGTTCTACAGATAGAAAAATCTGGGAAGAGCTGTAGAATACTGATGCCTAGGCTGCAGCCTAGTCCAATTATAAAAGAAATTCTGGGGCTTGGGACCCAGGCATCAGTTGTTTTTAAAGCTCCCAGGGAATTCCAGTACATAGCTGAAGGTGAAAACAACTTTTCTCAAGTTATACATTCAATGTCAGTGAACCAACACTCTCCGTTTCTTAACCTGTGGACTGTGTCACTTGGTTGGAGGGTCCGAATAAGGTTTGGGGGAATGTACTATAGGTAGGATTTTGAGAATTTAGGATAGGACCTATCTTCTCCATTGCAGACTTGACACAGCTGGAACCAGCTGAACTCACAAACTCCATCAATAGCTTTCAGTTCCCATCCATTAACATATAATGAAAAAGCTACGCCCCCTATAATTGAGTTTTGCCATTCTCTCTCCTCTTTCCTCAGTAGTGTTCTACAACCTTCCATCCAGCATCCCAGCCATAAACTGCTGGCTAGCCATACTTTTATTTTTATTAAGAAAAATAAACACTTGGACTGTGCCATTTATTCCTTGGCTTCTCTGATAAGGAAGTTGCCAGCTCTATTCACAAAGACCTGGAAAGTGGATCTGTTTCAATAACCAATCTAGGAAAATTATACATGTGAACCACAGAGACTTGGTTAATGTAGCAGTTTGATATTGTTTATGAATTCCAAAAATAGATATTGGATTATGTTTGTTAACTGCTTTGTTCCTCTGGGCATATTAGATTATCTTGGATTCAGAAGTTTAACTTTTACTTGATTTAATAATGATTAAGGCTTTGATTGGACCATGTCAGTAGGACACTGAGTCCCCAAGGGGGCGGGGATCCACAGAGAAACCACACTGCAGAGAAACAAGGTTGGAGTTTTGATATTGGAGCCCAGAGAAGTAAATACACAGAGAAGCAGATACTTGAGGAAAGAGAGAAGGGTCCATTAGACATAGGCCCTGGGAAGAGAGATGAGCCATTTGCCTGATAGTGGAGAGAACAGAGCAGCTGAGCCGGAAGAGAAATGAGTCACGAGAGAGAGATGAGATTTATCCCAGCCTACAGCTGATATTGGAAGAAGCTGGGACCACGGGGCCTTAAGAGGAAGAGGAAGGCTAGACCCTTGGCAACCATCTTGCTCCAACTCGTGGCAACAGACTTTGGTGAGGGAAGTAACTTACACTTTATGGACTGGTAACTGTAAGCTTCTACCCCCAAATAAATACCCTTTATAAAAGCCAACAGATTTCTGGTACTTTGCATCAGCACCCCTTTGGCTGACTAATACAGTTGGTATGGGGCTATTGAGTTCATTTTATTTCCTTTTTGAAACTGGATGAAGGGTTGTAGAAAGGGTGTATGTGATGGGGGGAGGATTCTGTAGGAAGTTGTGTTGCTACTTATCTCCTAACTCATAGATAAGGAAACTGTGAAAACAAAGACCTTCAGATACTAAAGCCCTTCAGGGTTCTCTTAGATTAGTTCCTTAACTCTGGCCCCGATAAATTCAAAATGGACTGGTGTATAGTCTTCAAGTACTAGGTACCTTTGCATTAGACCTGGAGCAATTGCAGCTTCATTCATCCATAATTTTCATATCCATAAACACACAGGGGCAAACATCTTGCACACTATAAAGAGTGACATAGTAAACAACTCAAGACCCCCAAAATTTATGTACCGTGCAGGCTAAAAAGCCTCTGCCAAGCAGTCTAGACAGAAGTAATTGCTAAGATTCCTGCCTCACCTTTGAAGCCAGAGTTACGGCTGCTCTTAACCTCTCCCAATGATAACACTAAAATCATGAAAACTGTGATCCTGTTCTTGGAAAGCACACACAGTTGTTTTTGTATATGGTTAGGGCCTGTGCTGCTCTGCTTAAATGTGAAGTGCTATGTCTGTTTGGGGAAATGATTTATTGGATTATGCTTAGCTTTATAATTTTTGCTCAAATTAATTTTTAAATGTTTTTTCTGTTTTTTTTTTAATTTATTAATTTTTATTTAAAAATTTTTTTCTTTTTAAATTATCTTTCATATTAATTTTTTTTGTTTGGGAAAACAGTTTCTTGCTCCAATAAATTCCAATTAGTTGATGGAAATGGATAACATCTATAACCCAAGAATGAACTTCATAAAAGGGAGCAATATGTTCATTAAGGAAATAAAACATGAAGCATTATTTTTCACTGAAAAACCTTCATTGGAGTTCCCAGCTTGCAGCCTGCAGTACAGAATTTGGACTTATGCATCCCTACAGCCACGTGAGACAATTCTTATAAAGATCTCACAATATTTTTTTAAATATCCTTAGGAGAGATTATCAAAACAAGCACAGTTCATAACTTTTCTTTGCTACTTTACCATCATCTAGTCTACTTGATGCAGTATAGGATAATGAAATAAGTAACCATCTACTGAGGTTCTTAAGTTTAAACCCCAGTTCTGTCACTTACTGGCTAGATGACATTGAATAGGTAATTCAGCTTTTCCAAGGCCCAGTCTCCACACCTAGAAATAGCATTTAAAATAGCATCTAGTTCACAGGATTGATGTGAAGATTAAATTAGATCAAAGTAAAGCATTCAGCAGGGGCACAGCAGATGAGCTATTAGTATTGTCAGAATATTTATTTAATGGATCTCACTTCAGTCTAATACAGAGGCTACTCTTTATTTTAAGAAGAAATGTTTATTTGATTATAAGACATCAGCCCCTGGTAGTATAAGGAGAAGTATAGGGCATTAAAATTCAAACCTATTTTTGAAAATTAGAATGTATTTTTTTCTTTATGAGCATTAATAAAAATTCAGAGCATCTTCCTTGGAAAATGTTGAGCCTTATCAATTGAGATATTGTCCAATTCCTAATTAATGATTTTCCTCCTCTTGCTTTAGATCCTAGAATCATGGGGTATTAGTTTTAAATGAACCTTAGAGAACAGCTTTTCCAGTGTAGCTGCTGAGGGTCTGATATATTCAATCCTTCAAAAAGAGGGAGTCCTAGGAAGACACTACATTTCTTCCTGTCCCTCTCCCTCTCATTCTCTCCTCTGACAATTCCACCCTCCCTGGACAGAGATCTCTGTTCTCCTCCTCCCTATTACCCAGTCCTTTCTTGTGTCTTGCTGTTTGTGCAGCAGGCCCGGCCTGGATGTTAATGAAGACTCTTCAGCCCAGCTCTTGCTGACCATAGGGGGGAAGGGTTTGGATTCTAGTCAATGAGAGAAAGCAAAAATGGGGGCTCCATTTCCTTTTGGTCTGCTCATCAGCTAGAGTTCTGGTTAACTTTCTTGCTGATTTATCCTTGCCAAGATAAGCATTCACTTTCCTTGAGGACAATATAATCTTATCTCAAGGGAAGAAAGAGCATTTCTTTTGATATCAAGATATTTCCTTGACTTTCATGAAAACCTGACCTTAATAATAGATACCCTGCTAGCAGTAAATGGCTCTTTTTGCCACTCAGGAGAGTTAGAACCAACTGCAGTTAGAGTTGATTGTAAGCTCTAGGACAGCGAGCAGGGATTTTTCTGCTTTGTTCATTACTGTCTCCCTTTGTATATGGAATAGGGCTTAGCACCAATATAAACTGGTTGACTTAATGAATTTGTTGTTCTCTCAAAGTTTCCATCCAGCTGTCCATCCATTAGAAGAAGGAACTTTTTAATTCACCCTGCTATCTTCACTGTTGAGTCTTTCATTGCAAGAATAGTAGGCCAAGGATTCTTGGGTCCAAGTTGCTTTTGGTTTATTAAAACTCTTAGTTGGATGCAAAGTAGTACACCATTTGCTCAGAGGCCAAAGGTGAGACTATCCAAGAAAGCAGTTGGGGAGGTAAAATCTTTGGGAGATATGATAGGTTATCTAAATGTGTTATCAATCCTCAGGGACTTGGCAAAGAGGGTGAGTCAGGACACAGCCATTATGTTGGAGTGAATTGGAGATCAAATAAGAAAGAATGTTCCAGGTATACCCTGGAAGAGCAATCCTCAGATCGCAGGCAGGAAGCAACTATGGCTCTTACAGGATATCTATGGCCTCAGTGTGGGCAATGAGCAAGTAGTTAAAGGCAGTAACCAGGAGAGGTTATTTATAAAAACAAGGAGTGTGAACTTCACTAAAATCTACTAGTCTGCAAGATAAAGAAGCTTTAACTATTTCTTAAGGTTCAAATTAATTCTGAAAAGTGTTGTGTCAAGTAATGAAAAACCTAACTAAAATGCTGTATCAGTCACTATCTATCTAGTCAGTAAAACCAAGTCCAAGTTTGGGAGTTGAATAGAAGCAATTTAATACAGGAAACAAGTTACAAAGAGGCTGGAATTGCTGAGAAGCTGAATAGGGCTTTTCAAAGATTAACAAGTCACTACCACTCACAGGACTGGAGAGGAAAAAGAAGGAGATGGTGTTTACCAGTTTGGGACCTGATCCACTGGGGAGATAGAACTATAAGATGACTTCTTGATGAGAACTGGGACTATGGAAGAGGAGCTGGGATCATGAAGGAGACACAGCCAATGCTGGAGATATGACCTGAAACAAGGAAAAAGGAGGAGAAATTCTCTGGCTTTTCCATTCCTCTCTCATTCTGTAGTAAGGCCACTAACAGACTAAACCTAATTGGAAACCAGTTGGCAAGAAACTTTGGAAATATCATTTAAAGAGAAGTGTGTGAAATAAATCTGGATACAAACAAGTAAATGACCAGTACAATGTATTAAATAAAGGGAGAATTTTTTTTTTTTTTTTTTTTTTTTTTTACTTGCCTCTTGGTTCAGTGTCTGTGAGGTCAAGGCTATTGAACCTGTGATTCTCTTAGCTTTTCCCTTAGAGTCTTGAGATAGCTGATGTAGTGCCAGCTCTTATGCCTGTGCCAGGAAGAAGAGGGAAGGGTTATGCCAATCATTTATGTCTCTATTTATCAGGAAAACCAATTTATTGTTTTTTTCCCCAGAAGGCTCACTGGCCTGGACCAAGAGGCTGAGAAGCTAGAAAAAGAATGGTCATGATTGGCTTAGACCCATCATGGGTCCCCATGTGAAACCGTGCACACTGTCATTATAAGCAAACTTAGAATTTGTGTGGCATGTAAGAAATGGAGAATGGAAAGTGGGTAGGTAGCTAACAGTGTCTACCCAAGAGTCAGTGGTCTCCTGGGACCTTCACTCATTTCTGACTTGCTTCTGGCTTCAAAACTTCAGAGCAACTAGTAATTCTGCAGCAAACTGAATTTCAACCTTGGTTCCTTTCTATTAGATATTTCACTATTTTTGCATAACTTAGGTTGAACCACTAACACTAGCTCTAAACACTGTGACCTTCTCTACTTGGTCTGCTACCTCCTGGTTCTGGTTATATAAGGATTCGCTGAATTTCATCACATATTTATTCCGTATCTACTGTTTGCCAGGAACTGTTCTAGTTTACATTAGTGAACAAAACTGGCAAAAATCCCTACCCTTGCAGTGCTTTTTTTCTGGTGAGGGGAGACAAACAATAAAAAGTAAACAGTCTTATTAGAAGGAGGTAAGTGCAATGGTAAAACCAAACAGAGCAAAGTCAAGGGGATTGGAAGGTCCAGGCAGGAAGTGGGTGCAGTTTTAAATAGGATGTTCAGGAAAGGGCTCATTGACGCCTCATCTGATTTTGCCTGAATGGTTCTTTTGCTTCTGGAAAGAAGTCAGACTGGCTTTTCTCACACATCTCTTGAATCCAGGTTAAAACCATGAGAGGTTTTGGATTCAGAGTTTCTCTAACTTTTTAAAGAGTAATATTTCTCTGTTTCTTTGAAGCCAAAACTTATATGTTATTTTATTTATTTATTTATTTTTTCTCTAGACTATTTAAAAGACCATATTAAACAACTAAATCATTCAGGAATGTTTTCATTATCATTTGGTTAAATTATTTTCTAAGGTCCATTGTGATTTCTTCTTTGATCCAGTATATTTCTTACAAGTGTATTTCTTAATTTACAAAAATATTTTATTCTGTTACTGATGCCTAGCTGAATTCTACTTTGATCAGAGAACATACTCTGCATAATTTTATTCCTTTAAAATATGTTGAAACTTGCTTTACGGCTCAGTGTATGGTCAGTTTTGGTAAATGTTTTAAACATACTTGAAAAGAAGATATACTCTGAAGTTGGGTGTAGTGTTCTATAAATGTCAATTAATAAAGTTGGTTAATTATTATTCCAAACTTCTATGTCTTTGCTAAGTTTTTGGTCTGCTTGTTCTATCAGTTACTGAAAGGTATCTTAAAATCTGACATATGATAGTGGTTTTGCCCATTTCTCTTATTCTTTTGTCAATTATTGTTCTATATATTTATATTTTGTTATTAGGCACATGCATATTTATGACCGCAATATCTTTCTGACAAATTGAACTTTATGGTTTTTTGTTGTTGTTTTTGTTTGAGGAGGTATCGGGGATTGAACCCAGGACCAGGTACATGCAAAGCAGGTGCTCAACCACTAAGCTACACCCACTCCGCTGAACTTTGTGTTTTATAAAATGTCCCCCTTTATATCTAGTAATGATTTCTTCCTTGGAGTCTACATTGTCTGATATCAATGTAGTTACACCAGCTTTCACTTGGTTAGTGTTTGCATTGGGGTATCTTTTCCTATCTTTTTTCTTTCAACCTTTCTTTTTTAAAATTTATTTTTTAATTAAAATTTTTAAACAAACACTCCCCTTTATCTCCATCACTTCCTCCCCCAGTAATCTCTAATCTGCTTTCTATCTATGCAAATTTGCTATTTCTAATCCTGTCTTATAAATGACATCAAACAATTTTTGTCTTTATGAATTTTACTTATTTCACTGCACATAATGCTTTCAAGATTCTTCCATTCACAGCATGGAAAAAATAAATCTGCCTGCACCAGAGATTTTAGAGTTTGATTAGTTTTCATGAACATAGCTCATACTTAAACATTTATGAATTAAATAGCTTTAAAAATAGATATGTTAGTATGAAATAGAGATATACCTTAAGAATTTCCAACCACTGACTTCATGCTAATTTGATGCTTAACTACATAATTCTTCTGATTTAAAATTTTAGTGTCCAGAGTATACTTCTTTTCCTCAAGAAGGTGGTGCCATATTGTAGTGGGTTGAAGAGTAGCCTCCCAAAAATGTGTCCACAAACTATCCCCAGAACAGATTCTCCCGCAAAGCCTTTGGCGGGGAGCACAGCCTGATGACACCTTGATTTCTGACTTCGGACCCCAGAACTGTGAGAATAAATTTCCACTGGTTTAATCCACCAAGTTTCTGATAATTGCTACAGCAGCCCTAGAAACAAATACACATATACAAACGGTTGATCAGTTGCAAAGACTTAAGTATTGCTGACTTTTGTATGGATATCCATCCCTTACCTGTTATATTCTACCTCCTTTCATCAACTCCAACTGGCCTAGCCTGCTTTCTCTTCTGTTCTACTCCTACCCTGCTTAGTAGCCACCATAAATCCAGTGCTAGGATCCCCAGACCCACCCTAATAAGTAACCAGATGGACCTGTTGAATCTTAAGCTGGCTAGACTGAGCTTGTGGGTACACCATTCTTCTCTCAGGAAATCAAAAGCAATTCTGACCTAAATCCAAGGCCATAGTGTTGCCCCAAATCCCTTTGTTATCTATTTACTGAACACCACGTAATTTCTAAAAATACTCTCTTCTTTTCCTAGGACTTCTTACTAAGAATGTTCTACCTTCTATGACACTAGTAGTAAGTTAGAGATGCTTGCGTGTTTTGAAGTAATTTGGATTTTCTATTTAGAAAGAAAAATCAAGGTAATCTAAATTCTGTTCCATTGCTCTGGTGCTAGATAATATTTTAAAACTTGGACTGCTCTCTAAGTCTTCAATCATCTATATTCTGATGATAAAATAATGTCCATAGGCCATAGAGAAGACAGCTGAGGAATTCATTGGCAAGCTTGTGGGTGTTGCTTTTTATAGTATTTAATTGTGAAATATAGATGAGTCATTGCCAGATTATTGCTACAAGACTAATACCCTCAAAGAATTTTTATATAACTTTTCAAATGGCCCAGAAAAAGACTTCTGAAGAAAGTGACACATAAATCAACAGACTGTCTACTTGTGGTGCTATGTGGGTAATCCTGGGTAGAACTTTAATCACTTTTGGAATGTATTGAATTTATGGAATGTGGAACATTTTTGGGAGCCTGTGTATTCTTAATATACCACCACCACTTAACTTACACCAGAGTTTGTTTCTATATTTATTATGAACCTATAACACTGTCAATGCAATGATCCATCATTTGGAATTATAGCCAGAGAAAAGCTATTAGCAAGTTAATGAAAAGGTTGAACACTTGAACAAAGGTTTATTGACAGATTAGTATGTGTCAAATGCTTTGCCAGATGCTGGGGATACAGAGATGAATAATCACAACCTCTACTTTGGAGATATTTTCAGTCCAATACAGGGATTGCAAATATATGCCTGTGCTCTGCCAATCCTTCATGTAGCATCCATGGAAGACATGAAACTTTTTTTCCCACTAAGCCTAGATGCTCAGTGGAAACCCTCTACTACATGCTCTCTAGGAAGCCATCATCAATCTATTGGCATTGCATATATGATAATGGTAAAACTATCTTGCTATTAACAAGAGCTAACAATTATAGGGGCTGACTCTTTAGTCAGAGGTGCTATGCCCTTTCCATGTATTACCTCATGTAATTTCCACAACTGTTCCATCAGGTAGATATTATTACTCTTCCCATTTTACAGACAAGAAAGCTAAGGCTTAGGGAGGCTGGCCTACTTGCCCATATTGACATGACTAATAGACATCCAAGCCAGGATTTGTACCCAACAATCCGAATCAAAGTGTGTACTCTTAACACTGTCTAATATTGCCTCATTTTCCATCTCTGATTAAGTTCTTAAAATGTTTTAATGTTAAATTTCTCTCAAATGTTTTTCCTCGAAAACAGAGGCATTCAGATTCCTTCATTGTATTTGTTTATTTTATATTTCATTTTCCCAAACCTATAATTCTTTTAGATACTCTTTTTTTTTATTCTTATATGCAAGTAGTACTGAACAAATACTAAATCCCAATCACTGGGCTCAGGGCTGGGAATACAGCAGTGAATAAGACAAACACATTTATAACCTCTTAGACCTGGTATTCTAAACCTTTTTGAATCAGTGTTCTGGTCTTTAACTGTAGTACTTTGTCCTGGAGACTTTATTCTGTGAATTTTAGCAGAAGTTCTGGCACAGGGAACGGTGTCCTCTGGAGACTCTTGGCAGTGGGATCACTGCCACCACCACATTATTGGGCCAAGGTCCATGTCACACAACCTAAAAGAGAACCTGGCTTTGATTATCAGGACTGTGGCTGATAGGGAATTTTCTAAGTTCAAGGTATAATAGGAACTATTTTCATTCTTCCGATCAACTGTACTTCACTGTTCCTGTTTTCTACAGTTGCAGGTGGGAACCTCACCTTTGTATTTCTTTGTGGGCACCAGCTGAGATGCTGCTATTATGTAGGGGTGTGGCAAATATAAAGTTCATATATTCTCTTTGATCGCTTGGCAGGATTCATGTCCAAAGCCCATTAACCAAAGCTGAGCCCTAGAATGCCAGTTCCTATGGGTAGCAGGTACACAGAGGTGAAGAGCATATTGCTAGTACCCTCATCTCCCTCATAGCTCTTGGTTAATGATATTCTGTTGTATTGACACAGATGTCTTCAAGTCTTCCTCTGTGAACCATTTTCTTTACTTTACAAATGGGATAAATTGAGTGTCAGAGAAGTCAAGCAGTCAGGCATGTTCACAATGCTAGTAAGTAGGGCAGCTGAGATGTGGACTCCAGTCTCCTGATACTAAGCCCAGTGTTTTTTTTCTACTACATTATAAAAGAATATTTAAATGCTATTTTTAAAATGAAACAACATTATTTGGAAAAATAGGTTTGTTTTATGAGGAGCTATATATTTCAAATAAATGGCTATTTGTGGATCCTAGGTATCAAATCTTCTGGTATCCCCTGATTAACTGCCCTGGAATAAGATTGACTAGAAAACCAGATTATGAAATTATTTCCACTCACAGGCACAAGGCAGATATTGGAAAAATAGACTGGCTTCTGGGGAAGAGTTTGATTGGTCTAGAGGAAGGAAGCTCAGGAGGCTCTGGTTTTTGCGGTGGGTTATACTAATGGGCTTTCCAGAAAAGGAGCAGATATGGAGATCCAGATATACAGAACTGCAGTTCTCCTGGTAGAAAGAAGTTCAGCAAGGGCAAGTCAGGACCTCTGTGCAGAAGGGACGTGGATTTTAGTCAGGCCACTGGGATAAGGTTCAGTACAGAAAATGAGACAGCGACCAAGACTCAGAGCCAAATAACTTGATTTATAAGCAGAATGATGATTCAAATTGGCTTGCCAGACAGTTCAGTTCCAATTTACAAGTGAGTTCAGTTAATGCCTGTTAGCCTGGCCCCTTCACTTTTGAAGGGTCCCAATTTGGGCCACAAATTTCTATGGTCACCCAAGTTGTAATGACCATCATTAACTGTTTCCTCCTTACTTCTCCAACCATGTCTCTTACTCCTCCTTCATAGTCTTCTGTGACTTCAGCCACATTGAACTATGTTCAGATCCCTTGAATTTGTCCTGTTCTCTTTAGTTTCTAGGCCATTGAACTTACTGTTTCTTTCATCAGCACGACTGCAGTCCTTTTCTTTGCCTTTCTAACTCCTCCTTGTCCTTTGCATCTGGGCTTAGCTATCACTTCCTCTAGGAAGTCTTTCTGTCCCACCCTCTTTCCCCCAGTTTGGGTTAGCTGCCCTCCTACATGTTTCAATTTCTCCATCACAGCATTTATCACATGTTACTGAAACTGCCTATTAACTGGACCCTGTCTCTTACTAGGTTCCTATCTGATTCATGACTCTATCCCCAGTGAGAAGCAGAGGGCCTGACTCCTAGTAGGGGTCCCATAAATATATAGAGGTAAGGCTGAAGCCCAGAAACGAGGGCAAAGTCAGGGATAGACCAGAGACCTAAGTGATTAGGGCCAGGATCCAGTTGGCTAGGCTAGACTGGCTTAAATTTCTCCCCCTGGGCCTGTTTTATCTGGGGCAGGATGAATCTTTGGATGGGGATTGAAGGGTCCCACCCATGAGGTGGGAGGGCCACAGAGACTGGGATCCAACAGGGACTGGTTCCAGACACCAGAGAAAGGGCCATTCATGGCACTAAAATAGGGAGATAAGATGTCAGAAGATGCATTCCCTCCCCTGGATGCCATGAGTGCAGCTTCAGGACTGCTCTCTATATGTGGGGGTGGAGATGGTTGGAAAGCACTACTAAGGAAGCAAACACAGATAAAGGGAAGCTGCAACAGAACCTCCTGTCTGGCTTCCAGACCCAGGTCTCAAGCCTCAACTCCTTTACTCCTTTCTATTTTTCTCATTCCACCCTCTCCCATTGTTGTGTAACTGATTTCTGCCCATGCCTCCTGACCCCAAAACCTACCCTCAATATCTGTTTTAACCTAACTCCTCTGTTAGATGTTCCCTGTGTAATTCATCCTTGCCTATGCTTTCTAAGGGTTCATTGTAAGCATCCTCGGTCCTCAGGCTGATCTACTTCCTAACGCTCATCCTCACAGGGCCTTGGATCTTCTCTCTTCCTCTTGAGTCAGCTCTTAACCTGCCTTCAGGCCCCTCAGATACCTGTTCTGCCATGCCTCAGACTAGTTCTTCAGCAGGGACTTGACCAGCCCCCCAGCTGGAAGTTTTATACGAGATTCTAACATATTTTTAAGTTTTGCATCAATATGTGTCTTATAGTATCAACAGATTATATGGGAAGGTAAGGGAAGTATTTTATTTTATTTTATTATTTTTTTTCCAGTTGGTTTTTTGTTTGTTTGTTTGTTTTCTTTTTCTTTCTTTCTTTTTTTTTTTTTTTTGTTTTTACCGGGAGGTCCCGGGGATTGAACCCAGGTCCCTCGATATGGGAGACGGACGCCCAACCAGTTGAGCCACATCCGACCCCCTCCAGTTGGTTTTTAACCTCCATGAGACTCAGGACCCAGAGTGAAGAGCCCTGCTCTTCACTGACTATTCACTCATACAAGAAATATTTATTGAGAACTTACTAAATGTCAGCTTATTTGTCCAAAGGGAAAATTACTTGGACTGGAAAGTAATCAGAAAGACATGAATGGTATTTAAAAATAAGGTATTCATTGCCATGCCAATTTAAACATCTTTCTACTATCTTCTCTGGCACCTCAAAATTAGAATAAGCAGCAGATGCTACTCAGACCACAATGTGAACCCCTCAAGCCAAATTGCCTCATGCAATCTTTACTTCACATAGAATGAAGCTGGTTCCCCAGAGCCTGGTTCAGGGCTTCTTCCTCTGATTAACACCTCACTGAGGGCTAGAGCCCTTTAGACAGGCAAGTGTCAATTTCACTTTCTAACAGTTTCAGCACAACTGGTAGCCTGGGGTTTCTTTTTTGAAGAAATAAACCCCAGTGGTAAGAAATAGCTCACCAGTTGGTGAGGGAAAGGATGACTTACCTGGTTTCTGCTTTTGAAGTTTAATGAACTCTTATGAGGCAGACATGGAGGTAACAAAATTTTCCTGACTTGCCTCTCATAAAAAGGGGTGTTTTGGAGGCTATTGAATTACAGGTCTAAATTTGAGTTTATCGGCAGTTATTAAGTAGACTATTTAGTGTCTTTATTATGATGAGGGTGCCAGGCTATATTTAAATGAAATCCTTAAATGGGCCTCAGAATATCCCCTGGAGCTGTGCTCTCCAGCCTGGGGGGAGCCTGCAGCACACATGTCCCACTCTTATGAACCATTATCCTACTTAACCTACCAAACATTTATTGAGCCTCCATGTCCCTGAGCACTCCTGCTAAGATGCTTGCATGCTCTGGCACAGGTGTTGGGCCCAGAGCCCTCCCAGATAATGTACTGATAGTGCGCGGTAGTCCAGAGAAAACGTGGGCTTTATTTAAAGGACTTAAATAAATAGTGGTACTTCTGACATTATCCAGGCCATGGTGAGATCTTTGACAATTGGAAAAATTTTTGGACAAGGGGGATTTTAGTTGCCCCCCCATCAGGTGCACAGGTGCCTTCCAGCTTCTCCAGGGCCTGGCCATAGTAGGTCTTATGCCCCTCTCAGTGGTTTTCCAACTTCTGTGCTGACAACATTCACCCATCAGTGGCAGTGGCTCCCAGGGGCAGGGACTCACCTCTGGTGGTAGAGTGGAAAGTGTATGCTCTCCTAGGGGGGTGCAGGTCAGAATTCCCTGGGTAAGCACTTACAGTTTGAACCACCCTCACCCCTACCCATGGTAATTCTGATTCCTTCCAGGGTACTAGTCCCCTATTTAATACTTGCTCCAGGGCTGAGGGCATTGGAGTGTAGAACAACACTGACTCCTAAATGGTTACGTGTCTTAGAGCTGTTTCTCCACCCAACTTGGACAGGAGACTCCCAGACAGATGATGTCATTGCAATTGGAGAGGAGACTTGTTAAAATCTGTTTTCTTACTGGCTGAGGAAATTTTTCCTGGAACCCTCAGGAACTGATGGTGGGAATGTAGACAGGGGCAGTCATTCTGGAGAGCACTTTGGCAGTACATGGTGAAATTAATTGAACCTATACCTTATGACCCAGCCATCCCTCTCTGGGGTCTACCTCCAGAGAAAGCCAGGCACAGGTCCCTAAAGTGAAATGTGTAAAGGATATTCACTGTAGTACAGAGTGTGGGAGAAATGATGAGGGTGATGATGGCTAACATTTGCCAAATGCTTATGTGTGCTGAGTACTTTACATGTAATCAGTACTCTACCTGAAGTATTGTATGGATACTATATTATCTCCATTTCAGAAAAAAGAAAACTGAGGTATGAGAGAGGTCTTAGTTTGCTAGGGCTGCTGTAACAAAGTAGCACAGACTAGTTGGCTTAAGCAACAGGATTTATTGTCTCACGGTTTTGTAGACTAGAAGTCCCAATCAAGGTCTTAGCAGGGCCATGTTTCCTCTGAAGTCTGTAAGGCGGTGGCTGGCAATCGATGGTAATTTTTGGCTTGTGGCATAAATCAATCTCTGTCTCCACCAGTGGGCTGCCTCTCTCTGTCTCTGACACTGTCTCTTCCTTACTAATTGTGCCCAAATTTTATCTGCTTCTAAGAATACAGTCATATTGGATTAGGACCCAGCCTAATCTGGCTTGACCTCATCTTAACTAACAATATCTTCAAATATCCTATTTACAAACAAGTTCACATTCATAGGACGGGGGATTAGGATTTGAACATGACTTTTGGGGGGACACCATTCAATCCATAACATGGGGTTGAGTAAATTGGCCAAGTTCATGCTGCTGGTAAATGGGTATAATTGCCAGACAGTTCGCAATCCTGAAGGTGCAATCCTAACCACTGAACTTTGCTGTCTAACTCTGTGTCCATAGTCGGAGAATGAATAGGTTAAATGTGGAAAATTGTTCATCAAGTACATGGATAAATCTTAAAAGCATAGTGCAGAGTGAAAGAAGATTTAAGAACAAGACTGAGCTCCACAGCCTATTTATAAAATACATATATAGACGATGCAACATCATAAAATTTCAAATATATTAATATGCACATACACAAGAACATAGTAGTGAGGACTTTTGGAAGGGGGTGAGTAGGACTCAGGAACAACAACAAAAAAATGAACCAAGGAAAACAAGAAAGGGCCTTACCTAGAACGGTGATGAGAGGGTGCCTTGAATTGAGGAGTGTGCTTAATTCTGCTCTATTCTCCTGAGGTTAATAGTTACTCCGCTCCCCCGTACTTCCCTTCACAAAATAGATGCAAAGCTCCATCTCACCATTAGGGAGGACAGGAGAGGACACTTTCATGCTCATTCTCTTCCTTAGAGCTTCACCCAGTGAGCAGCAGAGTCCTGCAATATATGCACAACTACCTGGGATTTTTCTCGACCTTATGACATAAGCATTATTTTCTCCCATTTTACAGATGAGAAGAGGAATAGTTCAGAGAGGTAGTGGCCCTTCAAAGTTGATCTGGAACTTGACTCAGTCCTGAGTTTACAGGTCCCCCACTGTAATATACTGGCAGCCCCTGGTTTGATCTGTAGAAACAGAAATTTCCCTGGTATTGCTTGGTGAAGAGCTCCAGGGGTGATAAAATTATGTTAATTGATTTTGTCCTAGTATACATGGGATTATGGCATTATTGCAAAACTTTTAAAAACATTACCCATTTCTATTTCATGTATCTCTGGTAATAGCTGATCCTGACACTTAGCATTATCTAGGACATGCTCATACCTTGATGGCACGCTTGTCTGCAAACGAACATCTCTCCATTGGCTCTTGCCTAACTAAGCATCTAGGAATCTGAATCCCAGTACTTATAAATAAGTCAAATATGGACATAGCTCACATGTCTACCGTATCATTTCCTATACAGATGGAGATTTAATTCATAGTTAATGTTATAGTCATCTTGACTTCAAGGAATGATTCAACAGGATGTTATTTGGCAAATGCCCAATGACTACAAAATGCAGTTACCTCATTCATTCTCTTTAAGGGAAATCAGGTTGCTGTGAGAACTCTGCTTCTTTCAACCCTTGGAGGTTTTATACTTGTAACACACATTTATAAATTGTCTACTATGTGACACTGTGTTGGTAGAAGATGCAGCTCTGGCTAAGGACAAGTTGGTCATGAAACTGACTGGACACTTCTGGATTGTGCATTCCAAACTGTGATTGCTAGTTAGAGCAGGCATCTTCATGGATTATGTGAAGAGGCTGCATCAGCATCCTAAGCAAAGTGTGGGAGGTATCTGGAAAGGTAGAGGGGAGGAGGCAAGAAGGCAGAGAACAGTCCCCAAGGTGTGAAGTCAGGAATGAGGAAGAAGATGGGAATGGATGGGGCAAGAGGAGACAGTGGAGAGAGTAGCCAGAGAAAGGAGTGCCTACAGGGAAGAAGAGGGACAGGATGGGAGATGGTGAGTGGGACCAGGCTAGAGATGGAGGGCCTTTGGTGTCAGGGTAGGCCTTGGGTTGTGAGGCTTACAGGGGCATTGCTGAAAGTGGCTTCCAGTTAAATGAGTTTTAGTTAAGTGGGTTTTGTGGATCCTGAAAGCCTATTTCATGTGTCTCTGGTAATAGCTGACCCTGACAGTATTATTTAGGAAATGGATATTCTTCCCCTTTCTTCTTCCACTGTGCGGTCCAATACGATGGCCAATAGCCACAAGTGCACTAGGAATAGAGATGTGCTGTAAGTAGACAATACACACAGGGTTTTGAAGACATAGTACACAAAAAAAGAAAGTAAAATAGTTCTTCAATAATTATTTCCACTCAGAAATAATTATTTCTGACTACAATCATAAGCCGAGAATGCAACTATAGTCTAAAGTAGACTTATTCTTCTTAAAGTAGAACTTGTAACATTGATATAAAGACAGTGGTCATTAGAAGTTTTGAGGGGAGGGAGAGGGAAGAATCGGTATAACATGGGGCATTTTTGGGATATTGGAATTGTTCTGCATGAACTTGCAATGATGGATACAAACTGTTATACATTTTGTCAAAACTGATAAAATTGTGTGGTGCAAAGTGTAAAACATAATGTAAATTATAGACCATGCTTAATAACAGTGCTTTGATATATGTTCATCAATTGTAACAAATGTACTACACTAATGAAAGATGTTGTTAATTGGAAAAAGTGTGGGAGGGGGAAGGGGTGGGGTATGTGGCAATCCCCTATAATTTTGATGTAACATTTATGTAATCTAAAACTCTTTTAAAAATAAAGGGAAAAAAACTGAAAAAATTATTTCCATATTTATTACATGCTGAAATAATATGTGTTTGGATATATAAGGTTAAACAAAATATGTTAAAATTATTTTCACCTGTTTCTACTTTTTCAATTATAACTACTAGAAAACTTAAAATTATGTATGTGGCTCACATTATATATGCAGTTGATTCTCATTATTTGTGGTAGTTATGTTCTATAAAGTCAACATAAACACTGAATTAGAAAATACAGAACCATTGCTATTAGGTAAAATTCAGGATTATATTCCTGTGAGCCTCTGGTCACAAATTTTCGTCAACCCATCAATGTATAGCTTTGTTTTATGTGTGTTTCTGTTTACATATATCTTATTTAATATGTATTGCTGATTCATTAACATTGAACTCATTGCCAATAGCATTATAACTCATGCCTGAATGAAGCTTATCTAACACATGTCTTTTCTCTACAAGGCACATCACAGCATTCTTGTGCATAGGTACAAAACAGCACTTTAGCAATGTTCTCGAGTACTATTTTAAACAGCAAAATCGCCTACAAAAAGCACAGAAATACAAAAGCTGTGACACTAAATGTAGGGCAAAAAGAATATTTGTTTACAGTTTGAGAGCTGAAAAAAGAAAGCAGAGTATAGCCTTGTTGGACCTCAGCTGCAAACATGCGTGCCAGGTGACTCAAATTTTTCACTGCTTTGCACATGTCTGAGAATGCCCAGGAAAGCACCAGGGGCTACAAATAAATTTTAGTGAGTGGGTGAATTTGTAAACATGGAGTCATCGTATAAGGAGGATCGGTTATATCTGTTGGACAGCAGTGCCCAGATTTTTCCCATTCTTCAAGAGGTTGCACAGTGGGTCAATCCTCCAGGTTCTCCAGCAGGCTGCCTGGATTCAAATCTTGAGTTCAGATCCTACCACTCCGTAGTATGAGACTTGGAGCTAGGTATCTAATCGTTCCATGCCTCAATTTGTTTCTGTCTAATAACATCTGTCTCATCAGGAAGTGCAAGTCCGAATGCAATGTCACTGCCTCCTGGAGGCCTTCCCTCCCTTCTCTCCCCCATCTATTACCATAGATTGTTTGTACCAGTTTAACTTTATGTAAATGGAATTATACTCTCCTGTTTGGCTTCTTTCATAACACAACGTTATGTTTGTGAGAATAACACACACTGTATGTAGGAGGAGTTTGTTTTGTTTTCATTGCCAAATAATATTGTTTGCATGAATTTATCACAATTTACTTATCCATTCTATTATTTATGGATATTTAGGCCACTTTTAGTTTTGGCTATTGGGAATAATGTTCCTATAGCTATTCTTATGGAATTTGGGATAATAGGGTATGCATATTTATAGCTATAGTAGATATAGAAGTGTCTACTCCCCTTTGCCAAAGTGGTTGTACCAATTTCCTCTTCTAACAACAATATACAAAAATTCCAGATGTTCCACATCTTTACCAACTTCTTTTATTTTTCTTGTCATTATGAGGAGTGGTTTTAATTTGCATTTCCTTGATGAGTAAGTGCTTTTTATATGCTTATTGGACATTTGAATATCTTTTGTGAAGTTCAAGTCTTTTGCCACATGCTCTTCTCCTCTTGAAATTTTATTTAATTAGCTTTCCTGTTGAGATGTAGGATTTCTTTAAATATGTCTTTATCTGAGTCCTTTGTTTGATATATGGGTTACAAGTATCTTTCTCTAGTCTGTGGCTTGTCTTTTCACTCTCTTAATGGCATCTTTATGAGCAGAAGGTCTTAAATTTAATGAAGTCTAATTTATCAATCTTTTCCTATTTGAGCTAATTTTTTTCTATAATCTGCTTAAGAAAACTTTACCTAACTGATGCAGCAATTTTAATGTCAGTAAATTTCATCAATACATACCACAGTACTGGATACTAAAATCTAAGTAGAACTTGCCATATTAACAATTCCGATAAAAGATTCAACCCACTAAATGTTTATGTTATATTTCTAAATGGCATAAGTTCTGTCCTTTGAGTCACATTTCCTGCCTCTCTACTCCCCCAGAGCTCACACCTAGATTCAAATATTTTCTCTGTTGTCTTGTTTCTCTTGTAACCAAAGGTTAAGAATTAAGAAATGACTATGATTACTAATTCCTTATATAGATGCCTCTGTATTACCAATAGCTAAAGGTTAATATCTGAAAATACTGAAACTGGCTAGACTTAGGCTAGACCTGCTGTTATGATGGTCATTCTAAAAGGTCGTAGTTTATGGTTACTCTAGACAACTGACCTCCTTTGCTTACACAAACAGCTCTTACTCTCTTTGAAACCCTGGAGTCTCAAAAATTGGTCTTTAGAGTGTGTCCAGGAGAAAGAACCCACATTTGCTCTGTATCACCCTGTTAGTCCTTTCCATCCTCTTAGCACTCATGCACTCCACTCTTGGGCTACCCTTGTCGTCTATGTCAAAGCATTCATAAGACTCTTCTTCATTTTTAATAGTTATAAGGATAACTAATATTTATAAGTTTACTATGTGCCTGGCACTGTGCTAAGTGCTTTACATGTGTTCTCTCATTCAATCTCATGAAAAATCCATCATGTAAGTTCTAGCACATTTTCAGATGAAAGAAACTCAGGTCAAAAATCACACAGCTAGAGAACCAAGAATCAAACTGAGGTCTATATGACCCAAAGTTGGTGCCCAGAACCTTCACAGCATATGCCCTCTCCTAGCCTTAGAGTAGGTTTTTAGCCCTGTTAGGAGCCCCACATCTACTATATAGATCAGGGAGGACATTTAGAATTGCTTTTTTATTTAAATATATATTTTATTAGAGAAGTTGTGAACTTATGAAACAATCATGTACACGTGAGGAATAGGAATTCAATACAATACCTCTCCATCAACACACTACATTGTTGTAGAACATTTGTTACAGATTTTAAGATAATATCGTCAGACTATTACCACTAACTATAGTCTATGGTGTACATTTGTTATTTTTTCCATGCCCCCTTATTATTAACACAGTACACCTTTGGCATTGATGCTAGAATATTATAGTATTGCTGTTAACTATAGTCCATAGGTTACATTAATCGTATTTTTCCCATGCTTCTCCACATTCTTACCACCTTGCAATAGTGATGTACATTTGTTCTAGTTCATAGAAGGGCATTCTTGTATTTGTACTATTAGCCACAATTCTCATCCACCTCTGGGCTCACTATCTTATTCAGTCCCTAGATTATTCTCTAGCTTTCTTTCAATTGATATTTACATCCCTAGACTAGCCTTTTCTGCCACAATCCCATTTATAAACTAGCTGCATTAGTCCTACTCACTATAATTTGTTACCATCAATTCTATCCATTTCCACACTTTTACAGTGAAGTTAATTAAAAATTCTACATACATACATACATTAAGCACCTGTATACCTTCTCAGTCCTCCTCTTATCTCCTAATAATCTATACTCTAGATTTTAACTCCATGAGTTTATTCTTCGTATTTAATTCATATTAGTGAGACCATGCAATATTTGTCTTTTTGTGTCTGTCTTATTTTACTCAGCATAATGTCTTCAAGGTTCATCCATGTTATCATATGTGTCCCAATTTCATTTCTTCTTACAGCAACATAGTATTTCATCGTATGTATATATAACATTTCCTTTATCTATTCATAAGTTGATGGACACTTGGATTGTTTCCATCCTTTGGCAATTGTGAATAACACTGCTAGGAATATTGGTGTGCAAATGTATGTTTGTGTCACAGTTTTCAGTTCTTCTTGATATATTACTAGTAGAAGAATTGCTGGATCATATAGCAGTTCTATATTTATCTTCCTGAGGAACTGCCAAACTCTCTTCCACAGAGGCTGCACCATTTTACATTCCTACCAACAGTGAATAAATGTTCCTATTTATCCACATTTTCTCCTGCACTTACTGATTTCTGTTTTTTTTTTTTTTTAAATCATGGCCATTCTATGTGGTGTGAGATGATATCTCATTTTTGTTTTGATTTACATTTCCCTAATAGCTAGTGATACTGAACATTTTTTCATGTTCTTTTTGGCCATTAGAATTGCTTTTTGATTGACCAGTCAGCTGGTCTTGCCTCTAGTCCAAGGGCATCCCCTCCTTACACTTCAGCCATGTGCTGGTGATCAGGCCCTTCTCTTTGCATGCTCCTTTACTTCTACTCCTTTGACCATTTCTCTTCCTCCTCCTCCAGCTCCTCCCTCTGGTTAGACCCACTGCAGCTTCTTCTTGCCTGGTTACAACTCTCTACATATTGCAGAGGGGGCAGTGAGCGAGTCCAGTGTGTGGTTCCGGGGAGAAGGGCAGAAGGGATCCTTATGAGTCAAACCTTGTAGAAAACTGCAAACAGGAGCTCAGAGAGAGAGGGAGGAAGTCTCTCTGAAGCCACTTGGGGAGCCAGACTGGGGGCTGAGGAGGCACACTCTTTATATAGTTTCTTCATAAGATAAAAGTGTCCCTATCGCCACTGTGCAAAGAGAAATGCGAAGGCCCAAACTTGTTCTCCTGCAATCCAACCAGGACAGAGTGACTTGGGTGTAAGCAGGAGGCTCCTGATAAAACCTATTGCATGTTTTTCCTTCACTTTCTACTTTTCCATGTGCTTTCATGATCATGACTTCATCTGATCCCGAGAGGAATCCTTGTGAGATAGAGAAGGAAGGTGCTGAGAAATCCATTTTATAGTCGTTCAAACAGTCCAGAGACACCAAATAACTTGCCTAGTCTGTAAATGATGACAGACCTGGGACCAGAATTCAGGTCTCTGTATTTCTAGTCCAGTGCTTTTCTTTATAATAAGGTTCACTAACATTTAAATAAATGCCTTCTGATAACTTTTTAAATGCCAGGCATTTGGCTGAGTTATGGGACAGAGACTACTGGCTCCAGGGAAAAGTCTAGGGGAGAAGACAGGAATTTTTAAAAATATTTTTATTGAAGTATAACATATATACAGGAAAGTATATAAACCATAAGTGTTCTGCTCAATGAAGTATCACCAAGTGAACACACCCATGTAACCACCACCTTGATCAAGACATTGAACAATACTAGCACCCCAGCAGCCCCCTTCATGCCTCTGAAATAGTAATACTAACAATTAGCTATGCTATAAGGCAAAATAATAATAATAAAGCAATAAATGTAGAAACAAAACTTTCAGAGTATAAAAGGAAGAAGCAAAGGACATCGAGGGAGGTTTCTGAGGTGAAGAAATAGGAGAAAACAAATGTTATAGATAAATGTAATGGGGTAGTAGGGGTTGGGGAAATGGGGAAGGGCAGGAAAGAACCTCAAAGAAGAGAGTTGAGGTTGCCTCTTAGTCCCCATGGGAAGTGGGGGAGGAGACTAGGGAAAGACTGGGCATCCCAAGTGCTATGCTACTTCTGACCAAAATTTCCTGGGGGTGGTGGTAGTATCTGCACGGATGAGTACTTTTCAGTTACCCTCTCCTCCAACACACTCAATCTCACTCTCACACCCTCTCTGTGGGATTTCCACAGAGAAATGTGAGAAAACTGTCAAATATACCCAAATGAAGAGAATTAGAAGAGACACTGAGCTAAAGCTACCTGGACTTCTGTTTTTCTAAGCTACTGACTGCAATCAAGACACATGTCAAAGGAAAAACACACACATACACACACACACTCCTTGTGTAGTTTAGAGAGAACCTTGTGGTGGATGTGGTTTAACTGGACACTTTATTAGAAAAGACTCTTACAGTGTTTGTAGAATGCTTGTAGAGGTAGGTGGCTAAGAACATAAAACTTCAAGTTTTCTCATGTTGTAATTTTAACTGTTTATAATTTAACCTAAAATAGGAGGCTCTGCCTATGTACAATATCCTTATTAATCTAAATATTCCAAAGCAGAAACTCTAAGATAGGAAGCTATTGAACCACAGCTGCTTCCCTTTTTTTTGTGGGTTGAGCATACCTTCACCAACTGTTTATACCCAGCTCAGGAAAATTGATGTCTTTAGTTCCTCCTGATTTTCTTCCTGCACACACTCACCTACATGGATATTTTCCAGGAAGACTCCTTTGGATCAAGGGTGTGGAGTCTATGGTATTTTTTTGCCAGAGGTAGACACTGGGTAATTTTTAGTGCTTTAGGAGTGCAGTATTAGGGATGCAAGATGTGGTATGGTATGTGTGTGCATATATGTCTGTGACTTTGGCAGAGTAAAGAGGGCTAGTCTAGTTTTGGTGTCCACCCAAGCACACATCTTCCACCATCAATGCCCTGTTCTTTCTTCCTTCCCTCCTTCAAGCCTCCAGGGTCACCACACTCCAGTGTGTGGTGGGCCCAAGTTACTATCACAACAATTTTTAAATATTTCTAGGTGTGACTGTGGGTAAGAAATGTTTGACCCTACAACCCCTACACACACACGCACACATAAATCAAAACAAAAAACATTATGAAATAATAACTATCCATACCATCTATTTTATACTCTGACATTTTCTATCCTCTTCTATATATACCAAACTAATTTCACAACTCATAGCTTTTCAAGAAGCATTACTTCACCTTATCCCAGGAAAGGTATTAATTGATACCCAAGGTCATTTTTTATTTTCTTTGCTTTGCCTCAAATTTCACCATTGCCTGATGTTTTCAAATTTTATCTGTGGACTCCAGAGTCTCCTTCAGCAGCCTGGGAGGCAAAGGAGAGTGGTTCTCTGTAGACCCTCACTTTCTTCCCACCTAGGCAGGGCTGCTCTCAGGAGTCTCAGGTGTTGTTCTGGAGATGTGTGGGAGGGCCTTGCAGCACAGTGCAAGAGGGGTGAACCTCGAAAACAAGTAGAATTCAGACAAGATAGTGTAATGGGCAAGAGGTGCAATAGTTTTTTTCCAGCATTTGAATTCTAAATTAACTTATTATATATGTTAACATTACAAATATATGATATAATGCCCTAGTAAGTTCTTTGAAACACTGCATTGATATGAACTATTTTTATTTTAACCTCTGTTCCCTTCAAGAACTAAGAAGGAGAACTTGCAGCCTCAGATTAATAGATTGCCCCACTCTTTTCAAGATGGAGAGTGAGCCATTACTGGCATGTCTGAGGCTGGTAGGTAGAGACCAAAAGTATACTTGGAAGGGGTTAAAGGAGGGTTTCTAGGAGAGGAAGCCAAGAGCTACAATGACAGGTGTCATGGCAATAACTGAAAATTAGGCTGCAATGGGGGTACCAAAGGAGCAAGTCACAAATGTGGAATTTAGCTCATAATAATGAAAAATAAACAAGCAAACAAAGAACATTAAAATTAGTTAAACATTGACCCTAAACCCTGTGCTATATAGGCAAAGGAAAAGTAAGCATTCCACTCTGGTGAATCTGACACACAAAAACGAACAGTCCAGAGACTGGTTTTTTTTGTTTGTTTTTTTTTTTTTTTTTTTTGGTGATCAATTTCCATTTCTTAAGAATTTGCTCAAATTGAAGGGAATTGCCCAAGTTCACACAACTCGGAACTGGAATTACTCAGTGCCTTCCAAGTTGTTTCCAATCTAGTGGGTGGTTTTTGTGGCTATTTTCTTCCTTTCTTTTCTGTGGTTTCCTTTTATTTTTTCTAATGATCATATATTGCTATTATAATGAAAAGCAAACTCAATAAATTTTATTTTTAAAAACATTACCCATAAAAGAATTATTGCCAGTACAGAAAAGAAACAGCATTACAACTATCTCAGAATGATTTTATGAGCACTGGTTTAAGTATTTGAGAAATTCCTTATGGTAATCATCATCTTATTTGGTTTTATTGGAGCCATCTTCTTAGGCTCAATTCCACTTTCTTTCTTCTCCCCAATTAGACAAAATACAGCTGAACTTTCTAGCTCAATTTTTTTGGACTGATATAAATTCTCCAGTGGTAGGAAGTGACTGGAGTGAAATTCTCTTAACCCCTGAGGTTAAAGAATGGTCAGTATAGCAGCGAGTAAAAAGCTCTCATCTTTGAGAGATTATGTCCATGGAGAAGGTTTCTCTTTATAATAAAACAGCACTGTAAAGTGGGCAGAAGTAAATTTAGGAAGGAGGCCACAGATAGAAAAGATGGGCTTTACCTCAAAACTTACCTTCTTTCTGTTTCCCCCACCCCCACTCCACTGGCTCAGTTCTGGGCCATTCTTTTGATTGCTATAATCATCACGTGAATTTAGCAACCATAGCTTCATGCTATTTGGATCCAAAGCTCATCCACAAAGATTTCTTCCTGGACTTTCTAAAACTTGCTCCCTGAGTCAAACTCACTAATATGAACCCACAGGGAAAAAAAAAATCATGCAAATGTGTATTAACCAAATTGACCCATATGAGCATGATCAATTTGTCAAAGGAAATCACTATCTTCTACCCCTTCTTACCTCGAGGTTGAATTATGTGCCCCAATTTGGACATGTTCTTGATCTTAATCCACATCCCTGTGGCTGTGAATAAGACCTCTTGAAAATATTATTTTTAGTTGTGTTGTGGCCCAAATGAATGAAAGTGGCCCTTAATCCATATTACTGGAGAACCTGGAAATCACAGAACTAAGAAAGGAGAGGACATTACCATGTGACTGGAGGCAGAGATACAAATTAAAGGACTCTAAGGTTTGCCAGCAGCTAGCACTGAACACTAGTTTTGGGGGCAGAAAGCAAGCCTTGCTGATATCTAGATTTCAGATTTCCCCTACCCTCAAAACTGTGAGACAAAAATTCCTGTTGTTTAAGCTAAATCATTTTAAAGTATTTGTTGATAGATGCTTAGGCAAACTAAGACACTACCTCTCCCCCAACGTTGTTTGTACTTTATAGATGTGCTTTTGTTTTTAGTTTTATTCTGCATGTGCTAGTTTGGTCCTCAAGGTAGAATAGGGAGAGAACCTTACTCTGATCTTCTGCTGAATGATTCTTGGCATCATGAAGGATGGGCAAAGGAGAATATCTCCTGTGGCCTAAATATCACTGGATTCCCCACAACAAAAGAAATGGAAAGCAAAGGCCCAGTCCAAGGCTTAAGTAGCAAATCTTTTGTGAACCAAATAACCAAATCTGAGGACACAAAGCATATGAAAAGTGTCTTGAAAAGATGAAGCATTTGGAAACATGTGTTGCCAAAATTTATTAAGCAAATAACAAAGCTTCAGTGACACATGAATAAGAAACACTGCTGTAGCTGCACATGTAGCTGAGTGGACACCACTCAGGGGATGCCTGGAGTGTCCACTAAAAGGGGATTGTGGTCAGAGCCTGTAACCATGGGGGTAAAAAAAATATTAAGTAATGGATTCTCTAGGTGACAACTTGGAAGCTTTCTTCAACATGAAAGAAGGCCACAGAAGAGATTATAAGGGAGACTAGAAAGGGCATAGGAGACTTACTTTGGGGGGAAGAAATGGATTGCTGTAGAAGGAGTAAAAACCACAAGGCAGCTTTTCATCCAGTATAACGCTGGACTGAAGTTCCCACAGAATCATTCTGTAAGGGTATAATCAGCTAGTGGAATTCATGGCCTCAGGATCAAACGTAACCAAACAATTTAGCATTGATGCAGACCAGAGCAATTCTGGTCATGGCAAAAGCAGGGACAGTCAACTACACTGTCCTTCTCCTGTGTCTGGAAATGCATTATAAGAGGGAATTTGAATCAAATCTTTTGATGGGCACATCTCCATTATGATTCCTACTCTAAAACTCCTGGCCTGGCTACTTTGGCAAATGGGGCCTTGAATCAGGCCAGATATCATTTGCCCAATTAAAAAGTCTCTCTTTTTTCCTGTTGGGAAGTCTATAGTTATCTAGCAAACTCTTTCTCCAAACCAAGAAGTCCTGAACTCTTACTTCAAGTTATGGCCTGTGCCAGGAAAATAGTGATAGAAGGCATTGCTTTGCTCAAACCTTGCTTTTATTTATTTTTTAAATATATTTTTTATTTATTTTTAAAAGATACTTAGATTACATAAAATGTTACCTAAGATAATATAAGAGATTCCCATATGCCCCACTCCCCACATCTCCCATTTCCCCCCACATTAACAATTTCTTTCATTAGTGTGATACATTCATTGCAATTGATGGACACATTTTGGAGCATTGCCTCTAATGATGGATTATAGTTTACATTGTAGTTTACACTCTCTCTCACCCAAT
Organism: Tolypeutes matacus; assembly: GCA_026826555.1. Taxonomy (NCBI): domain Eukaryota; kingdom Metazoa; phylum Chordata; class Mammalia; order Cingulata; family Chlamyphoridae; genus Tolypeutes; species Tolypeutes matacus. Next base: position 16,481,721 of record JAKSZT010053887.1, on the reverse strand, counting down.
TCTGTAGGTTACAACAGGATATATAATGGCCTGTATCTGTCGTTGCAATGTCATTCAGGACAATTCCAAGTCCTGAAAATGCCCCTATATTATACCTCTTTTTCCCTCTCCCTTCCTTCAGCAACTCCAGTGGCCACTGCCTCCACATCAATGATATAATTTCTTCCATTGCTAGAATCACAATAAGTCTACAGTAGAACACCAGTAAGTCTACTTTAGTCCATATTTTATTCCCCAATCCTGAGGATTCTGGGATGGTGATGCCCACTCCACCTCTAATTGAGAGGGGACTTCGATCCTATATGGCTGATGGATGGGACTCTCTTGCTTGCAGTTGTAGACTCTAAGTTTCTTGGTATGGGGGTTGCCCATCCTCACCTCTTTGCTAGTTGTCCTGGGTGAGTCCAATGATCTGGAAAGTAGGTGTTGCAACTCTGCAGAGGCTCAGGGCCCAGTTGACACATGGACAGCCCAAAGATTCAAATTTCTTGGGCATACACCTATCAATTCCAGCACCAACTATAGGTTCAAATAGAACGGACAAAAGAAGCATGTGTTGAGAAGTCACAACTGAGTCCAACTCTGTCACACGCGGGAGCACAAACTCCAAAGTAGGGCCATGTTGCTCAAATGTGGCCTCTCTCTAAGCCAAACTCAGCATATAAATGCATTGCCTTCCCTCCAGTGTGAGACATGACTACCGAGGATGAGCCTCCTTGGCACCAAGGAATTACTAACAAGCACCAACTAGCAATGCAACTGGAAAAAAGACCTCTAATAAAAGGGGGAAAGGGTAAAGACAAATGAGTTTATATGGCTAAGAGACTTCAAAGTGAGTCGGGAGGTCATCCCAGAGGTAATGCTTATGCACATCTCAGTAGGATCGCATAGACTACCAAAGTAAATAATACTCCAAATAGTGGGGGTCCTGAGGGCTCTGGAGACACCCAGGCCCTACAATCATGGCAGATAGCTCTGGAGTTTGGTGTCTTGCCAGTGAAACCTTGCTTTTAAAGTTTTAGTGTCCTAAAATTATGGAGGTGGGGGTGGGGGATGATAACCTTTTCTAATATTTCTTGCAAAATTGGGGAATGCCCTCTATAAAAGTACACAACTATCCTTTCTCCGTTTCTGTTCACATATTTTCTTTCATTACATTAAAAAAAAAAAAAAAAACCTTTTATAAGCATCTGTTATAAAATGGTATAAACTTGCTGAGTTGAAAGCTCAGAATAACAGGATGAAAAATACTCTGAATGCTATACCTGGGGCAAGGGAATGAATGTGGAGTGCAGTTAAAATCATTTGGCATTTCCTTTTATTTTTAGACCTCCTTACTCTGTGATTTTGATTCTCGTAAATTCTGATGGTTTGTGGGTCTTGGCTTAGCCATTAAATCCATAAGGACAGAAAAAGTTAGTGGGAGAGGGGTCAGTCTTAATTAGGAAAGAACATGGAATTTTGTGGGAACTGATCTTTGATCTTTGTTTCTAGGGGCTTTCTAGCTAGCTTCAGAGGAAAATATATTCTAAGTGGGAGGTTTATTTTGCTATAGGGCAACACACTCCTCATTTATTAGTCTCATCTTGTGATTCTTTGTTGCCTTATGGGAATGGTTTAGGATAATGTTTACATGATGCACTGAAGGGTATTTTTGAGCACTACATTCATATTGAGAGTGTTTTGCCCAGGAATCAAAGAAAGAAGAAACTAGCTAAAGTTCTGCTACATACAACATGGGAATCTTTCCAAAGTATCAGGTTTGGCATGTCTTTAACTCTAACTTCCTATAATGCTATCTCCCATGCTGTGTCCACAAAGGCAGAGGAAATGATGGCATTCCCTTTGACTTGTGAGTAGGCTCATAGAAGATAACTTTGTTGTTCATATATGCTAAATACTTGGGTCAGTGACTTATGTCTGTTATTATATAACAATTAGGTAGGCAGTAGTATGTCTCTCCCTTTTTTTAGGTACCAGAGGTGAGGGATTGAACCCAGGGCCTTGTATGTGGTTCTGTGGTGGTCAACCACTGAGCCACATTGGCTTCCCTTTTTTTTTTTTTTTAATTTATTTTTTTTTAGGAGGCACCAGTAACTGAACTTGGTACCTCCCATGTAGGAAGCAGGCTTTCAACCACTTGAGCCACATCTGCTCCCCTCATTTTTTTTTTCTTCTTTTTTTCTTCTCCATGTACATTTATTTATTTTTTTATTTTTTATTTTTTTAAATTTATTTATTTTTTAATTGTGGGTAAAAATCAAAATTTTCACAATACATACCAATGTTTGTAAAATGATATATAAATATATATGCATATATGTGCATTTGCTTACAAAAATGTTATATATATATATTTTTTAAGAGGTGCTTGGATTACCTAAAATATTACACAGAACCTACCGGAATTCCCATGTTCCCCACCTCCCACACCTCCCACCACATCCCACACAAACATCTCCCACAAGTGTGGCCCATCACCCTCAATGGACCTACACATCCTGGGGCCTTGCCATCAACCATAGACCACTGTTCACATCGTAGACCACACTCTCTCCCACACAGTTCTGAATGATGTGTGCTGGTTTAAAATGGCCTACATCCGTTGCCACAACGGCACTCAGGACAACCTCTAAATCCCGAAAAAGCCCCTGTATTTCAACTGCACATCCCCTCCCTGCCCCGAAAGTGTCCAGTGGCCACTGGCTCCACCTCACTGTTATAATTTCTTCCATTGCTAGAATCACCATATGTGTACAACAGAATACCATCAAGTCCACTCTAGTCCATAATTCTTCCCCCAGTCCTGAGGGGACTGGGATGGTGATGTCCACTCCACCTCCAAGTGAGAGAGGGCTTATATCCCATGGATGTGGTGGATGGGATGATCCTGTCTGCAGATGCAGGCCCTCTCCATTCCCTGGGATGGCCATTGCCCATTGTTGTCTCCTCGCCAGGTTACTTTGATGAGTCCATTAAGCTGTAGGGTAGGAGTTGCAGCTCCACCGAGATTCCACGCACACCTGGCACATAGGTAGGCCAGAGGCTCCAGTCTCTGGAAGTATACCTAAAAACTCCAGCATCACATATAGGTTTGAATAGAAGGGACTGATGAACCATGTGCAGGGAGGACTTATTTGAGCCCAATTCTGTCACTCTCAGGAGTACAGATTCCAAAATAGAGCTTACTGATAAGGCGTCAGTTTCTGGGGCTATACCCCTTATATAGGACCTGGGTGTCTCCAGAGCTCTCAGGAGCCCCTCTGTGTGGGGTGATATGCACTTTGATGTTCTATGAGCTCCTACTGAGGTGTGTGTAAGCGTTACCTCTTGGATGACCTCCCGACTCTCTTTGAAGTCTCTTAGCCACTTGAACTCATTTGTCCTTACCTTTTCCCCCTTTTATTCAAGGTCTTTTTCCAGTTGTGTTGCCAGTTGGCACTTGGTGTTAATCCCTCGTTGCCAGGGAGGCTCATCCCCGGGAGTCATGTCCCATGTTGGGGGGAAGGTAATGCATTCATATGCTGAGTTTGGCTTAGAGAGAGGCCACATTTGAGCAACAAGGAGGTTCTCAGGTGACAACCTTTAAGCACCCCATAACAGTAAGCTAGGTTTCAGTTACAAGAGCAAAGACTCATAAGGGTAGTCATCAATAAAAAGAACTCATCAGTGGGTCATCCTCTTTTGACAGACACTGTCCCTGCACTCAGAGGACTGTTGCTGCTCCCTTGGAGAATGTGGCAGAGCTCTCCAGGCTAGGAATTCAGATTCCCTCATTTATTGTGTGATTGTCCACCCACCGTGACCATGCCCCATCTTTTGATCTTTTGAACAATTTTGTATATCTTTCATGTATATTCAGATGAACTAACTCCCATGAATCCGCCCTCCCAGACACACCCCACCAATAATCCCCTGCAGTACCCATTGTAACCCTTCTGTGATCCAAATCTTCCATGAACATGTAGTCCATAAAATAATCAAATACACTTAACAGGAAAAAGAAACAACAATGATAAGCTTACATGCAAGAGACAAACATAAGGAAACTCAGGAAAAAAAACACAAAAAACAATGAAACAAAAAATGAAACAAAACAAAATATAATTAGCGGATTGGGACATTCAAAAAAATGAGGAAAAAAGCCAAAAAAAAAAGCCTTAAAAAAAAATATATATATATCCTTTTTTTCCTTTTATCACTGTGTTATCGGATGTCCGGTGTGCCATGACACTTTCCTCCTCTCAATCCCCATTGTCTTCCAAATTTTCATTTAATTTTTGAAGGAGTTTTAGGTCACAGCAAAGTCACACATGGAGTACCAGAGACTCCAAGATACCAAACCACCCCCCACTTCCCCACCCCATATTAAACCCCACTTTTTTTTTTTTTGGATGTTAGCATTGTTATAACTGTTATACAGATAGCAAAATAAAGCAACTAAACATTGTCAATGATTTACAGTATAGTTTAAAATTTAGACGATACAGTTTAATAAGTTTTGATGATATTTACCATGTCCTGTGTCCATTACTGTAAGGTAATGAATGATAAACCTTTCCCATGACCACTAAATACCCCATTAGATCTTAACTGTTCCTTCCTCCCCACCCTGCTGGGGCATATGACACTAGCCTGTCTTGACTCATGGAATGTCAGGATTCATAGTTACATGCCCTGGGTATTTGAACCTGCCCTTCCTAATCTACCTGCCTGTCGACACTGCACCATCAAACCCAGTAATATCACTACCCATCTGTCCTATCCTTCAATATGCAACTATACTCTATCCCTTTACCATAGATTATGTCCATATGGGTGATGGCTCAAAGCCTGCTCTTCTCTTACTCTCCCTTGTTAACCTATCTTTCAGACAATGGTTCTCAGAGACTGCTCACTTTCCTCAGTTCAAATCAGTGAGGTCATATACTGTTCATCCTTCAGTGCCTGGCTTGCTTCATTCAACATAAGGTCTTCCAAATTCATCCATGTTATTCCATGTGTTAGCACTTTATTCCTTCTTACAGCTGAGTAATATTCCATTGTATGTATGTACCACATTTTGCTTATCCACTCGTCTGTTGATGGGCACCGGGGCTGATTCCAGCTTTTGGCAATGGTGAACAATGCCGCTATGAACATTGGTGTGCATATATCTGTTTGTGTCTTTGCTTTCAGTTCTTCTGGGTATATACCCAGCAGTGGAATTGCTGGATCATACAGAAGATCTATTGTTAGTTTTTTGAGGAACCGCCAAACTGTCCTCCACAGTGGCTGGACCATACCACATTCCCACCAGCAGTGGATGAGGGTTCCTATTCCTCCACATCCTCTCCAACATTTAGTGTCTCCTGTTTTTTTAATAGCTGCCATTCTGATGGATGTAAGATGGTATCTTATTGTAGTTTTGATTTGCATTTCCCTGATAGCAAGTGATGTTGAGCATTTTATCATATGCTTTTTAGCCATTTGTATTTCTTCCTTGGAGAAGTGTCTTTTCAGGTCACTTGCCCATTTTTTAAATGGGTTGTTTTTCCTTTTATTTTCAAGGTGTAGGATTTCTTTATATATGCAGGATATTAGGCTCCTATCAGATAAATGGTTGCCAAATATTTTCTCCCATTGGGTAGTGTGTCAGTTTGATGTAATTATGAATTTCAAAAATATAATTGAATCATGCTTGTAAACTGATCTGTTAATCTGGGCATGATTAGGTTAGGATTAGGGCGTTGAGCCCCACCCCTTGGTGGGTGGGGAATTGAATATAAAAGGCAAGGCAAAGGACAGTTGAAGCAGTCTTTTGAGAAGCAGTTTTGATGTTGGAAAAAGGCCCCAGGAGAAGAGAAGCAAGCCATTTGCCTGATCGTCTACAGCTGACCTTGTGGAGGAAACAGGAGTTAAGCCCAGAGAGAAACGCAGCCCCGGGAAGAGAGGAACCCTAGAAGTCTGAACCCTGGCAAACGCCGGCAGCTGTCTTGCTCTAACATGTGGCAATGGACTGTGGTGAGAGAAGAAACTTAACGCTTAATGGCCTGGTATCTGCGGACTTCTACCCCAAATAAATACCCTTATAAACACCAACCCATTTTTGGTATTTCACATTAGCACCCCTTTGGCTGACTAATACAGGTAGGCTGCCTTTTTATTTTCTTAATAACATCCTTTGAGGTGCAGAAGTTTTTAATTTTGCTGAGATCCCATTTATCTATTTTTCCTCTTGCTGCTAGTGCTTCGGCTGTGAAGTTCATGAAACCATTTCCTATTACAAGGTCCTGTAGATGCTTCCCTACATTATCTTCCAAGGTCTTTATGGTTTTGACTCTTATATTTAGATCTTTGATCCATCTTGAGTTGATTTTTGATAAGGTGTGAGATGGTATTCTTCTCTCATTCTTTTGGATATGGATATCCAGTTCTCCAAGCACCACTTGTTAAAGAGGCCATTCTCTCCCAACTGAGTGGGCTTCATGGCCTTGTCAAATATCAGATAACTGTATATGCGAGGATCTATATCAGAACTCTCAATTCGGTTCCATTGGTCAGTAGGTCTATCCTTGTGCCAATACCATGCAGTTTTGATCACTGTAGCTTTGTAGTATGTTTTAAAGTCAGGTAGTGTGATACCTCCAACTTCATTTTTCTTTTTCAATATGTCTTTGGCAATTCGGGGCCTCTTGCCTCTCCAAATATATTTTGTGGTTAGTTTTTCCAGTTCCTTAAAAAATACAGTGTTGACTTTTATTGGGATTGCATTAAATCTGTAGATTAGTTTGGGTAGGATAGACATCTTGATGATGTTTAGTCTTCCTATCCATTAACAGGGAATATTTTTCCATTTATTTAAGTCTTCTTTGATTTCCTTTAACAGTGTTGTGTAGTTTTCTGTATATAAGTCCTTTACATCTTTAGTTAAATTTATTCTTAGGTATTTGATTCTTTTAGTTACTATTGTAAATGGTATTTTTTTTCCTGATTTCCTCCTCAGTTTGCTCATTACTGGTGTATAGAAATGCTACTGGATTCCCCTCCCTGTTCACGCTTGGATCTTCCAGGCTGCCAAGATGACATATTTTTAAAACTTTATGAATTGCTGGATTCTAGCAGTCTTACAAGAATAAAAGTTCCTCTTCAGGACAATGTAACAGGATCCAATCTTGACAGCATGACATCCACAATGCCCAGTATAAAATCAAAAATTTCCAAACTTCCAAAGAAAAAGGAAAATATCACGTATATTGAAAGAAAGCAGTTAATAGAAACTGGCCAGGAGATGAACCAAATATTAGATTTAAAATACAAAGACATGTCAGCAGTTAATATGAAACTCTTGATGGAAAACCTGGACTTAATGGTTGAAGAAATAAGAGAAACTCTTAAAAGTGACTTAAAGGAAATTCTATGTGTAAAAAGTATAATACCTGAAATTAAAAATTCAAGTAATTCCAGTAACAGGAAAGAGTGGCAACAAATAAAAGATTTAGCCTTACAAACTACAGCATTAGTAGAAAAAATAGAAGCAAAAAACTTTAAAATGGTTGAGGAAAACTTAAGCAGTGTAGATGACAGAAGTTGCAACATCCAAATAGATGTTACAGAACAGGGGAGCAGAGAGATTGGGGGGGATGAACTAGCCAAAGAAATGAGAAAGAAGAAAAATCCTCAAGTTTTTAAGAATAAAGAAATTCCAAAAGCTTCCATAGAAAAAGTGTCGATAGATGAAGGAGCAATACTAACATTGGCAGCAGACTTTTCATCAGCAACCTTGGATATTAGGAAGCAGTGGAGCAATATCTTCAACATTCTGAGGGAAAATGATTTTGAACCAAAATTTCTATGCCAAGCTAAATTAGCATTTAAATGTGACGGTGAAATACAAACATTTTCAGACCTGCAAAGCCTCAGAAAATTTATTGCCCACAAATCTTTTATGAAAGAATTACTGAAAGATGTACTCTCCCTAGATAAAAAAATAAACCAAGGAGGAAGAAGATATGGGATTCAAGAAAAAGTGGGTAAAACTACAATAGACTCAAAGCATGGAGGTGGGAGAACAACCAATGATGGTTTGAGCTTTCTGTTTATTAGAGAGGTAAAGGTTGCTGAGCCAGAGGAGATGACAAATTTAGAGGCTCATGGTGAAGAGTCTTCAGAGTGGAAGGAGAAAGAAGCCCCTGAGTTGGAGGAAGAAGAGTCCTCAGAACTGGAAGAGGAGGGAGAGGAGGCCTCAGGGCTAGAGGAGGAGGAAGAGGAAGTTTCAGGACTGGAGGAGGAGGGAGAGGAGTCCTCAGGGCTAGAGGAGGAAGGAGAAGAGGCCATAGGGCTAGAGGAAGAAGGAGAGGTTTCAGGGCCAGAGGAGGAGAGAGAGGGGGAAGCCTCGGGGCTGGAGAAAGAGGGAGAGGAGGCCTCAGGTTTACATGAAGAACAAGACTCAACCTTTCAGGGCCATACTGTAGTAGATAAAAAACATGAAGTTGAGGGAATAACCAGGGATGACTCTGAGATTTTCATCAAAGAAGTAGAAAATACTGAACCAGCAGAAGAAGACTCAGCATGGGAAGTGGAAGAGGACTTAACATGGGAAGAAAGAAAGACCTCTGAAGGAAAAATGGTAAAGACTACCTTCAAGACTGAGAAAGAAGAGGCCTCACGTGGACTTAGAGAAATTCCCTTTAATTATTGTGTTTGGGATTCTGATAAGAAAAAGTTGGTAAAACACCAAATAGTAGACAAAACCCAGAAGGAAGAGAAAATAGCTATGCTCCAAAGTCAGGCAATCAGGACACCCTCTCCAACTTTACATTTGTCGTCTTACTCAGAATCACTGGAGATAAATTATAGTACAAATTTGAATACTCCAACAGAAAAACAAACATCCAAAGGAGCAGATTTAAGACAGGAAACAGAAGAAAATTTTAGAAAACATGTAAGTAATATCTTCACAGAGAAACAAGAAATTGAGAAGGTTAAAAATTGTCAGTCAGAAGTCTTGGAAAATAAAAACTTAATAGATGCATTGCAAAGCAGAATGGACATACTTAAAGAAAAAGCCAACAATCTAGAAGATCAAATTGAAATGCAAATGGCCAAGCAGATAATAAATAAAGAAAGGTTAAGAAGCATAGAGGATAGAAGCAGAAGATCCAACATTCGCTTGATAGGAATTCCAGAAAAGTATAATAAAATGAAAGAAGGGGAGGAAATACTTGAAGAAATAATTGAAGAAAACTTTCCTGAGCTAAAGCAAGAATTGAGCCTTGAGATTATCAGTGCTTACCGAGTACCCAGTAAGATTGATGAAATGAGACTCACTCCTAGACACATCTTGGTGAAATTTTGGAATGCCAGTGATAAAGAGAAAATTCTAAAGGCTTCCAGAGCAAGAAAAGAGACAACCTACAAAGGAACAAGAATCAGATTGACAGCAGATTTTTCACTGGACACACTAGAAGTTAGAAGAAAATGGAGCAATATCATGAATGTTTTACAAGAAAACTATTTTGAACCTAGAATCCTATACCCAGCCAAACTGGCATTCAATTTTGAGGGTAGAAGGAAGATATTTTTGGATATTGAAGAATTCAAGAAATTTGTTTCTTGCATACCGTCTTTGAAAGAATTACTGGCAGATGTACTGTAGCAATCCAAGGTGACTGTAAACACATTACGTACACTATTCTTTCCTCCCAATATTCACATCCAACCAAAATCTACAAGGAAAACTGGAAGAAGACCAACCTCTACTAAGGAAGTGTAGATGGACAGCTATCAAACAGCATACTTGGGGTTGAGGGGAGAGGAAGGTTATAGGTATTAAATGTTGGTAAAGTTAGTTATGAAGAAATGTAAAGATAACCACCATAGGTTGTATGGGAGTAGATTTTTTATATCCACAGAGGGGGAGGGGTATATCTGTAAATGTAACTATAGGTAAAGGTGGAGGGAAAAATAGAAAAATGGAAAAAGATGGCAAGATAAGTTTAAAAGAAGCAAATGCAAAAAGCTGAAATCTTAAGAGAAGACTTTCATAAATTTTATCATCATGATGTGACTCTTGGATCTTTGTTTTTTCTTTGAATATGCTTAATTTGCTTATAAAATTTTCTATTTTACATCTTCTAAAGTATTTTGTGTTATTTAATAGTTTAGTTTTTTTATTATATAAATCCATCCATGGAGCTAAGAGGGAGGAGAGAGAGAAAAAATCTACTTATAGCTTTTGCTATAATTACTCAATTACTATATTTAATTTGTCCCCCACATAAAAAAAAATGCTGTTTCTCCTTCATTCAGCACTTGAAACCAACCTCTCCTGTTCTCAGTTAATTTCAGGTTTTCTAACTCTAGCCTTCAAGGACTTTACAACTTTAAATGCCCTGGGTTTTCAGAACACATGGCTTTGAGCTCCAGTTCTTACACTGTTCTCTAATCCAGGCAAGTTCTCTAAATAACTCTTTTTTTTTTTTTTTAAGATTTATTTTATTTATTTATTCCCCCCACCCCACCCCCCTTGTTCTTGCTGTGTCCTTTTGCTTTGCATTTTTCTGTGTCTGCTTGTCTCCCTTTGTTGAAACTGGCTAGACCGAATTCACCCTTTGTATTTAGGTGTATCTTACTTGTATATGGCCACTTATACCTGCTATTGTGATTATTCAAGATCTTAACCTTTTTTAATGAACATTTCTATTGGAAGGGTGGCCACTCCACCTTCCTCTGTTTGATATCCATATGAAAAGCCTTGTAGCTGACCTTTGTTTTAAATATCCCCTTTTCCAGATGCCTTCATCTTTTAATGATTATAGCTTTGTGACTCATCCTGGTTTGGTACCCACCCAACATTCTTTTCAGCCCCTTAATGTTTATTAATTAAAACTCTACCTCAATTACTCATTGGTATCCTGTTATAAAATATTAGAATTCCTGCAAATCAGAGAGGTAGCTTTGGGCCATTAGACTGCTGTACTCCTTTGCTTGTGCAACCAAATAAACTTTCTCTCTTTGGAAAAAAAAAAAAAAAAAGAAATGCTACTGATTTTTGAGCATTGATCTTATAGCCTGCATTACTGAACTCCTTTATAAGTTCTAGAAGCTTTGTTGTAGATTTCTCAAGGCTTTCTATGTATAGGATCATGTCATCTGCAAATAATGAAATTTTCACTTCTTCTTTTCCAATCTAGATGCCTTTTATGTCCTTTTCTTGTCTCAGTGCTTGCGCAAGTACTTCTAAGACAATGTTAAATAGGAGTGGTGGTGATAGTGGGCATCCTTGTCTAGTTCCCGATCTCAGAGGGAAGGCTTTTAGGATTTCACTGTTGAAAATGATGTTAGCTTTGGGTTTTTCATATATACCCTTTATCATTTTCAGAAAGTTTCCGTCTATTCCTCTTTTGTAGTGTTTTTATGAGGAAAGAGTGCTGTATTTTGTTAAATGCTTTTTTGGCATCTATAGAGATGATCATGTGATTTTTTTCTTTCAATCTGTTTATGTGGTGTATTACATTGATTGATTTTCTTATATTGAACAATCCTTGCATACCCGGGATGAAACCCACTTGGTCATGGTGTATAATCCTTTTGATATGTTGTTGAATGCGATTAGCAAGTATTTTGTTGAGGATTTTAGCATCTAGGTTCTTTAGAGAAATTGGTCTGTCATTTTCCTTTCTTGTGGTGTCTTTATTTGGTTTTGGTATTAGGGTAATGTTGGCATCATAGAATGAGTTAGGCAATATTCCTTCTACTTCTATTTTTTGGAAGAGCTTAAGTAGAATTGGTGTTAGCTCTTTCTGGAATGTTTGGTAGAATTCAGCAGTGAAGCCATCTGGTCCTGGGCACTTCTTAGTTGGGAGGTTTTTGATGACTGAGTCTATCTCTTTACTTGTAATTGGACTGTTGAGTTCATCTATTTCTTCTTTCATCAATGTAGGCTGTTTGTGGGTATCTAGAAACTTGTCCATTTCCTCTAAATTATCATTCTTGTTGGCATATAATTTTTCAAAGTATCCTCTTATGATACTCTTCATTTCTGTGGGATCAGTAGTGATATCCCCTTGCTCATTCCTTATTTTATGTATTTGCATCTGTTCTCTCTTTATCTTTGTTAGTCTGGCTAAGGGTTTGTCAATTTTATTGATATTCTCGAAGAACCAGCTTTTAGTTTTGTCTATTGTTTCCAGTGCTTTCTTATTCTCTATTTTGTTTAGTTCTGCTCTAATCTTTGTTATTCCTTCTTTCTACTTCCTTTAGGTTTAGTTTGTTGTTGTTTTTCCAATTCCTCCCAGTGTGCAGTTAGGTCTTCAATTTTAGCTCTTTCTTCTTTTTTAATATATGAATTTATGGTTATGAACTTCCCTCTCAGGACTGCTTTCACAGCATCCCATAGGTTTTGATATGTTGTGTTGTCGTTTTCATTAGTTTCAAGGTAGTTACTGATTCCTTTTGAGAATTCCTCTTTGACCCACTGTTTGTCTAAGAGTGTGTTGTTTAACTTCCATATCCTTGTGCCTAACCTGTTTCTCTGGCGCTTAGTGATCTCCAATTTCATTCTGTTGTGGTGAGAGAAATTACTTTGTATAATCTCAATCTTTCTGAATTCATTGAGAGTTGTTCTGTGGCCTAGCATGTGGTCTATTTTGGGGTATGTTCCATGTGCACTCGAGAAGAATGTAAATCCCACTGTATTTGGGTGTACTGTTCTGTATATGTCTATTAAGTCCAGGTCTTCTAATGTATTGTTGAGTGCCTTAGTTTCTTTATTGATTCTCTGTCTAGATGTTCTGTCTAATGATGATAGTGGTGTGTTGAAGTCCCCTGCTATAATTGTAGAGGCATTTATTTCTCCTCTTAGTTTTTCCAGAGTTTGCCGCACATATTTTGAGGCACCCCGATTAGGTGCGTAAATGTTGATGATTGTTCTCTCTTCTTGAGAGATTACTCCTTTTACTAATATGTAATGTTCATTTTTGTCTCTTACAATAGAATTGCATTTAAAGTCTATTTTGTCTGATATTAGAATAGCTACTCCTGCCCTTTTTTGGCTATTGATAGCTTGTAAAATGGTTTTCCCAGCCATTCACTTTCAGCCTCCTTGAATCCCTGGGTCGAAGGTGGGTTTCTTGTAGACAGCATATAGATGGATCATATTTTCTTATCCATTCTGCCAATCTGTGTCTTTTGATTGGTGAATTTAATCCATTAACATTCAGTGTTATTACTTGTAATGAATTTCTTACTTCAGCCATTTTTTCTTTGGGTTAATGTATGACATATGTTGTTTTGTTTCTCTTTTTGTCTTTTCAGTTGTTTTTAAACTCTCCTCCAACTCTCTCTCCCTTGTTTTTTCCTTTCAACTTGTAGAGATTCCTTTAGTATATCTTGAAGTGCTGACTTCTTATTGACATACTCTCTTAATTTCTGTTTATCTGTGAATATTTTGAACTCTCCATCATTTTTGAATGCCAGTTTTGCTGGATAGAGAATTTGTGGCTGGAAGTTTTTTCCTTTTAGTATTTTGACTATGTCATACCACTGTCTTCTTGCCTCCATGGTTTCAGCTGAGAAATCAGCACTTAATCTTATTGTGCTTCCCTTGTATGTGATGGTTCTCTTTTCTCTTGCTGCCTTGAGTATTTTCTCTTTGTCTTGAGCACTGGACATTTTGACAAGTATATATCTTGGAGTTGGCCTGTTGGGATTAATACTATTTGGGGTGTGCTGTGCTTCCTGGATCTGCACATCCATCTCTCTCAATAGGGTTGGGAAGTTTTTCAGCCATTATTTCCTTCAACACTTCTTCTGTTCCCTTTCTCTTCTCTTCTCCTTCTGGGATGCCCATAATGTGTATGTTTGTGCGTTTTGTATTATCGGTTAATTCCCTGAGTCCATGTTGAATTTTTTCTATCTTTTTGTCTATCTGTTCTACTATCTCTTTGATTTCAGCTGTATTGTCTTCCATATCACTAATTCTTTCCTCTGCCTGTTCAAATCTGCTGTTATGTGAATCCAGCGTCTTTTTCATTTCTTGGATTGTGCCATTGTTCACCATCATATCAATTACCTTTTTAGGCATGTTTGCAATTTCTTCGGTATATTCTCCCAGTGTCTTCTTTATATCCTTAATCTCTTCCTTCACTTCTTTAAGTTGGTCCATGATATTTGTTTGGATAGTTTTGATTAGTTGTTCAATGTTCTGCATCGCTTCCTGGTTTTTATTTTGTTCATTGGACTGGTCCATGTTTTCCTGTTTCTCAGAGTCATTTGTATTTTTTTCTTGCCCTCTTGTCATCATATTATCTTGATGGGTTTGTTCAGTTGATTAGCTTCTCTCTATGCTCTAGAGTTTTATTTAGCTTGTAGTTCTGTGTGTGAATTAAGTTTTCTCTTTGGCACTTTTTCTTCTTATTTTATTTCCTTGCTTTTTTCTATGTTCCCTTGAAGGCAAAAGATTAGGGCCAGAGGAATCAAAAGATGTAAGGAAGGCAGAAAGATAATAGTCATATTGATAAAAGTTAGAAGAGGGGCCAATGAGACTTAATGAGATGAATATTTAACTTGTGTAGGCAGTGTAGAGTAATAGGAAAAAAAGTGGAGTTCCTACAATGGACTGGGAAAACAAATGGAGGAATATACATATAGTGATTTAGAAGGCTAGAATTATGAGGAGGGAGAGAAATAGTAAAGAAAGGGCTGAAAGGAAGAAGTTAATACTAATAAAAAAAAAAGAAGAAAACAAAATAGATGGGATAGAAATTGACACCCTTAAGTTGTGGGCCTATGAAAAACTGTTGTATCTAAGAGCCACAACAGAAAGCAGAAGGCAGAAAGATGAAGGAAGGATAAGCGATAGTTTGGAATACAGAATCAATATAGACAGCGAGTGGGAAATTACTAAAGAAGAAGCACAGCAAAGAAGCGACAAGCTAGCAGCACCTAATTTTAAAAAAATGAAAGAAAAAAGAAAGGGGGGAGGAAAGAGGAAAGAAAAGCAAGAGACCAGAAATAAACAGAGAAAAACCAAAGATCCACACAGGCAAGCAATCAAACAGAGCTAAGGAGGGTCAATGATTTCCCTAGGGTCCACGTGAATCCTCTCTGCCTGCTTGTGTTTATCAATCAATTTCCCCACAGGGTTCTATATGCAGGCCCTGAAACAGCTTTTAGCTATTAAACTAAATCAAAAAGAATTTATTTTTCATTTATTGAAGTGACCTTCTCACTTTTTTTTTTTTTTTTTTTTTTTTT
>JAKSZT010053887.1:16383587-16466384 GCA_026826555.1 Tolypeutes matacus | reverse complement strand
GGGTTGCTATGTAAATCAGTTTGACTCTGCAGATTCGTGTCTGCTCTCAGCCTGATGCTGCTTCAGGTCAGCTTATCTGCTCCCCAAAGCTATGGGGCGGTGCAGGCAGCCAGATCGATGTCAAAAAATGAAAATAAAAAATTCCCTTCCCTGTCCTCCAACAGAACCCTCCCTCTTTTGGAGAGTATCCCCTCTTCCTGGCTCTGTGGCGGCCCGGGGCTTATCCCTGGGCAGCTAGGCAAATCAACTCCCTCCTCTGAAAAGAATCTCCCCTCCCATCCACCGGGTGCCGATTCACTTCGGCTGTTCTGTTCACCCAAGAACCAAGGGGCTCCAGGCAGCCAGATCCCCAGAAAATAAAACTTTCTCTCCCCGCTCGCGGCTCCAAGTGGCCGTTTTATTATTATTATTATTTTTCTCCCTAACCGCGGGGCTCAACCGTCTGTGCCAACCACCACCGGCAGGCTTAAAACTCACGAATCTCTACCGTTCCATCCATGCCGTTGATCGGTGCAGATAGATGTCCCAAACTTCTCATTCCACGCGTGCACAGCACAGACCCCTGGGCAGGACCCCATCCACAATCCACCTTGCTCTGGGAGCTTGCAGTGTGTGCCCTCCTACACTAACGTCATCTTGGCCCCCCCCATTTGTTTTTATGCCACCAGTTTCTAGCTTAACCCTTTTCACTTAGTAGAAATTTACTTAGATTGAATGATGGACTCTGGTATTCTATTCAGCTCAAATGCATAGTAAGCTCAAGATGACTCAAACATATCTAAAGGAATCAGGCACAGGGGATCTGTAGTGGTTTGAATAGTGGTCCCCCCCAAAAAAAAATGTATTCACAACCTAATCCCCAGAACCTGTGTAAGGGTCCTTGCAGATATAACTAAGTTAAGAATCTTAAGTATATCATCCTGGATTATCAGGTGGACCCACAATCTTCTAACAATTGTCCCTATAAGAGACACATAGAGAAAAAGCACACACACAAGGTGATGTGAAGATGGAGGCAGAGATTGGAGTGAGGCATCTATAAGCCAAGGAACACCAAGGATTGCCAGCAACCACCTAGGTGAGAGGCATGGAATAAGCTCTCCCTCAGAGCCTCCAGTAGGAACCAACCCTGCTGACATCTTGATTTTTGCCTTCTGGCCTCCAGAACTGTGAAAGAATAAATTCCTGTTGCTGTAGCTCTCCCATTTGTGGTCATTTGTTAGGGCATCCATAGAAAACCAATACAGGATCCAGAGAAGATCCAGAGAAAGTAGAGTATTTTACAAAGGTTGAGAAATCCTGTGGAACTGACTGCTTCCTTCCCATGATGTGGACAGGTAGATAGGCCAAACTTGGGCCACAATGTCTAACCCAGTGTGCTTTAATCTACAAAATTATTGGAACCAGGACTTCATGCTCCTGAGTTTTGGTCCGGCAGGTTTGTGGCTCCTATGTAATTTTTCTTTCTCAATTGAATGGGAAGGGGGCATTTGCTCACTTATTTTCCAGAAAGACCAAGACCAAACCTATATGTCATCACATATAAGAGGATTTAATAATCTTCAGCTGGAAACACAGCTATATCAGCTGAGTGCCTGCAGCTGAGTCAACATAATTGTAACCAAGAATACTGTAGTCCAGAAAAATGGTCAACACTGAAAGAGTATCAGTTCCAAGAAAGGCCAACTGGAGACTTTAGCTCTCACATGGAAGGGTAAAGCTGCCTCCCCTGTGGAGCCAGGGAGATTTGTTAATGTGGGTTGAGCAAAGCTTCATTGGTTACCCAGCTTATGAAAAGTCTGCAGGCAGAATTTAGTTTTCTGAAGGATACACTCCACAGTGTATAGATGCAAATATACAGAGTCCTGTGAAGCAGGCAAAGTTTATCTCACATGGCCTTTACTAGCACAGGATCTAGAATCTGATTGAGTTGGAATCCTATTTCAGTTCTTACTAACTGAGGGACTTGACTCTTCTAAGCCTCAGTTTCCTCATTTGTAAAATAATATTATCTAACAGATGGAATTGTTGTAAATATTAAATCAGATAATGTGAGTGGCTTAGCACTGGGAGTAAATACAGAGTAAGTATTCAAAAAAGATGTTATCTTTTTTAAAAGCCTGATTTCGGTGTGTGTGTGTGTGTGTGTGTGTATGTTTTAGTGCCTTCATACTAAGGCTCATTGTCTCAATCCTTCAATATATATCTTTCTGATTTCCCCAGATTTACTCTCCTTAACTAACACCATTGCATAGTTCAGACAAAGGAACAAAACACTCTGCCCCGTTTTTTCTATACTTCCTCTGAAGGAGATACTGTCAGCACCCTCTCTACATCTCTAATCATTCCTCCACACCCTGACAGCAAGATCATGCTCAGCCTGGCAAGAAGGACAGGCTAGGAATGTCGGGCGGTTAAGCCTGGGATCAGCCCTTGAGTACTATGGGAGATAGTGGATAATGTTAATGGTCTAAATGTTCCAACCACAAGAGAGATTGACAGAATGGATAAAAAGCAAGACCCTACTACATATTTCCTATGGAGATACACTGAAAATATAGAGAAAGATAGGCTGAAAGTAAATAGATGGAAAAAGATAAAACATGCTAACAGTAAGCATAACAGGGCTGGAGCGGCTATATTATTATTAGATAACATAGACTTTAAGCCAAAGACTATTATCAGAGATAAAGAGGGACATTCATATGATCAAAGGGACACTTCATCAGGAAGACATAACAATTTTAAATGTGCAAGCATCTAGTAAGAGAGCATTAGAATGAAGTATGCAAGTATTAACAGAATAAAGGGCAGAAATAGACCATTCAACAGTTAGAATAGAAAATTGCAGTGCATTTCCCTTAGAAAGTTATGGAACACTAGACTAAATAAATAAATAAATAAATAAATAAATAAATAAGGCATGGAAGATTAGGACACTATTAACCAACTTAACCTAATTGATATTTATAAAGTACTATATCCAACAACTCAGAATACATATTATTTTCAAGTGTACATGGCACATCAAGATATACCATATGCTAGGCCATAAAAGAATTCTTAATCAAATTAAAAGGATCAAAATCATACAAAGTGTATTCTCTGACTACAATGGAATTAGGTTAGAAATCAATAGCAATAATATATCTAGAGAAACTCCAAATATCTGGCAACTAAACAACACACTTATATTACTTAGTCAAAGATTAAATCATGTTGACCTGAATGAGAGCAAAAATTACAAAGGAAAACTACAGCTTTAAATGCTGATATTAGAAAAGATGCAAGGTCTAAAATCAATATCTTACGTTTCCTTCTGAAGAATCTGGAAAAATAAGAGCCAGATAAACTCAAGCAAGTAGAAAAAAGGAAATAGCAAAGATAACAAGATAACTCATTAAGGCAGTAAAATGGAAAATATTAGCTAATAGAACCCATCAGTATATAAAAAAGTATAATAAATCATGACCAAGTAGGTTTTGCCACAGGAATGCAAGTTTGGTTTGACATTTGAAAATCCATGTCATTCACCACATTAGCAGAATAAAGGATAAAAATCATATTATTTCAATATATGCAGAAAACAGATTTGAAAAAATTCAACACCCATTCATGATAAAAAATATCCATAAGCCAGTAATAGTAGGGAAGTCCTCACACTGATAAAAGTATCATCAAAGAACCTGATTTTCTGCTCACTACTCTTATTCAGCATTTTTCTGCAGATCTTAGAAATTGCATTAAAGAAAGAAAAAGAAATAGAATAGCATAAAGATACAGAAGGAAGGAACACTTGCAGATGATAAGATTGCTTACATAGAAAATACCAAAGAGTCTACAAAACAACTACTAAAACTAATAAATAAATTTAGCAAGGTTACAGCATAAAAGGTTAATATACCGTAATCAACTGTATTTTTATATACTAGCAGCAGGCATTTGGAAAGCGAAATTTACAATCCTATTTATAATAGCACAAAACAACATAAAATACCTGGGATTAAGTCTAACAAAAGATGCCCAAGACTTCTACACTGAAAACTATAAAGCATTGTTTAAGTAAATCAGAGAAAACCTAAATAAAAGTAGAGATATACCATGATTATGGATTGAAAGATTCAATATTGTTACAAATCTCCCCCTAATTTATCAGTGCAATACAAACAAAAATTCCAGAAAACTTTTTTTGGAACTGAGAAACTGGTTAAAAAATGTAGATGGAAGTGCAAAGGACATAAAATAAGCATTTTTTTTTTTTTTTTTAAATAAGAACAAAAGCTGATTTTAACTTACTATAAATCTACAGTAGTCAAGTCTTTTCAGAAAGTTGATGCTGGATATCAACACGGAAAAAACTAAACATCAGCCCCTACCTCATACCATAGACAAAAATTAACTTAAAATGGATCAAAGGTCTAAATGTAAAATCTAAATTCATAAAGCATCAGGGAAAAGACAATCTTAGATAGACTGCAAAGGGCACAATCTATAAAAGAAAAAAGTAGATATAACTGGGTTTCATCATAATTAAAAATGTTTGATTTTCAAAAGAAAGCAAAAGGATAAACTTGGATAAAGTTTTTTGTAACACAGATATCTAACAAGGGACTTGTTTCCAGAATACATGAAAATCCTTACAGCTCAATAATAATAAGACAAACAGCCCAAATACAATATGTCCAAATACAATATATACAATATGTGCACAGGCATTTCATATAAGAATGGCAAATAAGCATGAAAACATATTCCACATCATTATCAATAGGGAAAAGCAAACTAAAACAACAATAAGAAACCACTACACACCCATTAGAATGGCTAAAATTAAAATAACTGACCATACTAAGTGTTGAAACCCTCTTAGACTGTTGGTAGAAATATACTTTAGATAAAGTTTGGAAATTCTTTTAGAAGTTGAAAATACACCTACCATATGATGAGGTCATTCTACTCATATGTCCACAGACTTGTACACAAATGTACATAGTTAATTTTTTTGTAAAAACAAAATCTGAAATAGCCTAAATGCCTATCAACAGGTGAATGGATATTCAAATTGTGGTATATCCAAACAGTGGTATACTCTTCAGCAGTAAAATGAATAATACACACAACACAGCTGAATCTCAAAATAATTATGCAGAATGAAAGAAGTCAAGTGAAAAAGAATACATAACTATATGCTTCCATTTATAGAAAATTCAAACTAATTTAAAGTGACAAAGCAGATCAGTGGTTGCTGAGGGAGAGGGGTGGAGAGAGGGATGGATTACAAACAGGCATGGAAGAAACTGTGGGGGGTTTTATGGTAATGTTTGTTATCTTGATCTTCATGATGGTTTTAGGGGTTCATATTATTATTATCAAATTATATACATTTAAAATGTGAAATTTACTGTGTTTCAATTATATTTCAATAAAGTTGTAAAAGAGTTTTAAGAATACATAAGCAGAACAAAAATGTAAACACAGGGCACAGATGTGGCTCAAGCAGTTGAGCATCAGCTTCCTATGTGGGAGGTCCTACATTAGGTTCCTGGTGCTTCCTCAAAACAAACAAAAAACAAGTAACAAGCAAACAAATGAAAAAAAACCAACTCGGGGAGCCAATGTGTCTCAATGGTTGAGCACTGGCTTCCCACATTTGAGATCCTGGTCCCAGGTTCAATCCCCAGCCCTAGTACCTCAAAAAAAAAAAAAAAAAGTAAACATACATAAGAAGAACAAAAATGTCAACACAGAAAAGGAATACAGAGAATGGAGATAAAGCATATGTCACAAAATCTTGATAACTGCTGAATATGGGAGATTGTAAAGAAGGAGTTTATTATGCTGTTCTATGTACTTTTATATATATTGGAAAAATTTCATAATAACGATTTTTTGAAAGTATAACACAGATGTCACTTTGGGAATGACCCTTCCAAGCTGGGGTGGTATGGATTTTGAACCTATAGTTATTATTTGGTTCTGATTCTCAAAAGTTATAATATGTGGGACAGGAAACCAAGTGGTGGTTTCTCATCATACCCATTTGACCCTCTTGGGGCATTGCACTTTCCATTCCAGAATTTTGGGTTCTGCTGAAGTGGAGAGGTCACTATTATCAGGGAACACAATGAGGGTTCCTCTAAACCTAAAACTGCAGTTCTTAAACTTTTTAGTCTTGACATCATTTTACACTCTTTGTGGACCCCAAAGAGTTTTATTTGTGTGGGGTTTCTCTACCAATAATTAAGATATTTGTAATTAAAACTTAGGAATTGAACAAAGACTTTATTAATTCATTTTTAAAAGACAACAGTAAACTAATTACATTTAAGATAAATAACATTTTAATGAAAAATAAATCTTTTCTAAAACAAAAAATTCAATGAGAAGAGGGCATTGGTTTACATTTTTGCAAATCTCTTTAATGTCTGGTTTAATAGCATATGGGTGGATTCTCATATCTGCTTTAGCATTCGGTCTCTTGTGATATATTGTATTGGTTGAAGTATATGGAGAAAATCTGGTCTCTTACAGATTATAACATTGTAGTGGAAAGGGTGGACCCCCCCCAACACCCTGAGTTTTAGGAACCCCCAGGGCTAGTCCTTTTGAACTGCTCATGCTGGTAGACCAGCAGGCAAAGGAAAGAGTTACTATAGAGGGAAAGGGAATTGGTCCTAATTACCATAAGGAGATAGGATTGCTAATAATAATGGGGGAAGAGAAGAGGATGTCAGGAACCCAAGAAATTCACTGGGGCACTTTTTATTGATTTCGTACCTCGTGACAATCAAGACCAAGAAATTTGAGCAACCGCAGTGTGACACAAATGTGGTAACCAGGGGCTCAGACACCTCAGGGGTATAAGTCTTGGTTACCACATAAAACAAGCAGCCTAGATCATCAGAACCGCTAAATAGGTGGGAGAGAGATGATATTATCAATTAAGTCTAAGGATCAACTGTAGCTGTGGAGACTGTAGCTTGCCCCATTAACCCTTGTGTTGTAAATTTTTAAAAAATCTTTTAAAATTCTGACCAATCACCACCTTGAAAAATCAGTGGCAGGACTGATTTAACATGGGGCCCAGGAGGATCTAAATGATGCAAAGGATGGACTGTAGCAGACACTGTTGGTGTCCCACCCATGTCACCTCAGCCCTCACTAATTACATGCTAATGGCTTCCTACTTTGAGCCCCTAAGACTCTGAGAGTGCTTAGCCTCACACATGTGGAACATTGAAAGTGCTTGGGAAATAATCTCCTGGGAACATCCCTCAACCAACCATGGGCAGGAACTCTGGATCAATAAGCCAGGTCCTCATTCCTTGGTTGAGAGAACACTGAGGCATGTTGTGCAGTGTTCTAGAGGTCTCCCATGGGACAAGCTGGCACGGTGGCAAATTCCTCTTTATCATCCCCTGTGCTTATTGCTTTTCTCTTTTCCCTATTTCACTTCCCCATTCCTCTACCAGTGCTTCCTGGGATTGGATCTCAAATAAATTACTATCACTTAGATCTTTTTGTAAGAGGAGAACCCAACCTTCTATTCATTGAAATTTATCTGATACGGATGACATTGCATCAGTCTTTTTCTCTAGGTAATTGTTACATACATTTAAATAAAAGTGTTTACACTTGGTTTGTCTGCTACTCCTTCCACTTAGAGCAGTCTTAAACATAAAAAAGAAATGTGAGGTGGAAATGAAAGGCAGTGGGGGGAAGCGGCTGTGGCTCAATCAGTAGGGCTCCCGTTTACCATATGGGAGGCCCCGGGTTCGGTTCCTGGGGCCTCCTGGTGAAGGCAAGCCCACCCGCACGGCGTGGTTAGCTGACCCAGCTGAGCACAAGCAGCAAGGGGGGATAAATGAATAAATAAATAAAATCTTAAAAAAAAAAAAAAAAGAAAGAAAGAAAGGCAGTGGGTGGCTGGATGAGTGACTAGATGGATGGGGAAGATATTTGGGGGCAGGAGGGACTTTTTTATTCTGTTATGGGTAGGAATGACCTTGGCTCGTGGACTGGTCACTTCTTGAATTACTTCTTCTTTTTTTGCTTTTAGTCATCCTTGAATTCTAATTCGTTAGTATCTTGATTCCAAATGTATGTTTAGAAATTATAAGAATTTCTTTGAAAGAGCAAATTATTTCCATGAAAGTCTCTGTTCAGCCTCAGAGACATCTTTCCATTTGCTTCTTTTCACAAAAAGAAATTTGGACTTCAACGAGAATTCTTTGAAGGCAAGAGAGAAACAAACATTCCATTGTTTTACATTTATTCTTCTGAGTGAGAGAAAAGCATATGTTTGGATTAGTTAAGATTAAATACAACCACCTGAGAGACTCTTTGTTGCTCAAATGTGCCTCTCTCTAAGCCAAACTCAGCATGTGGATGCATTACCTTCCCTCCAGTGAGAGACATGACTCCCAGGGATTAGCCTGAGGGATTACAACCAAGCACCGGCTGGTGATACAACTGGAAAAGAACCTTGAATAAAAGGGGGAAAAGGTAAAGACAAATGAGTTTATATGGCTAAGGGACTTCAAAGTGAGTTGGGAGGTCATCAGAGAGGTAACGCTTATGCAAGTTTCAGCAGGATCTCATAGACGGCCAAAGTGGACACTTCCCCAAACAGTGGGGCTCCTGAGGGCTATGGAGACACCCAGGTCCTGTGGTCATGGCGGATAGCTCCAGAGTTTGGTGCCTTACCAGTGGCACTACTTCGGAGACTGTGTTCCCAAGTGTGACAGAGTTGGACTCAGATGTGACTTCTGTACCCATGCCTCTTATGTGCCTTTTGTTTGAACTTATAGTTGGTGCTGGAGTTGGTAGGTATACATGCAGGAGACCTGAGTCTCTGGGCTGTCCATGTGCCAGCTGGGCCATTAGCAAGAGAGTCCCATTTATCAGTCATATGGGATCGAAGTCCCCTCTCAATTAGAGGTGGAGTGGGCATCACCATCCCAGAATCCTCAGGATTGGGGAATAAAATATGGACTACAGTAGACTTACTGGTGTTCTACTATAGACTTATTTTGATTCTAGCAATGGAAGAAATTATATCATTGATGTAGAGACAGTGGCCACAGGAGGTGCTAAAGTCAGGGAGAGGGAAAAAGAGGTGTAATATGGGGGCATTTGCAGGACTTAGAATTGACCAAGGTGACATTGCGTTGACAGATACAGGCCATTGTATATTCTGCCATAGCCTACAGAATTGAGTGGAAGAGAGTGTAAACTACAATGTAAATTATAGTCCATCCTTAGTGTCAATGTTCCAAATGTGTTCATCAATTGCAATGAATTGCATGTACCACACTAAGGAAAGAAGTTGTTAATGTGGGGAAAAGTGGGAGGTCTGGGGAGTGGGGCATATGGGAATCTCTTATATTATTTTATGTAACATTTTATGTAATCTAAGTATCTTTTAAAAATAAATAAAAAATATGTTTTAAAAAAAGATTAAATACAAAATATATACATAAGGATCTGGAAAGTGGCTTGTAGAATTGTAGCTACAACCCAGACTTAAAAGTCCAAAATAACCACTATATATGCATTTGTGAGGAATTCTGTTTGTATGATGTTTGTTTCATGATAGCGTGATAAACTATCTTTATTGCTAATCTTGGAAAAGTAAAGCTATGCCTAGAACAGTGTTTTCAATTTTTAGCTTTAGCATAATCATCTGGGGAACTGGTTAAAATGCAGATTCCTGGATTCCAAATCCACTGAATCATAATCCCTTAGAGTGGAGCCCAGGAATCTGCATTTTAATTGATCATTCCAGGTGATTCTAACATGGAGGAGTCTTGGATCAGACTTCGAGAAACACCGCTATAGATGGGCTTTCTTGAATAGAGCTTGAATAACTTTTAAATAGAAATTTATTAGTGACCTAAGAGAATTCCATGGGGACAGATTTTAATATGACACTCTCCATGCTGAGGCCAAGTAGGAGGAAGTTAGAAACCTAAGAAGGATCACCTGTAAAGCTGGGTCAATCTTTGCTAAAAACAGCTCAGATAGCTTGTGAAATAGGAGAAGGTTTGTAAGTTCCAGGCACCAGCTAGCAAGGACAAGATTATATGCTTCGAAAGTGAGGCTATTTTTTTTTTTTGGTATATTCTTTACTTCCCTAAAGTTCTCCATTGGTATAGAGCAAAGTCTTCTTGAAAATTACATCTTGAGTGTATCTACTTCTGGTCTGAAGCTGAAGGGAAATTTTTATATGTCTGGTGCCAAGTATGGCAGTGGACAAAGTGTCTGACTTTGGAGAACCCCATGCAGAAGATGAGACTCTAAGGGAATAGAATTGGGGCTGCTTAATTGGCTCCCTATCTCCACTACACTAAACTGTTTTCCTTTTTGGGTAACCATTGAAAATTCTGAATTTTCTTTCAATAATGGAAGCAGTTTTCCTTACCAGCTCCATGAGTGCTTCAAATAAAGATCTTAAGCAAGTTTTCAGCTGCAATAAAAAGCACTAAGTAAATTGATCTAAACACCAAGGAAATGAATAATCCATAGGTTGCATAGACTTCAAGAATGCTGATTTAGTGAGTGGCTTCAAACACCCAGATCTCTCTCTCTCTCTCTCTCTCTCTCTGCTAGGCACAGCGATGGCTTCAAACTAAGATTGATATCCCCTTGTAGTTATAAGATGGACCCCATTAGGACTCAGAGTGATATGCTTCTTAATTCATGTCCAGCAGGAGAGAAATAACATCTCTCTCAACCATGAAATAAAAGTCCTTTCCTTCTGACAGGAATAACATAGGTCATATGCCCCAGCACAAGGGATATATGTGATTTTTTGTTTCTTTGCTGTGTTTCTTTTTGCAGCCTTGGTTCTAGCCAACCACTGATTATAGGGATGGGATTATCATGCTAAGATTAATGAGAACCCATCCCCAAACTAGAGACAGAGTCAACTGCCCCTGACTAACATAAACTGCCAAGGAAATAGATGGTGGATACCTAACTAATATTGAGGATCTGTTTGGAGAAGATGGAAGTCTGAATAGATACTAGAAGGTCAATTAGTGGCTCACTACACTTATTTTACAGGACTTTCTACTTAAACTTCACTGTCCCAGTTTGGGTTTGCAAGCTTGCTCAATTCAGTCCTCTTAAGTTCAGTTAGAGAGGCTCCTCTATGTGAGTCAGCAGTGTCCAAGAAGCCCTTTGGGTTTAAGGTATTTGGGGATATAGTGGCAAGGTGGTCTGTATAGTGCCACTGCAAATAGCAGGGCAAAGATGTCTGTTTTGTCTGTTGGGCAGTCAACTCAGTGAGAAGTTGGTACTGATGGAGCAAAATTTTGAGACTGCAGGTAGAGAATTTATGTTGGTTCTCGATTGTGAGAACACTCAGTGGTAGATGGTGAGGACTATGATTCTTCTAATACTTGGACCTGTTTTCCATACTCACCATATTCTTTTCAGCAATGCTCCTGTCTGAGTTTTCTAGGAGTGCTGTACAAAATACTGAAAACTGGGTGGCTTAAAACAATAGAAACTTATTGTATCACAGTTCTAGAAGCTAGAAGTTTGAATCAAGTTCTCAGCAGGGCCATGCTCCCTAAGAAACCTGTAAGGGAGAATCTTTCCTTGCCTTTTCTAGTTTCTGGGGTTGCCAGCAATCCTTGATGTTCCTTGGTTTGTGGATACATCACTCCAGTCTTTGACTCTGCCTTCACATGGCCTTCTCCCCTCTGTTTCTTCTCTTCTTATAAGGATACCAGTCATATTGGATTAGGGGCCCACTCTACTCTACTATAACCTCATTTTAATTTAACTAACTCCATCTGCAATGACCCTATTTCTAAATAAGGCCACATTCTGAAGTACTGGGGGTTAGGACTTCAACATATCTTTTTGGGGAACACAAGTCAACTGATAAAAGCCCCTACTATCCACTCTCTCTATCCCATCCCCTTTATCCAGACAATTCTCCCTATCCAGTAACTCCCTTCTTCTCTTGCATACTTCCTCATATTTTAGTACTTTCCAAGGTTTAAGACCTAGGCACTTTATCCATCAGGCCCAAAGTCCTGCTCTATTTATGCTCCTTCCATATGATAAACGTCAATAGCTATGAGATCCAGAGTTCAAATCACTAGTCACTAAATATTAGTTTTTCTATTCAGGGAAGGGAGGCTTAGTCATCAGGCCCTTCCTGGGGAGGAAAGAGAAATGTTTGCTTTCCCTCCTAGAGGCCGGGGAGTGATGGGAATGGAGGGAGGGCAAGGAGGATTTCCTCTCTCCCAGAATTGGCTGACTCGTTCCTTCTAAAGCAGCGAAGCAAATAAAAACAGAAAACAGGTAATTCAGTTTCCATAAACAGGTTAAAAATTCATATCCTACTACCTTTCTATTATTATATATTGTGTCTAGTATATCTAAAATAAATCTCTAATTAAGGGGAGGAAATTATGGTGCCCTGAGAACTCTGTTAGTCTTGGCTTTTGTTTGCCCTCTGCTTGATGGCTTCCAAGTGGGCTGGTGGGATTGAGCTGGTGTCAACAATTTCATTATAAATGTCTCTCTTTTTTTGTAACGACATCTGGACCTGGTCACCAAATCTCTCCCCACAGCCTCAGTTCAAGAGCAGAGCCAATGGCAGAACTTTGTTACACTGGGCAGCTTGGATATCTTTATAGCGCAGAAATGCAAAATGAATAAGAAAAAGCAGGTGTGCTTTTATTAGAGAAATCCTTAGATACTACGCTGTGCAGGTCAGAGGATTATGGGAATTAGTGATAGAAAAAGAACACTTTACCATCTGTTGAGCCAACACCAAATCTTTAAGGGCTGCAATCTTTTTTGGGGCAGGTGTGGGGCAAGGACTTTAAGTTTCAGAATTGCTTGTCTCTTATTAAGTGGAAAAATGAGTATTTCTCTCCCACCTACATTCAACCAGTTCATTTCAGACCACAGACCACTTATTAATATTCAGTAATGTTGACTTGAACCGATAAAAATAGCCAAGCTGTTTCATTTAGAAACAGACTTCTGTAAGCACAAACTTGTTTTCCCCACTGCTGCATGTATAACTACATTCCTCTGTCTGCGGAGAGGGGATTCATTTCCTACCATTGACCAGCATGTGGAATGGCAATCACCACCATCTCTATTCTTTTACTTTGTTTTGTGCAAGGCTGCATTCTTCAGGACTCTGCTTGACAGAACCTTTTTCTGTTTCTCTTTCTATTGCTCTTTTACCTCTAAGCCCACAAAATGGTCTTTTTATCTGTTTAAAGAAATATTCTCCTCCAGGAAAAGGTATGAAATTCCCTGGCCATCCCCCAATATTTCCATGATATGCATAGTAGAGTCAATTCAGTAGCCATTAGTCACATGTGGCAGTTTAAATTTGAATTAATTAAAATTAAATTAAAAAAACTCAGGTCCTCAATTGCCCTAGTCATATTTCAAGTGCTCAATAGCCGCATGTGACTAATGACCACTGTGTCACACAGCACACAAAAAAATTTCCATCTTTGCAGAAAGTTCTATTGGACAGTGCTACAGAAGCTCAATTGATTAAAGATGCCACACAGAAAGCCATTTCAAATTCCAGTTAGCTATAACTTATTTTTTATGACAGCTCTTGTTGAGTAGAGATTCTAGTTGAGTATAATAAAAAACTAAAAAAACAAAAGTTTTTGTTGTTGTTTTCCAACTAGCTCATGTCTTTCAATCTCTGAAAAACAAACTCTTGGAACCACAGTTAGAGAGTGATGACCCAAAAGTCAGGCAAATCTGGCTCTAGGTCAGATAGCACCACTTCTAGCTATGTGACCCCACAGAATCTCTGAGTAGATTCTTGCCTATAAAATGAAAACAATGCCTGCCCTGCTATTTCATCACTAATAGGGAGGGGTCATGTCTTATATATCTTTTACCCACAAAGCCTAGAACTGGTACTGAATAGTTGCTCAGTAATTGTTTATTGAGCTAAAGACTGAGATAATTTGCATGGCTTTACCTTTATGCAACCTATATGTCATACTAGCTATATGTTACTTTTTTGTAACTTCAAACACTCCTTTATTATATAAGCATATGGGAGATTTTATTCGCCAAAATTGAGGGAAGTTGTCCCTGGTGATATGAAACTTGAGGAGAAGAAAAGATGTCTAAAGCTGAGTTTTAGAAAGTTTTAAGGAAATTACAATAAAGATCTAGTAAATTCTTGAAAGCTGTCCAAGTCAGAGTGGTGTGGTTTAAATGTTACACTTTGCTGCACCTAACTTCTGGCCTCATTTTGTATGGACTATGATCAGATTAAAAATAGATATTGTAAATGAGTTTCTTAGGGTAATTCAAATTATAAAGAGTCTTCCTCTTTTACCCTTTGTCCCCCACAACCCTCACTACCTCAAGTCTGAATGACAGCTGTAGTTTTATTAAAGCTTAGAGAGGGCTCAGTAACCTCCAACGCTGCAGAAGCCAGCTTTCCTCATAGGTAATGTAAATGAAGCCACACCTTTGTATGAGCACTCTCAGGGCGCAGACCACTGACCGACATACATATCAAGGTGTTACTAACAGGGTGGTATAGAGGAACCCTGTATTTTATGTATGATTTTTCTGTAAACTTACACCTTCTCTAATAATAATTATTTTAAAAAATACTTAGATTTTTTTATTTTTTAAAGATTTTATTTATTTATTCATTTATCCCCCCCTTGCTGCTTGTGCTCGCTGGGTCAGCCAACCACGCCGTGCGGGCGGGCTTGCCTTCACCAGGAGGCCCCGGGAACCTAACCCGGGGCCTCCTTCTAAATTATTAAGGGCACAAACCAGCCAGACAGATGCATGTGTAGTAGAATTCCAACAGAGAGGAGCTGCGTTGTCAGGCTGTTGGCAGCTTGGAGGAAGGGTTGGGTTACTCTTGGAAGACTTTCTGGAAAGAAAGACCAAATGTTCAAAGCAGATTAATACCCTGATAGATTAGGGATGGTTTGGGGATTTTTGTGGCCAAAAGACTATGAGGATTACATTGTTACTTGCTTTTTTTCATAAAACCGGAGCCCAGATGTGCTGACCTCCACGGGTGAGTTGCTGAGTTACTTGGCCCAGTCTCACCTCTATTTTTAGTTCACAGGAGGTGACAGCCTGCTCTCAGCATGCCCTCAGTGCAGAAGTGCCCAGTGCAGTGCTCTGCCCTTTGTGATATGTTACCTTTACTTAGGTGGTTTGATGCATATTCATCTTCATTAGGTCCAAATTTGGTGCCCTACATCCATTTGCACATTTTACAAAAGTTCCACCAGTAACACAGCATCTGCCCAGGATGTAAATGAAGTAGTAAAATCACCCCAGGCTAGCTCTTCCCTATGTCTAACTTCTATATCTTTTCTCCTCCTCCTCTTTCTCCTTTTTTTTCCTACTTCTTCTTTTATATAACTGGAGTGGTGTATGTGTGTAAGTGTGTGTATGTGTTTGAGGAGGCCTTCCTTTTTTTTTTTTTTTAATCTGGTATTACTTTTTTGCTGCTATTTTCAAAATGTACTCTAAGGAATTAGATGATACAGTCTCCAAATATTTGAGACAAACCTAATTCTGTAAATTCTATTTAAATCATGAATTAATAAAATTCTAAATCCTTTTTCTGCCACTTTTTTTTTTTTTTCATTTTAGGATAGCGATTCTAGGTCTGAGTTCCTTCAGGCTGTCAGAAGCTCTTTTACAGACACCTAGCAGCATTTCAAACCTTCTTATTTCTGTGCTAGCACATTATTTTTCCTTTGGCTCTTTGGGATCCATGGAAGCCTGGGTCTCTTTGGCTTAATTGTGTCTGTGGTCACATAAGTGATTGGTCCTCCCTCAATCTTTGTTTACCTCACTCTCTTCTTCCCCAAAACACATACAGAGTTCATCCTGGAAGACTGTGTGGTCCTGGAAAGGCCATTGGAGGGACATAGAGTTCAGAGGCCTGGATTCTAGTTGCCAAAAATAGTATGCTTGCTTAGGTAAGTCATCCCACCCCTCTATTTTCCTCAACTGCAGAATGATGGAACTGGACTAGTTAATCTCTGAGGCTCTGCTGGCTCTGACCCTGCTTAAATCTGGAAGCCTGGAGATGGGTGCTAAGTCAAATAAGTCAAATAAAAGACTGTATCGGGAAGGGGATGTGGCTCAATCGATAGGGCTCCCGTTTACCATATGGGAGGCCCCGGGTTCATTTCCCGGGGCCTCCGAACCCGGGGCCTCCTGGTGAAGGCAAGCCAGCCCGCGCAGCTTGGTGAGCTGACGCAGCAGGACGACCCAACAAAGGGAGACAAGCAGACACAGAAAAACGCACAGCAAATGGACACAGTGAGCATAAGCAGCAAGGGGGCATAAATAAATAAATAATCTTAAAAAAAAAAAAAAAAAAAAGTATTGCTTCGCTGTAAATGAAAGAAAATCCTAAGCAGCAAGCTTAAGACTTCTCAAATGATACTTCTCATCTGGTTTGGAAAGAAGCCAGAGAGTAAAAGACGTAAGAGACTACTTCTTCAAAGCGCTCCTTTTAACAAATTCCCTTAAAAAAGAAAGAAAGAAAGAAAATGTCCTAAACATTTCTCCAGAAATAAGAGATTTCTCCTTTCCCATATTGCCAATTCCAGGAAGCCTCTAAATTCTCTATGTTGCTGAACATTTGGTAAAGTGTTTGACTTATTGCATGAGATTATAACTATTATAGAATTATTTGATATACTCTCTTCTTTGAAAAAATTTATACATTCCTAAATATGATTTTAAATGCTAATTTAGGTCATTTTTATGTGCATCCATATCTTAGAATTTTTAGGATATATTAGCAGCAAAATGAATCAATTTCCCAAAAACATCAAATTCCAGAAATTCTTTTATTGTGTAAATTAGGTCCACTGGCATATTCTTCCCACACAGACTTTCTGTGCCACTTTGCACCTGGTATGCCCTCTCTAAGCCCTTTGTCCTGTCAACATACCTACCAGTGTTTCGAGTAGCAGCTCCTGCCCACTTTCATGACCTCTACTTGTGGCAGATATCTCTCTACTCATCTCCTATAGAACTCTGGTCTTCATTCACAAGGTTTCATTCATGTAGTTAATTCAAAGAATGCTTATTAGGTGACTTTCATATGCCTGACATTTTGCTAAGTAGTGAAGATGTAACAGTAAATAAAATAAAAGGGCCCTGCCCAAATGGAACTTATAGACTTTTGGGAGAAATGGATGTTAAACGAATAGTACTTATTATTATTTTTACAATTATAATAGTGCTACAAAGGAGAAGTCTGAGTGCTGTGGGTGTGTAGAACGGAGAACTTAAGTAGCCTGTGAATGTATGGGATGAAAGACAGGGAAAAGCTTCCACGGGAAATGGCATTTCCTTAGAGTTAAAGGAGAATGAAGAGGCTTCCACATGAGTATGAAGTGGAGTGGGGGTGAGGGTGGAGACGAGGATTGATCTCACAAAGAAACTTACAAACAATAAATTCAGCCTTAAGCCTTCAGTGCCTCATTGTCATCAGTAACTGCCAAGAACTGCATCTCCCCAAGACACAACTACATTTTTTCAAGCACAGAGCAGACTTAATCCACACTTACAGAAAAGATTCTCCAAGTTAATACTAATTATTTCCAGGGTGTGCTATTATGGATGATATTAGTTTTCTTCTTTGCACCTTTCCAAACTTTCCATATTATTTATGATGAGCATATATTGTTTTTATAACTTTTAAGACAGTGAATTTTATTTTTAATGAAAAAAAAAATCAAGTAGACAGTGATGTCTGCATTGTATCATTGCTTTCAAATGAGAAGAACTCTCTCATGTAAATTGGTTGGCATAATGCCTGGAACAGCCTAGCCTCTCTAATGTTTATTCCATTCTTTCTTATTCATCTCTTAATCCCCAGGACTGGGCATGGTGCATAGCATATAGCTCAATAAATAATAGTTGAATGAATCCATAAGCAAAATTTCTAGCTAGAATTATGGGTATTGACTATGGACTGCTGACCGTAGCAGCAGGCATCAGTAAGAAGAGGACAAAAACGGTACTTATTTCATGGCCAGGCCACTCTTACTCATTCTGGCAGTGACGTGGAACAGAGAAAGTCCAACTGACATTTTGAGAGTGACTTTTAACCTGGCGCTAATTGGTCTAGGAACCTAACTCACTGAGCTAACTGGACACATACAACAGTGATATTTGAATACTTTTAGAACAATTCAATAGGAAGACTATTGAGTCTCTTGTGAAAAGACTCCTAATTACAATGTTTGTATTCCCAACTGAAATCTATCAGAATAAACTCTGGTTGGCCTGTATGAAAAGCCATATAAAATAATAATTTTGGAGTTTCACAGCCATTATCATTCAGTATGAGTTAGTTTTGGCAAACTGCAGTTAGCTGGCTTTAGAGACTGTGATACCTCTTTGTGGTAACAAAGGAGAAGAGTGTAAGTGTGGATGGGATCCCAAAGCTTTCTTCTCCTTTTGATCCCAAGTCAATCCCAGGCTTTCATAAAAAATTTATGACTCCTTTGATATTGCGATGATCAAGAGTTTGTAGCATAATGTGCACATGGGTTGCTAAATTCTAGTTGAGGAAACTTCAGCTTGCTTCTTCCTTTCTTGGCCTGGTAGAATGATGGTAAATCTCACACCATCTTCGCCGATTTCCTCTCTGTCCCACGTAAGCATACTTCCTCTTAGGCTACCAACTGCCCAACAGCTACTTCACTTCCATACAAGGTGTTTCACCAAGCAATGCACCATCTTCTTTCAGTCTCAATCCTTTGCTTATGCATGTAGGAATGAACATTTTATCATGATCCTGTGACCCACACATCTCTCTCTCTTACCCCAGGTCATTTCTTCCATGGTAGATAATCAAAATGAAATGTGTTGGTAAGATTCTAACACTCTCAATTCTAGGACAGTAACATCTGGAAGCTTTATTAAGTCTATATGCAGTTTTAAAGTCTTCTAGTTGAAGAAGAATAATCCAAAAGGTCAGCTAATATTGAAAAAGCTCTTCCACTCAACAATTTATGGACAGCATAGATTTGGTTTGGAAAACTAAAAATACTGGAAAGTGGTTCAATTTGTTTAGGTTTAGAATATGTCTAACCATTTACCTGTTTTTTAATTCTCTAAACGGACACAGAACATTTGGTGCTGTAAAAGACATCTAATTCTTACCTCTGCAAAAAAATCTCAGAATAAAGCCTTAGCTTAATGAATAGGTCAAGGACCAGTAATCTGGAAAATTGGATTTACTTGTAAAATTTACCACTGCCTTTAACATTTCTAGGCATAGATTTCTCCTATATGTAAAATGGAGAAAAGCAGTAGATCCCAGCCCTTCCAGCGTCTTAATGAAATATCCAGTGGGTTCAAAGTCAGGACACATTTGTCAGGTTCCTTTACCAACATCAAAGTTGATGTTCAAACATATTCTTTCAAAGTTTTATGTGAAATATTGAGATTATCTGTCTTTAAACTGCTGCTCATAATCAGTGGCTAGAAAATAATACAGATATTGCAAGTTGCACTGATACTGCTCTAGATAAAAATTGTGTGGCAATCATGAACTCCTGTATATCTGTCAATATCTCACAAGTCACTTTGTGCACTTTTACTCTAAGACACAAAAGTCTCCATGATTGAGAAAAGATCATTTGGAGCAAAGGAAAGATGAAATCAAATGTAACTACTGCCTAGGACAGTGACCAAATCTATGCTGTCCATAGGATTGCCTAGCTATCCTCTCAGATTCTTAAAAGTATTTTGTGCCCTTCCACCCGCCTCCCCATGACCCCGAAATACAAGTTTATAGTGAGATGAAAATCTTTCAAATTACACATCAGTGCTTCCTCAATTACAAAAAGAGAAAAATCTATACGTGAGAACTAATGGAATGACAATATCTTGAAGGAGCCGTTGTCAATATTGTCAATATGGAAGGGGATCTTCTGCCACAGAGATGAGGGGACTGGACTAGGAATTCTTTCAACCTTTTGGTACTTTCACAGATGCTCCATCTTCTCCATGAACTCAGCAAAACTAAACCTCAGCTTCTTATCTTGACAGTTCACACAAAGGGCATGTGTACTCTCTCTGAGCAGTGGTTGGGGCCTTCTGAAACTCTGCTTTTCCGGGGTCCTCATTCACCCAAATCTAGTTACAGAAACAGTCATACAGTGTCGGCTGCTATACCCTGGGCAAATTTGCTGGGAGCACCAACGTCTCGCTCAGTACCTGACCCGAAGTCTCAGCATGTTCCTTCAAGTATTTTTGCTGAAGAAACCCCACTCTACTTCTCCAGAAGTACATTTCCTCTGACTGATGAGGTAGCTGCCTCTATAGCTACCTCATTCTTCTGAGCTTGTAAGGCAGGGTCAATAGATTAACAGGAGGTTTGTAAGTTCATTGGTTTCTTGTGTTTTTGAGCTTGAGGAAAGCTGGGCCTGGATGATCACAAAATCAACCAAGCAACTGAAACCACAGTTACCCAACAGGAAATTCTGCATTTCTCATAAAACATGTGAAAAGCACAATTGAGTGGAACAAAAGAAAGCCATGGATAACTCACTACAGTCTGGGCTTTTAAAGTAAGTGTCATATCTGATTCTTGGCCATCATGTCTAGGAGATTAACAGGAGAGGTAGCTACACTTCTAAAAAGTCTCTAGGTTTGCCTTGATTTTCTGGCTTACCAAATTCTTGACAGGTCACTTTAGTTAAACCTGTTCCTCTTGTCAACTGTTCATAAAGTCCACTAATAGAAAAAGAGAGTGGGTTTCAGGCTATGCTAAGTGAAGCCCCAGGGGTCTGAGGAAGTGTCTCAGGGGCTACTGGGGTACCTGAGGGAGGCTGAGTGAATTAGGGACCAGACTACCCTGTTTCTATTACCCAGATATTATTTGTTTTAAACAATGGAACTCTGTATAAAACTTTGGAGGAAAAAATTCTTTCATTCAAATGAATTTGAAAAAATCTGAACTGAGAATCAACACTCTACATATAGTTGGACACTATATGTAGTAATATATACTAATAGAGTAATAAGAAACAGGATTGGCTACATTATATTCTTCTTGTCTAAACATTGTGTGCAGTAGAAAGAATTTAATACAGAAGAAAACCTATGCTCATTCATCCAGTCATTCGATTAATATTTATTGAATGTCTATTTTGTGCCAGGCCCTGGCAAAATTATCTTCCTGATTTTGTTACCATGGTTTTACATATAATTCTAATGAACAGATTTTTAACAAGGACAAAGACACGTTTTTTTAGTGTTTACCTTAATTTCTTGTTTATTCCTTTCATCGAGCCTTCAAACTGTAAGGTAAATATTATCTGCTTGCTTCAGTTAAGGCAAATAAACCTCAGAGAGAAAAAGCAATTTCTTCATGGTCTCTCACCACATAAATAACCTTTCTCTTTTTTCCTGGCTCTCTCCAACTTGTCAGCTCAGCTGTGCAATCAGACAGGCCACACTATCTCTGAGCTCAGTTGAATCACCCATAAAACATGTAAATAATATTTTCTTTCCTATGTCATATGGTTGGAAAAATTTAAATGAGCTAATACATGATAACACTTTTAAAGGTAAAAAGCAAATTACATTGGTGATAGGTGACAGATTATTTTCATTAGACTTCATGCCTGATGTTACACTCTGGACATTGGTAATCAGAAGGTCAGAATCAATCATCACATAACTATGGCTCAAGAACAAGAAACTGGGAATTGGTCAGGGCAGTGCTAAGACCAGTTTTTAAAAATTCCCAATTTTTTGGCTCAATGTGCAAAATACAAGACTTTTAAAAAAAAGGATTAGCCTTAACAAAATTAAAATTATTGTGACTAATTGCTGAAAAAACTTCCAAATGCTTATTTTCTATTTCTATATGAATCTTATCATGGTCTGATGAGAAACAGTTTGCAAACTGGCAGTGGTCTGTCAATGGACTTTGAATGGCACTGGGTTAGGAGATTTGGAATTGTTTGGAGTAGGCCGTTCCAAAACCCTGTACAAAGCTGTCCTTGAACCCACAAAATGTGATACCAAAATAAGCCTTTCAAAATAGGGCATGGGAAAGGAGAAAAGGTTATTGATGCTCTGTACCAGGTTTTCTGGTCTAAAGGAACACAAAAGAGAAATGTCCGATAGCAGTCCTTCCACACTTTATGCAACAGAAATATTCCAACCAAGGAGGCCATAAAATCAATTTATATAATGTAAATTTTATGCATTTCCATGGGAAAACTCCTCTAAAAGATTTAATTGGAATTGAGATGAAGTTGAAAGATGTTTTTTTCTCCTTTTAGAGTGGGGAGATGTTATTAATGTTTTTTCTAATGTTACTATTTTGTGCTTCTAAATTGAGAGCCAACTCAGTGGCTAGGTATTAGGATGAGCCAGCAGAATCTCTGGTGGGAGCTCGTGGCATCATCTTCCTGACCAGGTTCTCTCTTCCAATGCCATTCCCTTGCTGTGACTCATGACTCCTCCTAACAACCTCTACACCTTAGTTCTCTTATTTTCCTTGATATTTAAAATGTCTAATAGAGCCACAAATGGAGTGTAATACTTTGTTAGGAGTATGACTAATGTGTGCCGAAAGTACTCCTAACTTAGACTTTAGGTCATGTACAATGAATGGTTTGGTACTTAATGCTTCATAACACTCAAAGTCATTTAAACTAAAAGGTATATTTTTGGCTTTGGGTGAGCTGAAAGCTTGAGAAAGTCTCTTAGGACCTGTCCTTTTAGAAGTAAAAGTCTGTTCTTAGAGGCCACATCCTGCCTTTCAGATGGAGATAGCTTCTATCAGAGAATGGTTCCTTTCATGCCACACATAAATAGTGAGAATAATTAGCACTACCATTGGTTTTTTTGTGTGTTGATTTGTTTGCTTCTTCCCACTGCAGCATGTATTATAGTGTTTATACTGCAACAGGAAATTTCTGACTGTCCTTTTTCAATGTTACATGAAGACGTTTCACAAGAGGGCAAACTAAGGATTAGGAATAGAAGTTAGAATAGAATTATAGGCTAGGTTCTTACACAGATACACATCAGGCAGGCTGAGGACTCACTACTATATACTGGCACAGCTTTCTTGGTTGTTGGTAGCTGGCATCTGTTCTGATTAGCTTATGTCTGTGCCATTCCAGTCATTCAGTGTGTTGAAACCAACCTTTGATGCACAAAGTTACCCTCTGAGAGCTAAGATGGTAAAATATAACATATAAATGGATGCAATGAACTGTCTTCAGAAATAACCCAAAAGAGTTCTCATAAACGTGAGACTGAGAAAGCCTAAAAACATCCCAATTCAACATGCAAACAGAAGGGAGCAGGCCTGGAATGTGACTGAAATTAAGAAAGCCCAAACCCAGACAACTGTATTTATAAATTGTGTCTACATGGGAATGGGAAGTCCTTATCCAGAGAACTAGGAAGTGGTCTTGCCATAGCCACCTCTATCTGAAGTTCATGTGGGGAAAAGGCATCCAGGACAATACAAGAAAATGTACACTTGCTTCTGAGAACTTTTAGCCCAAATTCCAATGAAGTCTCCTTGTGAGTTGGGCAGGTAGAGATCTTCCTGTGCTACATTCAAGGGAGGCTTCTTTTCCCATTTTCCTCTGGGTTCAGACCAAATCTTCTGTCCTTTCTCTTATTCCATACTGACGGCAAGGTACAAAAGCCTGCCAAAGAAAAGGGACGGTTGGCCTGCATCTCCTTAAGGCCTAACCTGCCCACTCCAAGCTCTCAGGGCTGCATGGTCCATAGGACCAGCAACTCCCAGTCAGCTGTTGTACTGGGTGTGTGGGGCGAAGAGTTCCCAAGAAAGAGAATGCTGGAGAAAGAGACCACAGCCCTAGTATAATAAAAGCTTTTCTCAAAATGTTCAGACCTACAACTCCTTTTTGGAGTTGGAGTATTGTTTTTTGGGTATGTGGATTGGGTTTTGTGGAAATGGTGGCAAGAGGGGAGTGAAATTGGAGTCCTGGAGCTCCCCCTAGAGGCCAGTAGTATTTTACCCTCATGGAAGAAAGAAGCTGGTATCAGAAGGCTCATTAAACCTGAAATAAAAGAGTGAGAATCAGCAGTATTCTGCCAGCACTATCCAGGAAAGTGCTGAATTCAGTGAACAGAGCTGGGTACTTGAAAGCAAATGCAAGTCCACAATCCTTTATGAGCAGTTTCTAAATCCAAAAACAAACAAACAAAACCCTGAATACTAAAGGCATTTTGCAACTTATTTGGCAATAAACTTGACTTGGATTTTGTGAAGCAATTCATAGTTGTTATTTATCTC
This sequence comes from Tolypeutes matacus, assembly GCA_026826555.1. Classification (NCBI taxonomy): domain Eukaryota; kingdom Metazoa; phylum Chordata; class Mammalia; order Cingulata; family Chlamyphoridae; genus Tolypeutes; species Tolypeutes matacus. The sequence continues at coordinate 16,442,059 of JAKSZT010053887.1, read as the reverse complement.
AATGCAAATATTCTTATGTTTTATTGCAGGTGTGTAACATGAACTGTTTTACCTTTCTAAAATCTTAAAATTTCTGAAATCTGAAACCCCACTGACTCCAATCAGTTAAGGGATGGTGTGACTATGTTTCATAATGATTACTACTGTGTAGGTTTCAATCCCAGCTCCAGCCACTTACTTGCCACATGACTTTGAGTAAGTGACTCAGCCACTCTAAGGTTCAGTATTTTCTTTAGTAAAATGGGGTTATTACTGTATTAGACATTAAATGAGATTGCCTATAATATTTGCACAGGGCCTGGGAAATAGGAAAAATTCAATAATGTTAGTGGTTATTGTCATTGCTTTTGTCATTACTTGATCTGAAAGAATGCATATCTCACTTTACCCTGATTCATATTCACCAAGTAGTCATCTACCAGTCACCAGGTTCTCTTTTACCAGGATAATAGGTTTTCTTGTTACTAATGATCCACTATAAATCAATACTCTTACCTTAATCTCTTAAATATCTAAAAACAAAATCAGAGAAAGCCCTACTTCTAAGATACACCTTGTAGCAGTTTGGTATTATTTATGAATTCCAAAAATAGATATTGGATTATGTTTGTAAACTTGTCTGTTCCTAGGGGTGTATTAGATTGTATTAAATTCAGAGGTTTCACTTTTACTTGATTAAATAATGATTAAGGCTTTGATTGGGTCATATCAGTAGGCCCTTTGGAGGGCGGGGACTCACAGAGAAAACACACGACAGAGGAGAAAGTTGGAGTTTTTTTGGTGCTGGAGCCCTGGGAAGTAAACACACAGGAGAAGAACACAGAGGAACGGAGATGGCTCCATAGACACAGCAGAGGTCCCGGGATGAGAGAGAGCCTGATAGTCTATAGGTGACCTTGTGGAGAGACCAGACAGAGCAGGTGAGCCCAAAGAGAAATGAGCCCCTGGAGAGAGATGAGACTTATCCCAACCAACAGTTGAGATAGGGAGAACTGGGACCATGGAGCCTTAAGAGGAAGAGGAAAGCTGAACCCTCGCAGAGACAAGCAGCCATCTTGCTCCAACATGTGGCAACAGACTTTGGTGAGGGAAGTAAGTTACTTCTTACGGCCTTGCTACTGTAAGCTTCTACCCCAAATAAATACCTTTTATAAAAGCCAGCCGATTTCTAGTATTTTGCATCATACCCTTTTGGCTGACTAATACATACCAGTACACCTAAAATGCTCCTGGTTGTAAGCAGGTTTTAGTTAAGATAGTCAAAAGCATTTTGAAGTTGGGTAAATTGAGGCAAAGGAACTGAAAAGGTCTACCAGGTAATATCCAGCATTCTTTGAAAGAACCACACACTGTAATATACAGAACAATGCCCTCTTCCAAGATGTTCAGGTTCTAATCCCTGGAACATATGTATATGTTATGTCACATGGAAAAAGGGAATTGAGGTTGGAGATGCAATTGCTAATCAGCTGACCTTAAGATAAAGAGATTATTCTAGATAGTTCTGTCAATGCTTGCAATTTATTATGCATAACAGTGCACGATAATAGACAATTTATAAATATTTAAAGGTATTTAAAATGTGTACCAAATAAGAAAACGAAATAGACAAGCACAAGAAGAACTAATTCAAAATATTTGGGTAAGATGATGAAAGCTTAATTCTTCCTTCTCAGGTAATATAATATATACAAAGGGTCTGGGAATTAGGACATGGACATCTTTGGGGAGGGCCATTAATCTGCCCACCACAATGTGGATGGATAATCTTTTGCTAATATTTCAGAACAAGTCAGAGTAGTTAGCCACACAAAAGGCTTTTTGAAGAGATTAGACATGTGATTCATAGACTCCCTCCATCATCTCAGCAGAAGCAAAAAACAAAGATGGGGTTATCTAGGAAAAATCTGTGCAGGAGCCTTTTGACTAATGGACTGAATCCCCATGACATACCCAGGAGACCCACAAGGTTCTTGAGAATTTTATATCAGCAGAAACACTTCCATTTTGGACCAAAAGGGACAGAGAGAATACAAAATGAAAAAAAAAAAAAAGGCTGTCAGAATTTTTTGTTTCCGTTTTGTCAGGAAACAGGCTGACAAAACTACTCAACTGCATATATTTGCTACTTTTTATGAAAAGGGAAGAGTGACTCAGAGGATGAAGCTGTGAGCCTAGACTCATCTGAGAAGTCTCTGAGAGTCTTTAGACCTCTGAACCATGGAGGATTATTCCCCAGCCTTGAAAACTAATGGAGTTTTACCAACTGGATTTTGACATTGCTTTGGAATAGTGGCTCCTTTTTTTCCTTCCATTCTCTCCCCTTTTTGATCCATAATGTCCATAATTGCTATTTTATGTTTGTTCCAGCATTGTATTTGGTTGGCTAAAGTATAACCCTAAGAACAGCTTAAGTTTGAACATGTCCAAGTCAGAAAGAAGTCAGTAGCTGCCATTTTGACTCCACTTATGGCATGAGGGGAAGCTGGGCTGATTGAAAATCACAGTGACAGTAGGGACTGGCTTCTTTCCACCCAGATTGGACCGCAGCCTTAGCCTAGGCTTCAACCCCACCTCTGGCAAGGAGGAAGCTGGCAGGACCTGCACCAGCCTCTCCGGGTAACTGCAGGTACATTTGGCTGGCACAGACTGAATAGTCGGAAGTTTATTGGGGCAACTGTGGTCATTTTGGACCCGCACAGCATAGACTGCTGCCCACACCTGCAGTTCCATCCCCACCCCAAGCAGGGGAGGAAGAGGCATGAAGCTTCATCAGTCTCTTTGGGCAACTACAGTCTACGCCTGCATGAGTTGGATTATTCCACACAGCTGTGGCTCTGTCCCTACCCCTGGCAAAGGAGAAAGGTGAGATAAGCTTCATCAGTTCCTGGGACAATGCAGGCAGCTTGAGTCCCCACAGCTGACAGCAACAACTACATCCTTGGCTCCTACTACACAACCAGCAAAGGAGAAAGGGCAAGAAAGCCCTAAAATAAAGAGAGAAACTGCACCCAGAATAAATACATCTAGTAAGCCAGATGCCAAGACACCAACAAAAAATTACAATCCATACCAAGAAACAGGAAGATATGGACCAGTTAAAGGAATGAGATAAGACTCCAGATGATATAAAGGAGTTGAGACAACTAATCATAGATGTTCAAACAAATCTCCTTAATAAATTCAATGAGATGGGTAAAGAGATTAAGGATATTAAGAAGACATTGTATGAGCACAAAGAAGAATTTGAAAGCATACACAGAAAAATAGCAGATCTTACAGGAATGAAAGGTGCAATAAATGAAATTAAAAATACACTAGAATCATATAATTGCAATTGTGAATACACAATTAGAAAGGACTGATGAGTTTGAAGAAAAGGCCTCCAAAAGTGAACATACAAAAAAACAGATGAAGAAAAGAATGGAAAAAATTGAAAAAGTCTCAGGGAACTAAACGACAGCAAGAGATGTGCAAACATACATGTCATGGGTCTCCCAGAAGGAGAAGAGAAGGAAAAAGGAGCAGAAGGAATATGTGAAGAAATAATGGTAGAAAATTTCCCAAACCTACTGAAGGACATAGATATCTGTGTCCAAGAAGCACAACATACTCCCATCCAAATAAATCCAAATATACCAACTCTAAGACACATACTAATCAGGATGTCAAATGCCAAAGACAGAGAATTCTGAGAGCAACAAGAGAAAAAGCAATGCATAACATATAAGGAATACCCAATAAGATTAAGTGCCAATTTCTCATCAGAAACCATGGAGGCAAGAAGACACTGCTATGATATATTTAAGATACTGTAAGAGAAAAACTTCCAACCAAGAATCTTATATCCAGCAAGATTGTCTTTCAAAAATGAGGGCGAGTTTAGAATATTCACAGATAAAACAGAAACTGAGTTTGTAACCAAGAGACCAGCTTTTCAGGAAATGCTAAAGGGTGTGCTACAGTCTGAAAAGAAAAGACAGGAGAGAGAGGCTTGGAAGAGAGTCTAGAAATGAAGATTATATCAATAAATGTAACTAAATGTTCTCAAAAGAGAGGTGAAAATAAAATATGACAGATAAAACCCAAAGGTCAAAATGGGTGAAATAAGAACTGCTTTTATAGTAATAACATTGGATGTTAATGGATTAAACTCCCCAAGCCCAAACCAAAAGACATAGACTGGCAGAATGGATAAGAAAATATGAGCCACCTATAAACTGTTTGGAAGAGACTCACCTTATACCCAAGGATACCGATGGATTGAAAGTGAAAGGCTGGAAAAAGATATTACATACATGCACTAACCAAAAACAAACAAACAAACAAACAAACAAACAAAGCCAGTGTAGCTATACTTATCAGATGAAATAGAGTTTAAAGGACATTGGTAATGTGAAATCTGAGGAGGAAGTCAGGAAAAAAAATCCAATTACAATAGTGATTAAAAGAATAAAATATTTAGGAATAAACTTAGTCAATGATGTAAAGCACTTTTATTCAGAAAACTACAATGTATTATTAAAATAAATTAAAAAAAGACCTAAATAATTGGAAGAACATTCCATGCTCATGGATTGGAAGGCTAAATGTCATTAAGATGTCAATTCTACCCAAATTGATGTATAGATTCAATGCTATCTTGATAAAAATTCCAGCAGCATTTTAAAAAATAAATGGAATACACAATTATCAAATTTATTTGGTAGGGTAAGGGGTCCCGAAAAGAAGAAACATCTTAATAAAGGAAAAGCAAAGTTGGAGGACTCTCACTTCCAGACTTTAATTCATATTACCTAGTTACATTGGTTAAAAATAGCATGGTACTGGTGTAAAGACAGACACATAGACCAATGGAACTGAACTGATGGTTCAGAAACAGACTCGCACATTTATGGCTAAGTGATTTTTTGCAAGCCTGTCAAACCCACCAAGCTCGGGCAGGACAGTCTATTATGATATTATCTCAATCTGTAACAAATGTTTCACCACAGTATGGTGTATTGATAGAGGGATGTTGTATGGGAATTCTGCACATGTGCATGATTGTTTTGTAAGTTCACAACTTCTATAATAAAAGCATAAATTAAAAATAATAATAGGGTGGGTTGGGGGAAATACATCCAATGTAAGATATGGACTATAGTTATTAGTAAGATTTTGAGGATATTCTTTCATAATTTGTAATAAATGTCTCACAACAATGCAAGGTGTTGGTGGTAGGTTGATGTGTGGGACCCCCCGTATGATGTTATTATGCATGTTTGCTTTGTAAGTTTACAATGTTTACTACACACTTATTGTTTATGTATGTCCCTGTATAAATAATATAAAAATAATAATAGGGTAGGTTGGGGAAAAAATACACCAAATATGAGATGCTTTGGTTGGTAGTAATATTTTGAGGATGCTCTTTAATCATTAGTTAAAAATGTTTCACAACAATACAAGGTTTTGGTGGTAAGGTGAGGTATGAGAGCTCTGTATGATATTATGTTTGTTTTGTAAGTTCACAACTATTACTATACACTTATTGTTTATGTATGTTTATGTATGAGTGATATATTTCAATACATTTTTAAAAATTGAAAAAAAAAAAAAAAGAAAGAGCTAAAGTCAAAGATCTAACTGAACACCTGGAAGAACTAGAAAAAGAAAGCAAACAGAAAGAAAAAAAAGAAACAAAGATTAGAGCAGAAATAAGTGAATTTGAGAACAAAAAAAAAAAAAAAGAGAGAAAGTCTACAGAACCAAAAGCTGTTTCTTTGAGAAGATCAATAAAATCAACAATCTCTTAGCTAAATTATCAAAGTAAAAAAGAGAGAAAATGCATATAAATAAAATCAGGAATGAAAGGAGGGGGCATTATTACTGATCCCACAGAAATAAAAGAGATGATAAGAGGGAGGTATGGGGAGTGGACATATGGGAATCTCTATATTTTTTGCATAACATTTATGTAATCTAAGTATCTTTTTAAAAATAAAAAAATATATATCTAACAAAAGAGGCTATTATGAGAAACTGTATGCCAACAAATTAGACCACCTAGATTAAATAGACAAATTCTTAGAAATGCACAAGCAACCTACGTTGACTCTATAAGAAATGCAGGAACTCAACAAACTAATCACAAGTAAAGAGATTGAATCAGTCATCAAAAATCTTCCAACAAAGAAAAAGTCCAGGACCATGTGAACTTTTGCTTCACAGGTGAATTCTACCAAACATTTCAAGATGAATTAATACAAATCTTATTTAAACTCTTGCAAAAAATTGAAAAGGAGGGAAAATTACCCAACACATTTTATGAAGCCAACATCACCTCCATACCAAAGCCAGATAAAGACACAACAAGAAAAGAAAATTACAGACCAATCACTCTAATGAACATAGATGCAAAAATTCTCAACAAAATATTTGCAAATTCCAACCCAACAGCATATTAAAAGACTTATATACCATGATCAAGTGGGTTTTATTCCTGGTATGCAAGGGTGGTTCAACATAAGAAAATCAATTAACATAATACACTGCATTAACAAATCAAAGGAAAAAAAACCACACATGATCATGCTGATTGGTTAAGAAAAGAAAGGCATTTAACAAAATCCAGCATCCTTTCTTGATAAAAACGCTTAGAAAGGTAGGTATTGGCTACCCATAGCCAATATTGTACTCAATAGGGAGAGATTGAAAGCTTTCCTTCTAAGATCAGTGTAGCAGTTTGATATTGTTTATGAATTCCAAAAAGAAATATTTAATTATGTTTGTAAACTGTTCCTCTGGGTATATTAAATTGTATTGGATTCAGAGGTTTCACTTTTGCTTGATTAAATTATGATTAAGGCTTTGATTGGGCCATGTCAATAGGACATTGAGTCCCTGCCCCTTTGGTGGGTGGGGGCTTACAGAGAAAGCTTCATGGCAGAGGAGTTAGTTTTGAATGCTGGAACCCTGGGAAGTTTACACAGGAGAAGAACACAGGAAGAGGGATGGCTCCATAGACATGGCAAAAGCCCAGGAAGAGCCTGATACTCTACAGTTGACCTTGTAGAGAGACCAGAGCAGCTGAGCCTGAAGAGGAACAAGCCCTGGGAGAGAGACAAGATTTATCCCAGCCTACAGCTGAGATAGGAAGAAGCTGGGACCATGAAGTCTTTAAGAGGAAGAGGGAGGCTGAACCTTTTCAGATGTCGACAGCCATCTTGCTCCAACATGTGGGAACAGACTTTGGTGAGGGAAGTAACTTATGCTTTATGGCCTGGCAACTGTAAGCTTCTACCCCAAATAAATACTCTTTTTAAAAAGCCAACAGATTTCTGGTATTCTGCATAAGCACCCCTTTGGCTGACTGATACAACCAGCAACAAGACAAGGATGGTCACTGTCACCACTGTTATTCAACATTGTACTAGAAATTCTAGCTAGAGCAATTAGACAAGAAAAAGAAATAAAATGCATCCAAATTGGAAAAGAGGAAGTAAAACTCCCACTATTTGCAGATGACATGATCCCATATTTAGAAAATTCCAAAATATCTACAACAAAGCTATTAGAGCTAATAAATGAGTTCAGCAATGTGGCAGGATACAAGATAAACACACAAAAGTCAGTAGTGTTTCTATACTCTAGTAATGAGCAAGCTGAGGAGGAAATCAAGAAAAAAAATTCCATTTACAATTGCAACAAAAAGACTCAAATATCTAAGAATTAATTTAACCAGGAATGTAAAGGATCTTTATTCTGAAAACCACAAAAACTACATTCAGAGTACTACAAAACACTGCTAAAAGAAATCAAAGAAGACCTAAACAAATGGAAGGACAGTCTGTGTTCATGGATTGGGAGACTAAGCATCATGAAGATGTCAATTCTATCCAAACTGATTTATAGATTCAACACAATTCCAATCAAAATTCCAAAAGCCTACTTTACAGATATAGAGAAGTCAATTACAAAACTTATTTGGAAGGGAAAGGGGTCCCGAATAGCCAAAAACATCCTAAAAAGGAAGAGCGAAGTCAGAGGACTCATGCTTCCTGACCTTGAAGTGTATTATAAAGCTATAGTGGTCAAAATAGCATGGTACTGGCATAAATATAGACAATGGAATTGAATTGAGAGTTCAGAAATAAACCCTCACCTCTGTGGTCAACTGATTTTTGATAAGCCTATGAAGTCCACTTTTCTAGGACAGAACAGTCTCTTCAACAAATAGTTCTGGGAGAAGTAAATATCCATAACCAAAAGAATGGAAGAAGACCCCTATCTCACTCCCTATACAAGAATCAGCTCAAAATGGATCAAAGGCCTAAACATAAAAGCCAGGACCATGAAACTTCCAGAATATAATGTATGGAAATATCTACAAGACCTTGTAGTAGGTGGGGTTCTCTTAAGCCTTACACTCAAAGTACAGGCAACAAAAGAAAAAACAGATAAATGGGACTTCCTCAAAATTAAACATTTCTGCACTTCAAAGGACTTTGTGAAGAGGGTAAAAAGGCAGCCTATTCAATGGGAGAAAATATTTGGAAATCACACATCCAAGAAGGGTCTAATATCCATGATATATAAAGTTATCCTACAACTCAACATAAAAAGACAAATGACCTGATTAAAAAAATGGGTAAAGAACCTGAATGGACATTTTTCTAAAGAAGAAATACAAATGGGAAAAAAAACACATGAAAAATTGTTCAACATCACTGGTTATTAGGGAAATGCAAATCAAAGCTACAATGAGATATCATTTAACTCCTACTAGAATGGTCACTACAAAAAAACCCAGAAAACTTCAGTTTTGGAAAGGATGTGGAGAGATAGGAAGGCTTATTCATGTTGGTGGAAATGTAGAATGGTACAGCCACTGTGGAAGTCTGTTTGGTGGTTCCTAAGGAAGTTAGATATAGATCTGCCATGTGACCCAGCAATAGCACTACTGGTTATATACCCAGAAGATCTGTAAGCATGTACACGAACAGGCATCTGCACACTGATGTTCATAGTGGCATTATTTATGAGTGCTAAAAGATGGAAGCATCAGGTGTCCATCAACTGATGAATGGATAAACAAACTGGTATATATACATGATGGAATATTATTCAGCTGTAAGAAGAAATGAAGTCGTGAAGCCAATGACAACATGGATGAACCTGGAAGACATCATGTTGAGTGAAGCAAGCCAGACACAGAAGGACAAATATTGTATGATTTCGCTATTATGAACTCATGGAGTTAATAGCTAAAATTTAAGTCACTAGAGTACAACGTGGTAAGAGAATGGAAATCTGAGGTTAAATCTGTGCAGAATTGGTAAAAAGTTGTTTGTAAATGTTTGGAAATAAATAGAAATGGTGAAAGCACATCATACGATTTGTACTTAGTAATGCTAACATATAGGTATGATAGTGATTTGTTTTTTGTTTGTTTGTTTGTTTGTTTGTTTTTTGGAGTAATGAAAATGCACTAATGTTGGTTGAAGTGATGAATACACAACTCTGTGATATACCAAATGCCATTGATTGTACACTTTAGATAAATTGCATTGTTTATGAATAAAAAAATAATAGTGTGGGTTGGAGTAAAATACACCAAATATAAGATATGGACTATAGGTAGTAGTACTACTTTCACAATGTTCTTTCATAATTTGTAAAAAATGTTTTACAACAATGCAAGGTGTCAGTGGTGTGGTGATGTATAGGAGCCCTGTGTGATAATATGCATGTTTGTTTTGTAAGTTCACAACTTTTACTATACATTTATTGTTTTTGTATGTTCATGTAGGAATGATACACTTCAATAAAAAATTTTTAAATAAAAAAATATAAATATCAAGTAATCTCTTTTGTCCATTTCAAAGTCTTTCACTAATTTTTCTAATAAGGAAAAGTGCTGCATCTGTAAAAAGTTAATTAAATAAGCATGGAGGCTTCCTTCAATATTTACAATTTGTTATGTATAACAATGTATGATAATTTGGCCAAAATATTTAAAATATATATCAAATAGGGGAATGTAATAGAGAAGCACAGCAAAAAGAAATAATTCAAAATATTTCAGTAAGATTATGAAATATCTGGAAGTCTCTTCAGACTTTTAACAGAGATGAGGTTTTTTTGTTCTTGTGTAGAATTAGTAAATACTATAATTAGACTACAAATATTTCTCCTTTAGGGGGCCTGAACCAAATCCTGTGTTTGAGGCCTTTTGCTTAGAAAAGGCACCCATATAAATCCTGCTCTGAACTGAATATTCTCTGTCTACAATTAGTTGGGGACTCTTACTGTAGTGCACATTACCATATTCAGAAGCAAGTTAGTTTTCCACCAAATGGTATTTAACTAAATGTGAACCCCTCAAAGTCTCACCTTGCAAATAGGTGAAAAGTTGTCCCATTCATTGCTAGAGGAAAGTTTTTCTACAATCTGGCTTTTTAGAGAGGAAACACTTCAACACTGAAGAGTGTAGTGGGGTGGTATGTAAAGTAGTAATGGAATGAGCTCCTACCTGTTCTTTCTCCACTACTGGGAGGTTAAACTGAACATATCCACCTGAAAGCTGATGGCCCAGGATCCAAATTACTAAGTGCAAAGTAACTAGTGTTCACTATTCTCACCTCCACTCCTTCCTCTGGGAAGAGGTAATGACAATCTTCAGGAAAATAAAGGAAAGAGTGGGTGATGACTGTGTGTGTGTGAATGTGTGTTTTGTGGGATAGGAAGTACTGGACAGGGCACCCTACACATTTTGGGAAGCTGAAGAGTGAAGAGCAGTGTATAAAGCAGTACCACACCTTGTATGAAATTTTCTGAGCACAGCTGTAGAAATGCAGCCAGCACCCTAGGGCTGCACGGAAAGAGGACAGCTAGGCTTATAGGTTAGGAAGATTTCCCACTTGCCATTCCCAATTTCCCTCCATGGTTGGGACTTTTGGGGACTTTGTCATTTCCTTATGGTCCCAGAGAGTCACAAGAGAGCCATGTTAATTGGTTGTTTATATTTATGTGCCAAATCTAAGAGGTCACCAGCCAGTCAAGGGGATGTCAGTCACCAAAGGATGCTCATTGATTTCTAGGTGGGGGTAAATGGCAGAACTGGCTATAACTTCCTGGAATAGGTTAACACCAAATATATTAGGGAGAAAATTATTATAGACAGTCAATTTTCACTTGTTTGTCAATGTCAGACACCATGTGAGCAACTGCAGAGAGAAAGTGTAGGACTACATTGCAAAGTTGGAGTACTCCCCCTCATTCTCTCCAGGGCAGTTAATACCCTGCATTTTTGTGAACTGGAGCATTGGTGCAATAACAATTTTGAATTTCAGTAAATGGAAATAAATATACTTGAAAGTGGCTGGATTAATTTTCTGCCACATTATAAATGGGGACTTGGAATCTCAAAAATTATGTGAAGTTATGAAATGACTATGCTTTTGTACTCCTGGGTTACATAGACAGTTGCAATGGTGAAACATTATACCAGTTTCACACGTTGGAGAAAATAATCCAGGAGAGAAAGGAGGAGTGAAAATATCCCAAGGGATTGAATAAATTGAAACCAATGTCAAGAAGTGAATGTGTACAGAAGTGACTCAGAGGAAAGGGTGACTGAATCTTCTGAAAAAGTAGCAGCAACCGACTCTCTTCTCAAGCCCACCAGCTACTAGCTGTTTTGTTGATCTCTCTGGGAATTAATAATATGGAGCCAAAGAATTCTGGAATGTATTGCTAGTGACTTCGAAGTCAAGGCTACAAATTGAAGCATTTGGAAGAGAAAAAGACACTCTGAAAGTTAAATGTTGGCCACAGAAATGGTTTTAAAGTGTCTTAGACCATGACTTTTCATGACAGAACATCTGAGCCTTGGCAAGGGATGAAGTGCAGGGAAGCTGTGTTTGACAGGAGACTAGCTGACCTGGTCAAAAGGGATTTAACCTAAAATATGAAAGGAGGTGAGAAAAAAGTCTAGACGAATCTTTAAAAATAAGTCTGGGGATTAACCAATATGACGTTGTGAGAATCATAACAAAGAAAGTGTTAAGTTATTCTAAGAAGAAAAGTATTAGGGGAGAGAATCAACAAGTAAATTCATGGCCCTGGTTTACTATATATCTTAATGCACAGAGAATGTATACAAATTAATAAAACTTGATATTTTAATACATGATCAATGTAATTTCATGGACATCATTGCAAGACATTTAGAGGGCTGGTGCTTATGATTGGGATATAGTAATGAAGTAATTAAGACTGCTTCAGCAGGTGCAGCCATGCTAAGAAGCAAACTGGCAGCTCCTAGTCAGATTCGCTATATGAATGTTAACAACTCAGCAATTTGCCTTTGGGTATGCATCTCAGAGAGAGTATCACACAGGTCCAGAAGGATTAATTGAAGCCCTTTCATGGTGATAGGGAGTTGGAGGGAATCAAGGTGTCTGTCAAGGGAAAGTGGATAATCAAAATGTGCATGCAGCATCATGCAGCAATTAGAACCAGTAGACTGGAAATAGACATAACAAGAGTCTAAAAAAGCTAACAAAGATGTAAATTTTAAAAGGTCAGAAACAGGGTGATATATATATATAGCACAACATAGTTCATATATTCTGAAATACATGCACATAGAACAACCATACACATTCTGAAAGCACATTTATAAACATACACACAAAAATCCATAAAACATAGCACAGTGATTACCTATGTGGGGAGGTTGGAGAACAGTGAGAAAAGAAAGACTGAGAACTTGGACCAATGTGATAATGTGATATGATAATACATCATGAACTGAGGAATATGATAAACTCAAATCCAAGTCATGGGGGAAAGAGAGAGAGAGAGAGAGAGAGGGCTTTAATAAAAGGAGAGAAACATCTCTGTCAAGCAAGAAAGTCTAATTGACACTTGTAGAGAAATCCATGTTTACTTCTTTTTCCATGACCAAATCCTGTCTGAAGTTTTGTCAAGAACATGAATAAAGATGCAAAGGGAATACTTATCAACTTTTGCTATGATACAAATATATGATAAGCAGCTACTATGTTGGATAATGTAAATCAAGGGTAACACCTCTGGAGTAGTAAAGAAAAAGTGATACCCAAACCCAGTGCCACTGTCTGCCTCTGGTGATGTGCAAGATACTTTGGTTGGAAGTAAGGAATCTGCAGGCAGAAAGCCAGACTTCCAAAGAAAACAGGATTGCATCTCTGGGTCTATGGGCCATAACTGACTCAGGGTTTGCCTTCTTGAAGGGGGACCCTCAGGAACAGCCCCCCCCCCCACCGTGGGGCCTGTTTACCCTGACACCTGTGATTTTTCCTTCTTGTGGGAAACATAGGGAATTAGTATGCTATCAGCATCAACTATTTTTCTAAAGCAATGTTATTAATAACCCACCTTTACTGAACTCATTGTGGGCCTGCACTATTATAGATTCTTTGCATATATTATCTCTTTAAATCCTCATCATGACCTTATGAAGTAGGAACTATCATTATCCCACCTTTATAGGTGCAGAGATAAGAGAAGTTAAGGAATTTCCTCAAGGTCACACAAAAATAGGTGGGAAAAGTGAAATTTATACTCAAACTGACTCCAGAAATCTGTCTTTTAAAATTTTATACAAGAGCTGGGCCATGTATTGCATCAAGAAAAGAGAACATGTAATATTGACAAATTGCCTATAAAAGCCCCTTTTGGCTAGGAAATTAAGCTTGCTTGCTTTTTGTTCTCTGAAAGATGAGATGGGATGGCACCATGTTAAGCAACGGCATCCTCTTTCGCAGTCTGCCATGGGTCAGTCAATGAGGAAGCAATGACAGACCTGAGACTCAGAACCATTTGGAAAGATGAAGAACTCCATATTCAGGTAAAGGGCAGGAAGCCACGGGAGTAATCATTAGGGTCAGCTTGGCACGACATTTGATGGATAATAAAGGGCATGTAAAGCCTATGGTTTATCTCTCTTAGTGTCCTGAGATTTCCATTTCATCACAATTCAAAGAATCAAGTATGATGGTGCCAAGACAGGGGAGATATTCTTAATTTTGGCAGTCTTAAAACACTGCTTCTTCAGATCTATCTTACTTTTAAAAGCTATATTACATTTCTGTACCCAGTCAGGAAATTTTCAATCCTCCTGTCTCCCCTACCCTCTCCTCCCCTCCCTTCCACTCTATTCCCCTCCCCTCTCTCTCTTCCCTTCTCCTTTCCTCCTGTCCTTTTTCTTCACTTCTCCTTTTTGTACGTTGTTTAGTTGTGTATTTATCCATCATCCCCACTAAATTTCAAGTTTGCTTTGGAAAGGTCTTACTTATCTTTTCCATCCCTCATCTGTCAAACTGGCAGAGTACTTTGCACACAGCTTACTCAATAAATATCTGGTGAGTTAATATATGTATGCATGTATCTATTCATTGTTGTTATTAATTTTTTCTTACTAGAAACACTGAGGGAAAAGCTATTGCCTCTGGTTATCAGCTGATGTTATTTTATAATTCTCTCTGACCTTATTTTCCATTCTTTGGAAACATTAACAAAAGCAATCTATTGTGTAAGACTGAAAATGTGTCCACCTCTCACTGTGACCTATCTACTGCTCCGAATATCTCGCTTTCTCTTTTCTTCTCTTTCCCCATCCCTTTTCTCTTTTCTTTATTTAATATAAGCTTCAGTAGTTTTTTTCAAAGAAATAGAAGTTTTTGATAAAATGAATAAAATACAATCATTAATTTTAGTAAACTTAGGCTATCAATAACTTAAGTTTTTTTAATGTATTTAATTGGATAGATTATTTCCCTTCAATCCAATAACTGATGCTGGGATTTGATTGATTTTTATTGGCACGAAGATATAATGTTGTCTTCTTTTACTTAGGGCAGGGGTTGGGTAGGGTGGAGTTAAGTGGGGTTGAGGGAGCCCTCCTTGGCTTCTGTTCTTTGATTTGGAGCCAGTTGGTAGAAACTTGAGTGTTTCTAGTTCTTTTCAATATGGTTACATAATCAGGAGAAAAATGTCCAAACCAGGCAGCTGAGAAATAATTTCCCTCAAACCATGTAATTAAAAAACTCAAGAAGCATTTTGATTTTTTTTGGCTGTCATATAACAGGGATATTTAAAGGTTTTGAATGCACCAACAGGAGTCAACTGCAATTTAGATGATCTCTACACAAGGTATGGGCTTTTCTGTACATGGTGGGTATGACCTAACCTGCTTTGAAATACAAAAATGCTAGTGCTTCAAGTGGGACTCCAGACAATGCCATTTATTAATCAACTTTGTAACATTCCTTTACACAAGCCAAGATATTTCTTTGCAATTGTTAATAGTAAATGAATAGCAACCTCCTCCCACCATCTCTCCCTGTTCCGGAGCTCCATTGTTTGGACATTTACCCAAAGATTCTCTACTACCTCTTCCACAAATGCATTTCTGTCTCTCTTGCACTCCTGGCCATTTATATTGCACATTTACAACTTTCTGGAATGTGATCAGAGCTGGACAGACTCATGGAAACATTCCCATAATCCGAGGCTCTTTTCTACCCTGTGTGTGTTCGACTTTTCCATGGGTCATTGGGAAATATTCATTGCTTTTTGGTGTTATCTGACTAATATATCCATCTAGTAAACATGGCATCTAATTTGTAGCATTAACTTTTATTCCAATATAGGATGATGAGATCAGCCATGAGGAAAATTGTGATAATAGGATCTTTCTGTCTCTATTGCTGCCTAGACTACCCTGCAAATCCCCGCTAGTTGCTTTGAGGCTTTTGATGTGTTTTCTTGGGTCTATAACACTCAGGCAGTTTCCACGTTGCTCATGTAATGCTCCCGGAACTCCACTTCTTTCTGGGCACACCACTGGGCTATGTTTTCCAGCCCTCTTGTATGACATGTAGCCATGTCACTGAGTTCTGGCCAATGGAGTATAGGTGAAAGGAAAATGGCCACTTCTTAGCCAGGCCTTTAAAATCTCTAGACTAATCCTCTAAGGCTGTGGCTCTCAACCAGCAGTGATTTTACCACCATCACCCCACCACCACCACCCCAGCTCTCCACGGGATATCTGGTAATGTCTGGAGAAGGTTTATCAAAACTGGGAAGATGCTACCATTATCCAGTGGGTGGAGGCCAAGGATGCTGCTAAATATTTTATAATGCACAAGGCAGTCCTCCACAACACAGATTTATCCAGCCCCAAATGTCCTTAGTACTGAGGTTAAGAAACACTGCTTTAAGCTCTTTCTGACTTTGTTGCTTGTCTAGATGGAGAAGACGCACAGAAGGATTCTGAGAACCTAAAATGTGACCAAGTTAATAGATAGAAGGAGACTGAGTCTCTGAATCCCTGCACAATGGGCATTCAGGGCATATCTGGTTGGACTGTGGTACGAGCAAGGAATGAAGCTTTTACCCCGTTAAGCCACTGAGTTTTGAGGGCTGTGTGTAAAATAATTTTAAAACTTTGATGAAATATAAGTGCAAATCCTAGACAAATCACTTAACTTCCCCATCTATTAAATGGAAATTGTAACAGCATCTACCTCACAGGGTTTTTGTGAGAATTGAATGAGTTTATATTTATATTTATATTTATAAAACACTTAGAACAGTGCCTGGCTCTATGAGCTGTTAAATCCCTGAAAACCTATTTCTCCTGTGACTCATTTCCACTACTGTATGATAGATATTTATTGAATAACTCTATGTGTTCAGGCACTGGAGTTATCATTTCACTTAATCCCTTATAAAATCCCTGTGAAGAACTATTATTATTGCCATCTTAATAAAGAAATGAATCCCTGGCTGAGTTTTCATAGCTGGTGAGTACAAGACAGAGATTTGAACCCACCTTTGATCCTACCATCAATGATTGTTCAACTATTCCATTAAGGATTTAGCTTAATGTGCCACCTTTCTCAAAGAGCCATTTACATAACAGGCTCATTCAGCATTTTGACCAATGTGGGAGAATAAGGGTGGAGATTTCTCTAGGCTGTAAGCTCTCTAGACTATGCTGTCTATTAGAGCTTTCTGAGATGAGTCTCTTCTGTTCAGTATGGTATCCACTTAGCTATGGCTTGTGGGGACTGAAAATATGGCTACTGCCATTGATGAACTAATTTTTTAAAATTTTATTTATTTTATTTTGATTAAGTTAAACTTAAATAACCACATATGGTTAGTTGCTACCATATTGGACAGCACAACTCTAGAATACAAGTTCCCTGAGACCAGAGACTTGTTCTGTTTTGTTAAATGTTGTATCCTCAGTGCTTAGAACTGTGCCTGAGACATGGTAGCTGCTCAATTAATATACGATAAATTACTTTCAGCCTATGGGGAAGATTGTTCTTGGCGGAACCATGTCTCCTTCAATCCACATAATATAATAAAAGCAAAGTTAGTGTGTATGTTCTGGGCTAAACTGTCAATCTGTTACCCCTCATCCTCATATGAAGAGCTGTCTCTCAGATGTGTGCTATCTCATAGCTATTCGGGATTCCTAGGGTCTCTTACCTGTGTATCTAGATAGCTAAATAAGACTGTATTCAACTTATCTTTACTGCTGCCTCATGTGTAAGCCCCGTCTTTCCAGGGACCAGGCCTGATGAAAGTACCACTGACCTGTTTTCAACTCTGTCTGTAGCTTGACACTGGCTGAAAGAATGGGGGAGGCCTCTGCTAACATGGATATAAGAGAATCACTGTTTGAGAACATGGTGACTGCTCCCCAGCCACGTACCTTCTTGATCTAGTCTGAAAGGTCTCTGAGGTTAGCTGACCTCAGCCAACAACAATGGAAATTGTCTACATTCACTTGTGGGGGATAGGCATGAAGCAGAGGAGGCACAGTGTGGTCATGCAGAAACCTCAGAGCCTGGGTTTAATGTGACAAAGAAATAGAGAAATTGAGAAGACTTGATGTAGCCAGCTCACATGAAGGCTGCTTGGCCACTTCCGTGGGTAGAGAGGAACCCATATTTGCTTCTTTACATTTGGGACCTTGTTGACTTCCCATCTTGCCAATGGGAATGCTGCAGAATGTTGTGGCTATCTGCCTCAAGGGCAACTAACAACATGTGCTGATTTCCAAATAAAAATGCTGGCTATAAATGGGCTTCTTCAGGGAGAAGCTTAACACCAGGGAGAAGCAACTCCAGGGCTAGGTAGGCAGAGCTCAACCAACTGGTTTTATAGAAAGCAGGTGTGCAGGGCCAGAGGCTGGCCCTTGAGAAGAGAAGATGATGTGATCAAAAACTGGATCTGTTCTATATATCAGGCTCTCGAACAAATATTTCAGTTTTTCTTGTACGTTCCCCTACCACTTTGAACGTTCGTACCCATCCCGTGAGCTCTCATTTCCTGTTGCACCAGGGCACCAACACTTTCTTTCTCCCTTGAAGAACAAGTTCTGCATGGCAGCAGCTTTTACCCTAATCCCATCTTTTTCTTCCTCAGCAACTCTCTCTCCCCTGCCTCAGTCCAAGCCACTGTCATCCTTTGCTGGGATGATGAGGTTTGGGTAAACTCTTAGTGCCTCTAGGTGTGGTCAGTGATTCTGAAATCAGACTCTGTATTCATCTGAAGATGTGTGGTGGAGAAGATATCTTCATTTGTGCCAAGGAAAAGCATTCCAGCCTCTGATACTGGCCAATTTAGAACCTCACTGTGCCTCCAAATCATCTGGGAAGCTTTAAAAAATACAGATGCCCAGTTCTACCCCCAGACATTGGGGTCCACTGGTCCAATGTACTGCCAAGGTTGAGACTGTAGATATAGACCCTCATTACAAATATAAACAGACAACCAGGAATCACCAAACATTTGAAAAAGACAACAGCATGGAGGGTCTCAAAATACCACACTAATGTAAGATGGTATTAATGGGGGGAAATAAGACAGGGGGACGGGGTGGGATATATGGGAATCCCCTATACTTTTTTGTTTATTTGTTTGTTTTTTCTTTGTTTTTATTTTGTTTTCTTTTTTCTCTATACTTTTGATGTAATTCTTCTGTAATCTAAAACTTCTTTAAAAATAAAGTTTATTATATGAAAAAAATACAAAAGAACCAAACCCTGAGAAAAACAGGTAATTTTAGGAACAGATTAGCTTTAAAAAATAAATGTATTTCAGAATAATTTGAGAATTTTGAGAACCAACACATCTATGAAATAAGCGAGGCTGCTATAAAGAAGAGAAAAGCATTTGCATATAGCATCCACATCCCTTTTAAAGATTTTCTTCTCCTGGTTAAACACTCCCACTTACTTTACCCCAGGGTTTCTTAAACTCAGTACTACTGACATTTTTGGCCAGACACAGATATTCTGTGCATTGTAGGATGCTTAGAAGCATCCCGGGCCTCTACCCTCTAGCTGCTAGTTGTACACACTCTTCCCAGTGTAACAACTAAAAGATCTTCAGCATTGCCAAGTATCCCCCAGGGAGGCAAAATTACAACGCTGCTCTATCCCAAGAGAAGGGCAGTGGCATTTAGGTGGGAGAATCCTAAAGAAAAGGGCCAATGGGTCAGCTTACCAGGAAATACTGCCTTTGGCAATCTTGCCAATCAAGATCTTGGAAGGGCTGGTTTTAAGTTATCTTCCTGTGTTACATAGTTATATTTTTAAACTAGACATAAAGACCCTAATAACAATAACAAGAATGAACATTTAGCAGTTTCTTATTTAGTATATGTCAGGGACTGAACTAGTGTTTTACTTGGATTATCAAATCTAATACTTAAAACAATAACCAACCAGTCAATTGGCTTTTATATCAGCAGTTTATGTAGGGGGAAACTGAGGCACAGAGATGTTAAGAAATTTGTCCGAAGTCAGGCAACTAGTATATAATAAATTTCCAATTCAAGACCAGTTGGTCTGGCTATAGAATTTGTGACTTTCCACATTTCACTGTACTCCCATCCTAAAAGAGTGATTCTAATAGGACTATCTGTCCCTGTAAACATAATGGAGGAAATGAGATTGAGGAAGTTGGTAGTCTCTGTGTCCCTCAGACCATATCAGTACCCCACTCCCTACCCTCCTCCTTCCTGGGGCAGCCCATTATTTGAGTGGACAGAGCTCACTTGGAGAGACTTGTAGGCAAACCCTGGAGCAGTGCCCCTGTCCACACCACCATCGGGCCATGTCCTGTAAGAAGGGGTAGCCCACACCTAGAACATCAAAAACCTATGCAATGGCAGGGAGACTCAGGCAAAGGATGGCCTGTAGTCACACAGACATAGATGCAAAGCGTGGTGTGTCCAAGGAATTTGAATTTCTGAACCTCATTTCTTCATTGGTACATTAGGGATCATAGAGACTAATCCCTATGATTAGTGATGA
Organism: Tolypeutes matacus; assembly: GCA_026826555.1. Taxonomy (NCBI): domain Eukaryota; kingdom Metazoa; phylum Chordata; class Mammalia; order Cingulata; family Chlamyphoridae; genus Tolypeutes; species Tolypeutes matacus. The sequence continues at coordinate 16,421,687 of JAKSZT010053887.1, read as the reverse complement.
AAGCACTGAACAGAGTGTCTGGTACATGGTAGACATTTGATTAATGGTAGTTGTTCCGGTGGCTAAAACTCTTTCCTTGCTAAATTACCTCTGAAAGTGGAGCCATGGCTCCTGCTCTGAACCCAGGCCTGGTTTCTTACTACGTTTTGCTGTTTGTACCTGGCTTCAGCAGCTGGTCTATATTTTATGTGTCTGAGTCACTTACCTCTCCTACTCAATCCACACTTGGGAACTTTCCACCTTGGGGTTTCCCTAGTGCCCCTGTGACCTCTTGATCAAGCTTGCCCTACATTCTTAGTTTTGATGCCTGGCTCCCTGGACCTGTGTACCACAAGCCTACTGCTGAGCTTGGACAATTAGGATTCAAAGAAACAGAAAAGGAAAGGTATAAATTAATGCTTGCCAAAGAAGTTGAAAGAAGAACAGGTGCAGAATTAGAAAGCCACTTAATGGAGGCAGTAAAACCACTAATGCAATGACACCAAAAGTTAAAAAATGAGGCATGAAAAAAGTGAAGGGCCTTTGGGAATCTCTGGCACCAATGTGGTTGTCTGCTCTCAATGCAGATATGGTAAAGAGATCATCATTTGTCGACGATTTTCCACTGAATAAGGAATCAGCACAGAAGAAATCTTTGGAAGCATGGTGAGTTGCTATGGCCAGAGAGTAAACTGTTCACCTACTGTGGGCAGGAGCCCACAAAGCCTCAGGGCCATGATTTTGCAAAGTAAATGCTGGCTCTTTGTGGGTTTGAAGCTGCCAGGAACAAATTCTTCCTTCTCTTTGTACTAGGCCCTCTGCCAATACTAATAAGTAATTTTAGTTCTTAAAAAAAATACACCTATTTCAGGTTGCTCTTGCAATCTTCATCCACCATTGGCAGGACTGAAAACTCACTTCTATCAGGTACTTCCTCCTCCTCCATACAGTGTGAACTGAGGTCTTTGAAACTCAAGGCTAAGAATATCCCTTTGAGGAACCATCCCTGGGGAAGAAGGGGTCAGGATATAGTCAAGCAGAAAGGTTTACTAGAGCAAGGAAAAACTTTAGGTCCAAGACTAACAGGTGATAAGTTAGGGATTAACAAACTGCCTTCACCCACATATTGGTGCAAACAATTTATTTTATCTGAAACACAAAAAATGTAAGGAAACAGAGAATTTCCCAGTGCTCTCATTTCTCATCATGCTTGTAAGTGGAAGGAATCCCTGGAGGTAGAGGGAGAAGGGAATCAGAGAGGAAGAGGGTGGAGTGCAATAAATACACCAGTGTTTGGTTTTTGAGCATGATCTTTTACATCCTACATCAAGTGAGTCATAAGACAAGTTTTCCTGGCAAAACTTGAGAGAAATCTTGATGCTTCAACTTTGGTGGGTCTAGTTTGCTAAGATTCCCAGCACAGCCAGCCCTGAGAGAGAGAAGCACACGGAACTCACATGCCCTGGGCTTTCCCTCTCACCTCTGTCTCACTCCCATCCTGGTTCCTAGTTGTGACCTTCCTGGAGGTCTGGCTATTCTTGGCTTCACTCCTCTTTTCCACTGGGCTCTTGCTTTCAGCATTAGTCTTGGCCAGCCCTGTTACCTTATCCACTCTCACCTACTCATAGTCCTCTTTCCTCTGGTTCTTATAAGTTTCCTTGGAAGAGGCAAGAGTCAAGGGTTAGGGGCTAGTGGGTAGATGAAATAGGAAAAACTCATAACTTCATTCAATCAACAAATATTTATTGATCAGCTAACTTGTGCCAGGAGTTAGTCTTCAGTGGCCAATGAGATAGTCACGCTGAGCTTTAAGGAACTTAACCTTGTACACACTTGGGCTGCAAAAGCACTAACCACATACCACATGCAGCAACATTTCCTGAGCCCTTACTTCCAGCCAGGCACTGCGAGAAGAACTTCATGTTACCAAATGCCCCAGCAGCCCTATAAGGAAGTATAGTTCTCAGTTCTGTTTTGTAAACTGAAATTCAGGACAACTTACCCAGGCTCTTAGAGCAATAAAGGATGAAGCAAGGTCTAAGTCTAGCCCCCACGTTCTTAGTGTCTACACTGCATGCTACTAGTTTGGGATCACAGATCCTTGCATATTGCCACACTTAAGTGTTTGTAGAATTGGAGTCCCACAGGGCTAGCCTTGTATGTGAGGAGCAGGTGGCAACATAGGTGATGATAAAATGATGGATTACACATGTCCTAAAATTCTACCTCTGAGATTTACTCTGGGAGGTGATTACTTTCTTTTTCAGCTTTCTTTTACAGAGTGAGTAACTCTGGGTTTGGATGGAGGCTCACATTCAAACCTGAACATCTTAATGAGAATGGCTTTATCCGTCTCCCGTGGCTATCTAGACACTAGAGCTGGTCGTGGGGCTTGTCAGACCTGTGTTTTGCTTGAAACCACTAGACTCTTGTGGGATATTAACGTTTTTCAAGGCATCTATCTCAGATCATAGCGTATCCTCTGGCCGTCACCCAGCATTGCTGGGAAACTCTCCACCCATCTGAGCTTGCAATAATCTCCTTGTTTGGCTGAATTGCCAGTCAAAACAACATCATCCTCCCTGGGCCGACATGTTTTTCCTAACTTGGTGAAGTCAGTCCCCACTGGTGTCATGCAGAGAATTTTGAGGACTGGAAATTGTAGTCAAGAAGCTGTACTAGAGACTATGACAGGGAACCTGCTTTCAACCCATGCTAGTTCTCTACCACCAAGGGAAAGGTACATCCAGATAAAGCAGAGACCTGTGTGATTGTTTTCAAAGACACAGCCATTTTATTGTCCAAGTCTGCGAAAATAAGCATGTTTCCCTTCTGGAACAGTACCCTTGTAATTCAGCTATTGTCCAAGCTCCAAAGCCCTAGAAATTTTGTTTGGTTTGTGATTCAGTAATGACGTAGGAGCTGTCAATCCCCAGGCAGACACAACTCTGTCTAGCTGGCAGAACAAAGACCATCTTCACTGGGAAACATGGGATAGTTCTAACATTGTTTGAGCTGGCGAAGCTCCGTAGAGAAAGAAAACGTTAATTCCAGACCCATAAGTTGCTTTCTTTCCTGAGAAGATCCAAGGATAGAAACAGAGGGGCACTTTATTAAAAAAAAAATTGTTTTGAGTCTGAGAAACCATCTGCTTTTTTTCACCCATGAAGAAGCAAGTGCAGAAAGAATCAGATGAAAACCACATGGTAAAAGGATTAGAAATTCTCCAAGGAAATAAATTCTAAGTTAAGTCTGACAATCTTTTCAAACAATCTATCCAAGAATTTTTAAATTTTACCAATTGATTCTCCCTTTTGAAGGTTAGCATTAATAACAATTAATATTTACTTAGTGCTGACTGTGTGCCAGGCAGTATTCAAAGTGCCATTTTACAAAGATAAAGTCCTTAAATCCTCACAGCAACTCTGTGAGGTAGGTTCTATTTTTATTCCCACTTTACAAATAAGGAAACTAAGGTACAAAGAGAATCAGAAATGTGCCCAGGGTTCTGCAGCTAGTAGGCAGCCAAGTTAGGAGTTGAACTAAGGTCTAGCTCCAGAGACTGTGTTCTTAATATCTCTATACTATGCTGACTCTCTTCCATCAAGTGGCCATGAAATGATATAGTGACCTGTGGTGCTTACAACACTCCAAATAATTCCTCCAGGAGAAAAAAGGGAGAATTGAAAGGCAGATAAAGTAACATGGTTTATTTCTTTCCTTTGATCTAGGTAACTGTATTAGCTTTCTAGGGCTGCCATAACAAATTATCACAAACTGAGTGGCTCCAATGACAGAGAGTTATTCCCTGGCAGTTCTGGAGCTCTGAAGTCCAAATCAACGTGTCAGCAGGGTCGTGCTCCCTCTGAAGACTCTAGGGGATAACCCTTCCTTGCCTCTTTTAGCTTCCATGACTCCTGGCATTCTTTAGCTCATGGCAGCTTATCTCCAATCTCTGCCTCTATCTTCACATGTGCTTTTTCCTATGTGTCTTGTCCTCTCCTCTTCACCTTAACTTGACTACAAACACAAAGACCCTATTTCCAAATAAGGTCACATTCACGCTTATCAGGAGTTTGGATGTGAACATACTCTTTGTGGGACACAATTCAACCAGCTACAGTGACCGTGCTTGATATTTGAGTGACAAAAACTAATCTACAACATTTCAACCATCTAATAATCTATAGCTCTGGAATTCAGTTCCCTCTCCCTTTGATCTTACCACTCTCCCACCCTTACCTGGCAGGCTACAACTTGTGCCAGCTGCAATCTGTAGGCTTATTATGCGTGAAATGATGCCGGGGAGTGTGGCATATGTCCACTTGTAGGAAAAGCCTCCCTAGAAAGGAGCCCTCAGTCATAGTTCCTGGATGGGGTGGATCAAATCACCTTCTTGCCTTTCAGATCTATTACAGGAGCCCACAGAGAAATTCGTTGGTGTCATTTTCGAGAATTCAGCATGGGATTGCCAAATTTCTATTCAAAGACAACATTTTATGAAAGACTAGATGTTCTTTAGTGTCTGACTAAAATTAAGTATAAAAACAGCCGTGGATCCACAGGAATAGAGCATTCCTCTCCCCAGGGAAATTTTTAAGGCTCAGAACATTAATAACTGAGCTGATCGATTCAACTAGATGAGAATGTAATAGAAAGAGATACTGGCTAGCTGAGCTCATCCAGGTTACAAAACAAATCTTTGTCCTCCTTAATTTGTTTCATTTTGTATTTTCTAATTCATTTAAAATGTACAGAAAAATCAGGTTTTCAGTTTATGGCTGTTTTTCCCACTGACCATTTTAAGAGTTTCTATTTTATATTCATTACTTAATAATTCACATCAGAGATTCGTAGAGAACACTTCCAGTTCTAAGACCTCCAAGTTCATGAGGTCGGAAGATCAGGACCACCTTGGCCGATTGTCTTGGCTTGTGTATGCAGAGGCTGAGACTCCGTGAGGTTAAGGAACTTCTCAAGGTTGCAGAGTAAGTGAGATATTATGAGCTGATGTTTCCCAGCACTCTTGGTAGTTAGAGCTCAGCTTCCTCCAACCAAAACTGGTAGTGGGCATAGACAGAGGAAGGCAGGAGCCATTTGACACTGGCTTTATTTTCCCCAAGACCTATGGGAATTATGCTGTCATGAACATTAGAAGCAATATTGATGGCTCTGGGAGTGGAAGGATGAAGCAGGGTCCTATAAGGGTCTATTCATTGTAGACTAACTGCCTCAAGATACTATCTACCTCCTTGGGTTTTCAGTCCTTAATTTCAGGTAGTTTTTCACCTAATGTTTTCAGCACTTGGGATACCTGCGTTATGGACAGGAGATAGTTTTGGAGCTTAGAATTATAAGGCTTTCACAGACTTAGTCACAGGCAAAATAGATTTTTACTTTTTTATTATTTAAGGAACTGCTTTATTTTTTATTTTTTAAGGTACCGGGGCCAGCGATTGTACCTGGGACCTCATATGTGGAAAATCGGTGCTTAATCACTGAGCCACATCAGCTTCTCTGAGTTGATTTTTCCATTCTTTTGACTCAAAAGCAGTTTAGAGGTCTAAACAGCATCGATATCTGTTTATATTCTCTAGTTCTTTTTTCTTGTGTAGAATATAATCACAATGTATCTATACAGAAGTTGCTAATTCTATTCACTCTGAGTACCCAAAAAGCCTGTGTGAGAAGCTGTGGGTTCCAGTGTTATACACATTCAATCTGAAGTCAAAAGGTTACTCTGGATCCTCTCCACAACATTCAGAAATGGTTCCTCAGGTGAAAAATATCCTTTTAGTTAGTCATGGGGGAAGAAAACTGTCATCAGAACTTATTCTCAGGAGTAAATGTAGCTCAAGTGGTTGAGCATCTGCTTCCCACATATGAGGTCCCAGGTTCGATCCACGGTACCTCCTAAAAACAAACAAACAAACAAATGAAAAAACCAACTCTCATTGGGGAGCGGATGTAGCTCTGTGGTTGAGTGCCTGTTTCCCATATATGAGGGCCTGGATTCAATCCCTGGTACCTCCCCTCCCTCCCCCAAAAGAACTTATTTCTCTAGGGCTAATTAGAGGAACCAAGGGGTTAAGTTGTCCAAGCCTTCCAGCCCAGATAGAGAGAAAATTCCTGAATATAGGAAGAAAGTCAAGGGAAGTCTTATTTTTATGTCTCAGAGCTTAAAACACAGTTAGTTTGAATTAAATGGTAATTGAAACAATTGAATTTAGTGATAAACAGCAGTCCATATGTAGATGTGCAGATGTGTATTCTTTTAAAATCTTGTTCCAGTTTATAAAACTCTTCTTTAGGCATATTTTGTATTTAGATGTTTATTTCCTTAATCTGATATTTAATATGAAGTTAAGCTTTTAAGGAAATGTTTATTTAATGCTCTTGGTTACTTGAGTCTAGTAAATACTACGGGCCAAATATATCCAAAACTAAGACATCTTCTCTTGCCTGGTGGTAGCTGCCAAAAGAACCCAACAAAAGGAAGATGGGATCTGTTTATTTGTGGCAAATAGCACAAGAGGCTTGAAATCTGAGTGTAATTTTCCTGTTCCCCTGAGGTGAAAACAGAGCCTCGAAGAGTTTCTTTGATTTGGTCATGATCCCATATCATGCCAAAAGAGGAACCTGCAATATATTCTATTACCAGTGTGCTCTATTTACCTAGTCCACTTCCTTTTATCTTTCCCAAATTTAGTTCTCAACTCCATTGGTTTGGATTTCTTCAAATGAATAACCCTGAAGTGGTCTCTGAGTCTTATTTGCCTGAAAATATTTGAATATACCTTTTTATGAACCCCTTAGTATTTGTTTCCTAGGACTTCTGTAAGAAATTTACTATCACACAGTTCTGGAGGCTAGAAGTCTAAAATCAAGGTGTCAGCAGGACCATGCTCCCTCTGAAGTCTTCAGAAGAGAACACTTTCTTGCCTTTTCCAGTTTCTGGTAGCTACAGGGATTCCTTGGTTTGTGACAGCATAATTCCAGTCTCTGCCTCTAGATTCACATTGCTTTCTTCCCTGTGTGTGTGTTTGTGTGTGGGGGTGTGTGTGCGACCCCTCCTCTTCTTATAAGGTTACTAGTTTTTAGATTCAGGGCCTACCCTAATCTAGTATGACCTCATCTTAACTTAGCTAATTACATATGCAAAGATCCTATTTTGAAATAAGGTAACATTCTGAGGTTCTCGGTGAACATGAATTTTGAGAGGACATTTTTCAATCCACTATACCTGTATTTAAGATCTTCAGAGAATAAGGAAAAACACTCTGAGACACCCTAATGAATCAGCAGAGGCCAGGAAATATGACCTTGCTATGAGGGGTAATTTTATGGAGACTTCTGAGGTAAGGGAATGTTTTGTTGCTCTAATTCCAACAGCCAGTGAAGGGGATGTTGGCTGGAAGCCAAATAGGGAAATGAAACCGATGATAAAAAACACCCACCATCAAAACTCCAACCACATCTATCCTAACACTCAGTTGAATTCAATCCCTGTAAAAGAGTTCTCATGAAATAGCCTGACCAATGTAAACATTACAACCATTTTAACCTAATGTACCATGGAGTCTGGGATCAGGGTGCTATTCAGCACCATGAGTGAGAGAAATAAGGGCATTGTGAACCTCACTGTGATGGTTTGGAGCTGTATGTACCCCAGAAAATTATGCTTTTAAAGTTAATCCAGGGAAGCGTATGTGGTTCAATCGATGGGGCTCCCGTTTACCATATGGGAGGCCCTGGGTTTGATTCACGGGGCCTCCTGGTAAAGGCAAGCCAACCCACGCGGCGCAGTGAGCTGAGGCAGCAGGACGACCCAACAAGGGGAGACAAGCAGACACAGAAAAATGCACAGCAAATGGACACAGCGAGCACAAGCAGCAAGGGGGGGATAAATGAATAAATAAATAAAATCTTTAAAAATAAAAAATAAAGTTAATCCATTCCTGTGTGTGTAAACCCATGGCAAGTAGGACCTTTTTGATGAGGTTACTTCAGTTAAGCTGTGGCCCAGGGTGGATCTTAATCCTCTTACTGGAGTCCTTTAAAAATGGAATGAATATAGACAGAGAGAAAGCAAGCCATGGAAGCAAGAAGCTGTAAGCAATGAAACCTGGAAGAGAAGGGAGAGGCCAGGAGATGCTGCCTTGTGCCTTGCCGTATGACAGAGGAGTCAAGGATCACCGGCAGCCAGACACCAGGAGGAAGCATTGCCTTGATGATGCCTCGATTTAGACATTTCAATGGCCTCAAAACTGTAAGCTTGTAAGCTAAGAAATTCCCATTGTCAAAAGCCAACTCATTTTATATCTCCTTTCTACAGCCTAGCAAACTAAACACTCACCCAGACAAATAGTTGTGGTTTGAGTCAAGAAGTGATCCAGATAAGAAACCCAAGTCCAGCCCACATTGGCCACATGCTGCCTGCACAAGCTTACTTAGCATCAGAAGAAATTCCAACCAAACAGAAGTAAAACTTGTCAAATGCCAGAAGCTCATCTTGGCTCCATTAACTTAGGCCTAGCTTGGAGTGTGTATCTAGAACAGTGTTTCTCAACCTTTGCTGTGTATCAGCATCACCTAGGAAGCTTGTAAAACATACTGATAAAAGACCACACCCAAACCAGATAAATCAGAAACTCAGGGTAAACAGAATTAGCCCTATTCAGAATCTGACTTAATCAGTGTTTGCCTATGAGTCTCAGTCTCTTTCTTTCTTTTATTTTTTTTACAGCTCTTCTCTCTGTAGAATCTCCTTCAATTCCCATTAAGGATCCAAAGGACAAAGACCATTAGCCACTCTCTCCTTAGTGAGAATTTAAATGCAATTATACCATTTAACAGGAATATTTGCATTTTGAGCTTGAGGCTTTTGCCCTTTTGTGAAGGGACTTCAGATATCAATAAGCAAGAAGAAAAAAAATATGTGTTTGTGAATACTTTTTAACCACTCTTGGTGGTTCTCAAATCATATAGATGAGAGCATAAGCCTGGTAAGTTGGAATTTAATGTGCCAGATCTTTAGAAAATTTAGTCCAGAGATTCCTATTAAACCAGGAAATTCTATAGCCAAATTTGTGTATCTTCCCTCATTTTATTACACTGCATTAGTTTCATATGGCTGCTGTAACAAATCACCACAAATAAGTGAATTAAAACAACACAAATTTATTATCTTGCAGTTCTGGAGTCCAGAAGCTCAAACCCGGTCTCATTAGGCTAAAGTTACGGTGTTTGCAGGACTGGTTACTTCTGACAGCTCTAGGGGGAGAATCTGTTTCTTTGCCTTTTCCAGGTTGCAGAGATTTCCTGCATTATTTCACTTATGGCCCCTTCCTTCATATTCAAATCCAGCAATGCAGCATCTTCATCTCTCTCTCTGACTTCTGCTTCCATTATCACATCTTCTCTGACTCTGACTTTCCTGCCTCCTTCTTATAAAAACACTTGTGATTACATTAGTCCCATCCAGATCATCCAGGATAATTGCCCCATCTTAAGATCCTTAACTTCATCACATCTTCAAAGTTTTCAAATTTTTAAAAAATTTTTTTAATTTTTTAATTTTTAAATTATTTTTGCCATATAGGGTAACATATTCACAGGTTGCAGGGATTAGGACATGAACATCTTTGGGGGTGGGGGGACATTATTCTGTCTACTACATACAACATGGCGCTCTTCTCTGATACAAGTTCCATGGTTGACTCTGTTTCCCAGGGCTCAGTGAAGGATGAGATTACAGGTCTTCTTTGTGAACTATGATCCTGAAACTATAAAAAGCATTTACGGTTTTACATGGGGCCAGAAATACTACTATAATACCCTCTCCCACTGATCTCCATCCTCACACTTGGCCTCAAGGAAAACAGTGCTGTGAAAATGAACACACAAAACCTTGGTTTACCTTGTTGATACAAGGAATGATTTCTCTGTGTTTGGAGAAAATCCATTGGATGCTTTTCACATTTGTGATCTAGGTCAAAGCAGGAAGGTCTCTAAAACATGCAAGATAAATATGAAAATTTCACTGCTAGTTTTAGAAAAACAGGACTTCTTAGGGGAAAAAGAAATATTTAAACCCTTAAGAAGTCACTGAAATAACAAAACAGTTATAGTTTACAAGCTAATAAAGGAGCTAAAATGAAATCTTAAAAAGAAAACTCAATCCAAAAGAAGGCAGAAAAAGAGAAAAAAGAGAAAAGTGAACAAATGGGATAAATTTCAAACAAATAGTAAAATTATATACTTAAAGCTAACCATATCATTTCACATTAATACCTTAATTAAAAGGCAGAAATTGACAAGATGGAATTAAAATTACAAGACCCACCCCATATTCTGCTTGTAAGAATTGCACTTTAAATATAAAGACAAATATGTGTTAGTGAAAGGATGAAAAAGATATAACAAGCTCGCAGTAATCAAAACAAAGTTAGAGAGTACATTAATATCAGACAGAGTAGATTTCAGAGCAAAAAACATTACAGGGGATACCAAAGTTTATTTTAGATTAATAAAGAGGTCAATTCATGAAGAGGACATAACAATCTTAAATATTTATGTACCTAATAACAAAACTTCAAAACACATGAAGCAAAACTGTTAGACCTGAGAGGAAAATTAGACAAATTCACAATACAATCTGATATTTATTAGTTCTCTCTCAATAATTGCTAAAATTGGTAAATGTGAAATCAGTACATGTACAGAAGACTTTAATAGCATTAAGAATGAATTTAAACTAATACAAATTCACAGAATACTCCACCCCAAAACTGCAGAATATAGATTCTATTCAAGTTTACTCAAAACACTGGCCAGCATATGTCATATTATGATCCATGGGAAAATCCTAATAAATTTTAATAAACTTTAAGGAATTAAAGTCATACAACCATGTTCTCTAATCACAATGGAATTAACTTAGAAATAAAGAACAGAAAAATATCTGGGAGATTCCCAAATATTTGGAAACTATATAAAAAATTTTAATGGTTAGAAATTGAAATGGATATCAGAAAGTGTTCTGAACTGAATAAAAATGAAAACACAACATATAAAAAGTTGTGGGATGCTACTGCTACTATGGCAGTTCTTAGGGGGGAATTTATAGAACTGAATGACTAAATTAGAAAAAGGAAAAGGTCTCAAATAAATGACCTCCCACCAAATTAAGTCAAACCAAGAAAATTAAAACCAAACTAAACAGAAGAAAGGGAATAAAAAAGATGAAAGCAGAAATAAATAACATAGAAAACAGAAAAACAGTAGAGAAGTTGAAACTAAAAGCAGATTTTCTGAGAAAAATCAATAAATTGATAAATCTCTAGCCAGATGATCAGACAAAAAAGAGAGAAGACACAAATTACAAATATCAAGAATAAGAGAAGTTATAACACTATAGATTTTATAGGTTCTAAAAGGATAATAAGGACATATTTTGAATAACTTTATGCTAGTAAATTCAACAACTTAGATGAAATAGGCAAATTCCTTGAAAGACACAGCTACCTAACTCCATTCAAGAAGTAATAGATGGCTTTCAGAATGGCAGCATAATGAGATCCACAAACATGCTCCCAGAAAAATGGTGAAAATTATAAAAAAACATCTGTTAAATTTTCTGAAAATTATTCAAAGGGCATACAGCAAATGTAGAAACATTTATTCAAGAAACTCTCCTAAATCTCAATAACAATAATGGAAGTCTGTGGCACTTGAGCCACCACCTCATTCTATTTTCTATGCTTTATCCTTCTCAGTGAGATAGAAGCTCTATTCTAAGTGAGTGTGGCCAAGAAGATGTGACTTCTTCTCCCCCAAGTTCCCAGTCGAGAGATATGGTATCTTCCGGGGAGGGATTGACCACCAGCATTTCTCATCCCTCCATAATCTGTGTTGCAAAGGTTAAATTCTAGGTAAATGCAGCCAAGAGGTTGGAGGCACCCTTCCTCCAGACCTTCCCAACTAATATGGCAGAGTCTCCAGCCCAAACATGGCAGGCTATGAATACAGAGGTCTCAATTGTTTTCACCTGAGCTCACTTGTAGGGCAGTGATTCCATGCCAGGAGAGGCAAGTCAAGAAGAAAAGGGGATGCCCTCTCCAGCTTGAACCTGCTTATAAAGCAGAGGTGTCACTCTGAGAAGCAGACCACTCTCCCCACCATCAGCACTGGATCAGTGGGCTCTCAGATTTTGCCTAGGGAACAAGGCAAACCATAAGAACAGAGAGCTCCAAAGCTTTCCCCAAAGGAAGTAACTTTATTTAGAACATAGTGTGGGGAAGTAGTTCAAGTTTAAGGGACTATTGAAAACTACAGAGATTTTTGTGGTAAACAATTAAGAGGAAACTAGTAGCTACCCTAGAGCATCAAGCTAAATTGTTGACCAGTTGATTTTCCAGAGAACAGCAAGACAAAAATGACTTGTCACATACAAGGGGACCCCAATAAGACTAACAGTTGACTTACCAACCAAAACAGTGCAGGCCAGAAAGCAGTGGGATGATATATTCAAAGTGTTGAAAGAAAAAACTGTCAACCAAGAGTCTTATATCCAGCAGAACTAACTTTCAAAACTGAAAGTGAAATAATGACATTCTTAGATAAACAAGAACAAAGAAAATTTATTGGCAGGAGACATGCCTTACAAGAAATACAAAAGGAAATTCTTCAGGCTGAAAGCAAAAGACAAAAGACCTCAGATGGCAATTTGGATTCACACACAAAAATCAAAGTGCACTGGAAAAGTATGTAATTATCAAAAATAGAATAAATGCATATTTCTTCTACTTTCTTCTCTTAACTGATTTATAACGCAATTGTATAAAACCATATGTATAATTATATTGTTTGGCCTATAGCATATAGAAATGTAAATGTAATATTTTACAAAAACAGCACTAAAGAGGCAGGTGATAACAAAGCTGTGTTGGAGTAAGAAAATAGCACCAGATGGTATCTAAAATCTACAGGAACAGATGAAGATACCAATAGTGGTAAATAAGAAGGTTAATATTACAAGCTCTATAAATATATACTTGCTCTCCTTTCTTTTCTCACCTTATTTAAAACATAGAATTATACAAAGTAATAACAAACAATGTATTGTTGGGTTTGTAACATGTATGTACGTAATACAAACAGCAATAATAGCACAAAAAGGGAAAATAGACAGTAGAGCTATATAGTATTGACATTTCTATATGTCATTGGAATAAAGTTAGTATGAAGCTGAAGTAAATTCTGATGAGTTAAGGTGTATATGTTAAGCCTTAGAGCAACCACTAGGAAGTGAAAATAATCTTTAAATGAATTAAAATGCTACATTAGAAATATTCACTTAATATAAGAAAAACAGTAAAGGAGGAATATTGGAACAAAATGTTCATAAGACATATAGAAAATAAAAGTAAAATAACAATAACATTAAATTTAAATGGATTAAACAATCTGATAAAAAGGCAATGATTTCCAGACTGGATAAAAAACATGCTCTGCTCTCAGTTCATACAGTCTACAGGAGACATAATTTAGATTCTAAGATACAACTAGATTGAAAGTTTAAAAACAGCATAAAGATATATCATAAAAGAGCAAACATAAGGAAGCTGGAATGGCTATACCAATATCAGACAAAACAGACTTTAAAACAAACAAACAAAAAATGGTACTAGAGATAAAGAGGAACTATTTTTAATGACAAATGGGTCAATCTGTCAGGAAGTTATAACAATTGTAAACACATGTGGTCCTAATCAACAGAGCCCCTAAAACATGAAGCAAAGGCTGACAGAATTGAGGGGAGAAATAGACAATTTGACAGTAATAGTTAGAGACTTCAATAGCGCACTTCCAATAATAAATAGAACAATTAGGCAGTAAATCAACAAAAGACTTGAACAACACTATAAACCAATTAAATGTTTGTTGTCATTTCCTAGGCTAATCAAAGCAGATACCATGAAATGGTTTGGGCTTAAACAATGGGACAGTTTTGAAGCCATGAAAATGTCCAAGTCAAGGCATCATCAAGGCAATAGTTTCTTCCCAAAGACTGGCTGCTGCTGATCCTTGGCTTCTCTGACATATGGAAAGACACACGGTGGTGTCCGTTGAACTCTCCTTTCTCTTCTTGATCTCAGTGCTTTCAGCTTCTTGCTTCCATGGCTTTCTTTCTCTCTCTCTCTATTTATCCCATTTATAAAGGACTCCAGTAAGAGGATTAAGATCCACCCTGGGTCACTACTTAACTGAAGTAAGCTCATTAAAAAGGCCCTACTTAAAATGGGTTTACACCCACAGGAATGGATCCTCTTTAAGAAGATAATTTTCTGGAGTACATACAGTTTCAAACCATATGTATTTGCATATGCTCTTTCTATTTGCAAATACATTCATTCCATCCCAATATGCCAAAAGCATTAAATCATTTCAGTAACAATACTAAGCACAAAGTCCCATTAAAAGGTGTAGATGTGGCCTGTCCTGGGGCACAATTCTCTTCAGTCTGTAGACTGTGAAACTTAGAGAACAAGTTACTGCTTCCATACAAAGGAGGGACAGGTATAAGATAAATATTTCCATTCCCATAGGACTAAATTGGAAGGAAAACAGGAGTTACAGGTCCCAAACACTTCTGACACCCTGCAGGGCACATTCCATTACATTTCAAGGTCTTAGAGTCATTCTATGGAATGATGTTTTGTCCTACAGGCCTGATAGAGTGGCAGCCCCACTCTTCCCAAGGGCTTGCACAGTGGCCATGCTCTCCCCAAACATTGGGGTGAAGGTTCCAACCTCTGAGAATACTGGGGTGATGGCTAGGCTCTCTGCAATCCCTGGGGAATAAGATCCACCCTCTCTAAAGACTGGGGCAACAGCACACTTTCTTAACAGTGGGGTGGAAGGCTTGCCCTCCTCAAATGCCAGAGCATATGCATCCTTTCCACATATATGGATGGGCTCATGTGTGGCCTGAGAAGATCTCTTTGGTCCAGACTTCAGTTTCCATGATTCTGCCTTTGAAATGATTTTTTCCTTGAATATGTCCCTTTTCTGTCCCTTTTAGTCCAGGCTGGAGGTAGTTCCATTCTTACAGATCTTGCAAAAAACTTGCTGGTTTTGCATGTAGTACACAGGGGTCCAAACCATCAGACAAAAGAACTTTCTACAAATCCTTTCCAGAAAACCTCATTTCCAATCCTGACTTACACAGAAATGGCTAAGTGGGTCCATGTTCAGTTAAATACTCACATGGAACACTATTCTCTGGGGACTTGCTTTCCAGAAACTCGGAATTTTCCAAACCATCAATTTCTGACTTTTTGTGCCCTTGAGTTCAGTTCTCAGCTCATCCCTTTCCTCTCACATTTTACTATAAGCTGCACGGAGCAACCAGGTTGCACTTCCACATTTAGCTTGGAAATCTCCTCAGCAAAATATCCAAGTTTGTCCCTTTCAAATTTTCCCTTCCATGTGACATCAGTACTCAATTTTGTCAAGTTCTCTGCCACTTTAAAACAGGGGTCACCTTTACTCCAGTTTCCAATGACACATTCATCAGTTCTGTCTAAGGCCCCATTGGAAGTAACTTTGGCATCCATATTTCTACCAACAGTCTCTTCAAAGCAATCTAAGCCTTTTCTATCAACCAGCTCACAATTCTTCCACCTCTATCCATTAAGCAATTCCAAACCTGTTTCCACATTTTTGGTGTTTGCAAATAGTAGCACCCCCACTCTCCAGGTACCAAAATCTATTTTAGTTTCCTAGGCTACTCAAAGAAGATACCATGACATGGTTTTGATTTAAACAATGGTAATTTATTAGCTTAGAGGCTTATAGTTTTGAGGCTATGAAAATATACAAATCAAGACATCATCAAGGCAATACTTTCTTCCGAAGATTAGCTGCTGGTGATCCTTGTTTTTTCTGCCACATGGCATGACACATGGTGGTGTCTGCTGGTCTCTCCCTTCACTTCTATGTTTCATTGCTTTCCGTTTCTTGCTTCTTTAACTTTCTCTCTGTATTCATCTAGTTTACAAAGGACTTAAGTAAGAGGACTAAGGTCCATCGTGAATGAAGTGCCTCATCAAAAGATCCTACTTATAATTGGTCCACACCCACAGGAATGGATTAACATTAAGAATATGTGCTTTTCTGTGGTACATATAGTTTCAAAATACCACAACTTAATAGACATCTATAGAGCACTCTATCCAAAAACAGAAGATGACACATTCTTCTCAAGTGCATATAAAACATTCTTCAGGATAAGTCATTTACTAGACCATAAACAACCTCAGTAAATTTAAAATTACTTAAGTCATATAAAGTATGTTCTTTAACTACAATAGAATGAAATTAGAAATCAGTAACAGTAAGAAATTTTGGAAATTCATAAATATTTACAAATTAAACAACACACTCATAAATAACCAATGGGTTAAAAACCTCTAAAACTGACTCAAGAAGAACTAGGAAGTCTGAATAGACCTATAACAAGTAAAGAGATCAAATCAGTAATCAAAAAACCTTACAGAAAATAAAATCCCAGGACCAGATGGCTTCACTGGTGAATTCTACCAAATATTTAAAGAAGAATTAACACCAGTTCTTCTCAAACTCTTCAAAAAACAAAACAAAACAAAACAAAACAACAAAATAAAATACTTCCCAACTCATTCTATAAGTCAAGTATTACCCTGATATCAAAACAAGACAATGACATTATTAAAAAGGAAAATTATTAAAAAATACTCCTCATGAACATAGATGTAAATATTCCCAACAAAATTTTAGTGATATTAATCCAACAATATGTAAACAGGGTAATATATCATGACAAAGTTGTGTTTATCTCAGAAGGATAGCTCTGGCTTACTCTTTGCAAATCAGTCAATATAATTCACCATATTAACAAACTAAAGAAGGAAAACATACAGTGCTAGCACAATTGAATATATTTTTGCAAAACAAAGAACTTTGATCCATATCCTGCACCATATAAAAAAATAACTCAAGATGGAGCATATACCTAAATGTAAAATCAAAACTATAAAACTTCTAGATTAAACATAGGAGAAAATTTGGGGGACCTTGGGTTGTGTACAAATTTCTTTTATTCAATACCAAAAACACCATACATAAAAGAAACCATTGATAAATTGAATATCATAAAAATAAAAAAATTCTGCTGTTTGAAAAACACTGTTAGGAGAATGAAATGACAAGCCACTAACTGGGATGAAATATTTGTAAGTCATATATATGAAAGGAACTCATATTCAGAATATATAAAGAAATCTCAAAAGTCAAATGAAAATCAACAACTCAGTTACAAAATTGTCAAAATAGTTGAACAGGCATTCAGCAAAGACTATATTGAGATGGTAAGTAAGCACATGACAAGATATTTAACATCATTAATCATTAGGGAAATGCAAATTAAAATCATAAGATAATATTATATACCTATTAGAATAACTAAAATTAAAAAGACCATACCAAGTGTTGATGCGGATGTGGTGGAATGTAAAATGGTACAACTACTCGGGAAAATGGATTGGCAGTTTCTTAACAAGTTAAAAATATTATCTACTCTATGACCTAGCCGTTTTTCTGAGGAATTTACACAAGAGAAATGAAAACATATGTCCACACAAAGATTTCCACAAAAATACTCACAGCTGTTTTATTTGTAGTAGTTCAAATCTGCAAATGACCCAAATTTCTATGAATAAGTGAAGGGACACATTGTGATATTCATACAGTGGAATAATACTCAGTCATAAAAAGAAATGAACTATTGATATATGTAGCAATGTGATGGATCTTAAAATAATTATCCTGAATGAATGAACCCAGACAAAAAAGAATACATACCATATCATTCTATTTCTATAAAATTCTAGAAAATGAAAACTACTTGGTAGCGAATCAGTAGTTTCCGGTTGCCAGCAAGTAGAGGGCAATGTGAAGGTTGGGAGGGAGGAATTGCTAAGGAGCACAAGGAAATTTTACGAGTAATATAAATGGTCATTCCTTTCCCTTGATTGTGGTGATGATTTCATGGCTGTGCATGTGTGTGTGTATAAATACAAATAAATTTACCAAAGTGTATACTTTATGTGCAGTTTATTATGTCAATTATACATCAATAATGAAAATTTAAAGAAAATAACAGAACTATGACTATATATTGAAATAAACATAAATAAATTCAGTAAACAAAAAATGAAAGTTTTGATACTGTGGCTAAACTCACTCCTTCCTCTCAATACTAAGTGATAATAAAAAAAACATATACTTACTGAAAGTTTACCATGAACCAGGCATAATTTTAAGTACTAGTCATCTGTTAGTTCATTAATACACACAACATGCCTCTGATAAAAATCTTATTAGACCATTATATACTTGGGGAAACTGAGGCACAGAGGGACTTACCCAAGGACTCACAGCTGAAACTGGCAAAGCCAGGATTTAAATCTAGACTGTCTGACTCTAGAGTGTGCACTCTACACCACTACATTATACTACGTTTTAGAGCACTCAAATGCCTGCTGAGCTGAGCTATCTAGCTCAAAGTAGAATTAAGACTAGGAAGGAGACCTTCCACGGAGCCAGAGAGGAGGGCTGAATGAGGTTGTATATATGGTAACAGAATAAAAATTTTAAGAAGAAAAAATCCCATAGAACTGGTCTACACAAACAGTCGAACTCTAAGTTAAATCATGGACTATAGTTTTTAGTACAATTATTTTTAAAATGTGCTTTCATCAGTTTGAACAAATGTTCCACACCAATGCCAGGTGTTGTTGGTGGGGTGGTATATGGGAATCCTGTATTTTATGCATGATTGTTTTGTAAACCCACAACTTCTCTAATAAAGAAAAAATAAAATAAAACCTTAGCTGTATCTTTTATTCTCCTTTCAAGTTTATCAAAGCTATTTTTCCCTTAGGAAATGCACCAGCTGCTAAGTATAGGAGCTTTTGTCTGACTCCACAAAACTGAACTGACAGTGTGTTGCTGTTGGGATCACATCTAAAAGAACTGCATGGAGAATGGAAGAGGACCCTTCTCCCATGGAGAGCCACAGCCCGGGGGAGGGTAGTGAAACAAAGGTCAAAGCTCAGCGTGACCCTCGGGAATCCCATCTGGGTTTCCCCAGGCTGATCGGGGATATCCACTGGTGGCTAGCAGGATCACTGCATCAACTGCGTACAGGTTCTATTAGGGTGGAGATAAAAAAATTATTTTTAAGCCTTATATACTTCTCCCCACAAGAATCGTGCAGCTGCTTCACTAGGGCTTACAAAACATAGTTTCGAAATGTGCAAGCAGCATTGACAGATACACATTTATAATTTAGATCTCAGGTCTCAAGGATTAGGAAAAACAGAACTTCGATGGTCTCTCCCATCAGTCTGGGTTTCCCCTGCCTTCCCCTCTGTGATTGGATTTGGGAGAGTAAACGGTGGAAAGAGGGTAAGAGGAAGTGATGGGGCCTTTCTCCAACAGTATGAGGTGTCAGAGCAGAATACACGCTGCTAAAGGAAGTGAAATACCTCGCAGCCACAGCTCTCCCACTCCCATCCCCAATGGGGCAGTCCTTGGGGCCTCTTCTTTACTGTGCCGCCCCCTCACTCCAGTGATGACTAGGCAGATCCGTTGGTGGCGCATCCATTTTCAAATGGAGAGGAACGGTTTGGGCTTGAAGGAGGAGGGGAAGGAGAACTCTGAACAAGGAGGGGGAGAGACACCACAATGCCCCCCATCCTGCAGAGCAGAGGGCAGGTGAGGGGGCCTCTACTGATGTGTTTGATTAGCTCTCTTCATGTTTTATAAAGGCCTGCATTAGTTATCAGCATAATAGAGAGAAAGTGGGTTTTTATATTTAAAAATTAGAATTCTTGAATTTCAGCTGATCTGGCAACCTCCTTGAATTACTTTAATAACTTCCTAGCTGGTCTCCCTATTGTTGCCTCCCTCACAGTCAGGTTTCAACCCCAAAGCCAGAGGGATGCTTTTTCAATATAAGTCAAATCATGTCACTCCACTGACCAAAATCTTCCCATTATGACCTGTCTCACTTAGAGTAAAAGCCAGAGTCCCAGAAATGCTTGGCCAGACCCTACATAGGGGGGTGCCCTGCTACCTTTGATCTCACCACCTCTGCTTCCCACTACTAACACACACTCTGGAGCCAGACTGTGCAGATTCAAATGCTTGCTCTATAATCTCTGTGACTTTGGGTAAATGGCTTAACTTGTCTGTGCCTCACTTCCCCATCTGTAAAATGAGGCTAATAATCATGCCTTGGTAATAAGGTTGTTATGATGGCAAGATGAGTTAATATCTTAAAAGCAAGCCCTTAATACAGTGTCTGACACACAGTAAGAACAACATGCATGTGTGTCAAGTAAATACTTTCCTGGCTGGCTTCCTTGACTTCCCTCAAATAAACCAGGTGGGAGTTTGCTCTTTGCAAATACTGCCCTCGGTACCTGACCCTGACTTTCACAGATACCCACACGGCTTGCTCCTTCACCTCCTTCAAGTCTTGCTTACCAGTGTTTGGAATGAAACAAAAATTCAAAAATCAAAAACAGAAGTGGATGGAAAAAAAAAAAATCCATGAAGAAATGAAAAGAATGTTGATTGAACTCAGGAAAGAAATGGAAGAAAAAAGCAAAATTATTCCAAAAATGAAGACTAAGTTACTATAATAAAAATTTACCAAGGAGCATTGAAGGAAGACTAGAAAATAATCAAGAGCATTAAAGGTGAGACAATGTTTTTTTTAGAAAATCATGAGAATACATAAAGTTATATGCTAGATAGAGATCAGCACCATCTTGTTTAGGAGATTCCTTATTAAGCCATCTTATAGGTCTAAGTATTTCTGTCTGAGTATCCAAGACCAGCTTGTCACCAACCCTGGTCATCAGAAAACCTATTTGCCATTTATTTTCATTCTGCTACCTCTCCCAGACCAGGATACACTGTCTGGTCTGCTCCTGTGGCCATTCAGAAAGCAGTGGATCCTGATTCTTTCTACTTGCTTCTAGGGCAGGCTTAGTCAAGCCCATCACCAGGCTCCCAAGACTTCCCAAGCAGCAAATCATGCCACATGTAAGCCCTCCTACCAGCTCTGCTCCCTCCCAGTCCTTCTCCCCCACTTCAAACCTTCAGGTCTCCTCTTGAGCCTTCTCTTCTCCCAAGAATCACAGCACATCTATTTCTATTTGGCATGTCAGAAATGATTGCTTTCATTTATTGAACAAAGAGTTAACTATTAAGTACCTGTTATTTTTTTCCAGAGACCTCTGAAAATTTTATATGCTGTATTTTTCTTATTTCCAGAGAATTCTGAACAATTAAATATGGAGACTTCAGAATTGGTACCTTAAATAAATATCACCTATTCAGAGAAAATAAGACCATGGGAAAGGAACACTCCTTTACATTCCCTGCATAGGTCCTGGGGGAGATGGTGCTACTTAGTCGATTTCCTAAGAAATCTGGAAAAGTTGTCCATAACTCCCAGCCCTTCTGCCCTGGGCCACCCCTGTTCTGAGCTTCATGGCACTGTGAGGTGTGTACTAGCTGTGAGAATAAAAGAGGTATTTCCTCTCACTCCTGGCAAGAAAACCCCTCCCTACTTTATCCTCAAGAAGTGAGGCTTAAGTTTTGGAGAACCAAGCTCACCAAAGTGGATTCAAAAATATATAAACTGTCAAAGGGGTGAAAATAATCATCATATGATTGAAAAGATTTCAAAATATTAAAACATCAGTGTGGGAAAGGGGAACAAAATATAGGAAAAAAGCAAAACCTCAAAACATGTGTAGATTTTGTTGGAAGTAGTTTGCATTAGAGCTGGAGAAGGAGTGGAGAAGATAGTGTCATTGGCTTTTCTTCTGGAAGACTGAAAAAATTATGGACTCAGATGTTGACTGATTTTTAAAATTTTTTTAATTTGGGAAGCTTCTCTCATGGAGTCCTCATCTAATCACTCTCTGCTCCTTAAAATGAGATCATTGTTTTGCTAACACGTTTTGGGGTGTAAAAAAAGAGTTCTGTGAATTTGTTCCAGAATAGATACTGTCAGTTTAATAGAGGCTTACTCTTTGATTACAAAGGTTTACCTCATCTTCGCCGTTATACTGCATCCCCCTTCTCTCGTCGACTTTAACTAGAAGCAGTGCTCTGTGACCAGAGTGGGAGGAGGTGAGCTGGCTCAGCTTACCCACCCAGATGGAGCCCTAATGAGCCTGCAGTGGCCGTGTCCAGGATGGTCATGGCCATATCCTGCTGTCTCTGGCTGTGGCAAGAAGAAGAAGGAGTAAGAAACATGCAGTACCAGGGAATGGGGAATAAATTTAGAGGCCAAACTTAAAAAACGTGTTTTAATTAAAATTGGTGCTTATACTCATGTTGATTCTATAAATACAAATTCTAGAGAATTTCTAAATTTGTACATTTTCACAGTTGAAGGCCAGGTTGGTATTCATTTTTGTACTTATGCAATATACCACTTCCTCCCAGTTTCCCATGCAATGCCAACACTGCTGTAGCTTGTGATTAAGATTTCATTTCTTGAGATTTGACTTTTGAAATTAGATATGTTTGTGAATATGAAGTAAGATGCCCTTTAAAATCCAGAAGTGAATGGCTTTCAGCCCATCACCCACATTGAGAATATGCGGGTTTCTGGGGCTCCCTTCAGATCTCGTCATCTGCCACATGCGTAAACTAACTGCTGTTCTCTCGTGCTGCCCCTGGATGAAGCCTCGCTGATGTTCACACATTCTTTGGTGCAAAGCATAGAAGAGTGGTTAAAGCCACCCTCTGGAGACTGCCTGAGATCACAGCATGGCTCTGCCACGTCTTTGCTGTGTGACTTCAGGCAAATTGCTTAATCTCTCTGTGCCTTATTTGCTTCATCTTCAAAATAGGGGATAATTTAATACTTATCTCATAAGCATATTTATTGTAAGGAATAAAATAAAATAGTATAAAATGCCTAGACAGCACCAGGTAAATGAGTGTTAGATATTGTTGTTTTCCAGTCCCAGGATTTATATTATTTTTGCATGAGCCTCTCCTGGGCTGCTTCTCTCTGATCATCTAAATCCTCCCTGTTCCTTTCAATCTCAGGTAAATCTCTATGTGTCCATGAAATTATTATCTGTACCATGTATTTTCAGCATATTCTACTTTATTGTGTTATTTATTTTTCCTTATTCACCTTTCCTCTGCTTCAAATAGATTTTAATCTCCTGGTCCCTAAACAGTGCTTTGCACACAACAGGTCCTCAAGAAGTAATTTTTATTATCGGGGCTAGTGAGGACAGTGATAACGCAGAATTTGAAAGAAACGAAAAAAAAAAGAGAGCATGGCAGAAAAATAGAGAAGTTCTATGTTGGTTATTTTGGCCTCTCTTCTAACGCTGAATAATCCAAATAATCCACAGAAGCAAGCCAGCAGAATTTTCATCTTTTCTGGATTGATGAGCCTGGCATGATGATAGTTTCTTTGTTGGTACCATGTGGGTTTTATTTGAAATGTTACTGTGAACCATGTGGGGATTTTCATTTATCTTCAAATTTCTCTGATAAGAAGATGCTGATAACCCTTGGCCAATGCAGTTCTGATTCCAGTTTAGTACTCTCTCAATAGTTTGCAGGACACTCTGCAGAAAGCCCTGCCAGGAGAGTTACTCAGCACTTTAACACGTGATTGTCTAGAAGGTGTGAACTCTACATGGACTGGTGTTCCTGCTGTGATTCTGGTAGAGAGATGGATACACAAAGGTAAGTGCAGGGAATGGAAAACAGAGAAAGATCTGTATATAGAGTCCCCATCTAGATACATGTTCTCTCCTGCTCAGATTGAAGAGTCTTCTAGTCTGGCTTAGCTTAGAGGATAAGGATTTGTCCTGTGATGAACCTGAATGGAAAGTGTTTGTTTTAGTTCTGAGCTCAACGCTTGGAAAACTAGTGCCAAGTTAATGTCTCTTGAATAAAAAGAATGAATAAGTGAGTGAGCGAGCGAGTAACTGATAGCCTTAAAGAATCCTTGTTTGGTTCTAGGTTCCAACTCTGGAAGTTGGTTAGTGTGTCCATCCCAGGCCAGGCCTAGGGTGTCTCCTGAGTTTTAGAATAAAATGGTGTCATGAACTTATACAATCTTTCTTCCCAAGGATCCAAGCCTTATGCAATTCTCTAATTCTTTCTTACATTTATTGAAGTTGGTCTCACGGCCGACTTCTCCTTAGTTGTCAGAATCTTAGTGCAACCAGGTGGAATGGTGCTTGACTGAATCCACACCTCAAACCAGAGTCTTCTACTAGAAACAAATGGAGAATGCATACGGAATGCAATGTCTTGGATTTGCACCTCTTAATGCCAGGGAGAAGGATGGGCTTTTTCATCAGTTTTCTGGGTTTGAACTGGGTCATATTAGTTGCAGAAAAACAAAACTTTGAAAGGGTTTAGGGTTCCCCCAGGTTATGATATCATTATTAGTGGTTAAATGAATGGATACTCTAAGGTGGGGTTCATTTCGTTTTTCCTAGTAATCTCTAAAATAGGCTGTCATAAATCCACTGAAGTATGGGAAGAAAATATTAGAAACTGTATTTGTATTTGTTTTCTATATAAAGCAAGAGAAAGAGCTTTATCATACTATTTAGTATACAGGTTGACATGGGTTCTCTCACTGGACCTGAGTGTCAGAAAGTCATATGTCCAAGACACATTCAAGAAGCTCCAGAGGAGGGGTAGATACTCACACAATAGATGGGTTGACAAAGGCATCTCTCTTGATTTGTTTGCTTTAGAGAATTTTAATGTATTGTGATTTATGTGTGCACAACTAAGTATATTTACAGTATATAGTGTTTGGTTTAACCTTGACTAACCTCATAAGAGTAGGTGGCTTAAAAAAGATTACTACAAAAAAAAGCTCCACATCTTGAAACTGATACTAACAATAAAAACACAAGGATATAATATAACATGTTAAAACAGATACTTTTCCATTTTTAATAAAAACTATCTCAGCCACAAAATGACATAAAAAAATACAGTATGCTGTGTACCATATTTTTTTAAAAAGTAAATACAATTATCTTCTTTCAGGGTTAAAAAAAAAAGTATTTTTAACAATAAGTGAGTAAATAATTACTTTTGAAAAGAAACTCAGACCCTGAAAAAGATTTTATGAAAATGGCAATTCCATTAATAAGAGATTTTGTTGCAGAAAATGATTTCATGGAATCAGGTATTATTTCTCTACATACCTGAAAAACATGGAAATATAATTTTCTGAACTATTTTTTTTAAATCTTTCAAAAAGATTTTGTGTAGTTTTGACCTTTTTGCTTAAAACGTATGCATGCAACACCTTGCATTCACTTGCAAGAATAATTGACATGAGGACAGATGTTAATTTACCAGGTAAATTTCACCAGAGGCCTTTGCATAATTTGTGATGATTTTATTATTTACTAGAATTCTGTCAGCAAAGAAGAACCAGTAGAGGTGCAGTGACCTTTTATTATTAGATAATTTTGCTTCTACATATAATAATTTTTTTCTTTCTTTTTCTCTAAAACCATGCATCTTTCTTAACTGTTTTTTATCTCACACCAGGCAGATACAAGCTGTGTGGGACGGATGACATTTTGGCCACATGTAAACGCTTCTTTTATGGGACTCCAAGTTCTGGGAGAATTTGCTATCAGATTTAAATAACTGTCCAGTAATGTTATTAAAATTCAACACAGGCTCAGGGACTCAGATTTGAGGATTTCCTGTAGCTTAAACATGTAGATTGAAAATATTAAGACTGAAATTTCATTTAATCTTCATGAGAAAATCAGAATTGTAACATACTCAAAATTTCACATATATACACATATACTTTCTTTGAGTTAGGAGAAAAAAGGTAGAATTACATTTATATATTTTATTATACCTTTAATTTTTAATTTTTATTTTAAAAGAAGATTTAGATTACATAAATGTTACATAAAAATATAGGGGTGGGGGGGACTTCTGGGAAGATGGCGGACTAGTAAGACACAGAATCTCTTCTCCAGAAAAATAGCTAGAGGACAGGCTGAAACAGCCCCGAAAAAGATCTTCTAGGGTTTAGGACAGCAGGTGAAGGCTGCACACCACCCAGAGGAGAGAGGGACAAAAGAGGGAAATCGTGACGACAGAACTGTGAGTTGGAAGTAGCAGCTTCTGCTACTGCTGGCACCCTCCCCCACACTCTTTATAATTCTCGGGCTTCTGGGCCTGCAACCACAGACAAAGGGGGCTCCAGGGATCTACCACTCCCGGAAAGGGGAGAGAGAGGGACACAGCCTTAGGCTGACTCAGGTCTGACCTGTAAATTTGGGCTGCAGGGCCCCATGGACCCTTCCACACGGCGGTTTGCCCTGGAAGCCTAGGAAGGACTGGAGAAATCTGACCCTCGCAACCTCCCTCTCTTCTAGCCTGGACTAATTGTTGAGGACTCCACAGGATTGGGGAGAGAGCCTGGGGCTGACCCTGCTTTTGACTCTCAGGTTTGGTCTGCCCTGTCCTGAGAGCCCGTCCAGGCTGGGTGGGGCTGCGCCATTGTTTGCCTTGGAACCTGCAAGGGGCTAAAGATATACAAACCTCCCAATCTCCTCCTCTACTAACAGGGACTGATTGTTGAGGATTCAGAAGGGAGTGAAAATATTTCCTAGCTGGGAAAAGGGGGGTGCTACGAGAGAAGTCTGGAGAACTGTCTCAGAAAGTTTGAATTACAAGGCTCTTAGCCCCCAGACAGGAAGCTCTATCACATTGAACTGGTCTGTGTCACAACAAATATGCTCCGACCAGGCATTGAATTGAGAGCTGCCAACAAGTGCCATCTCCTGGCAGACCAAGGAAGTGCACATAAGAAAATTAATAAGTAGGGGAGGCTTTTCTTGGCCTCTACAGCCTCCCTGCCCAAGGCCCTAGGAAACCAATTTTCCTACAAACAATTACTGGGTCCACTGTCCAGTTTTGAGCAACTAGCAGAACAATCCTAACAATCAAGGTTGAGCCAAAAATCTAAGAGCTGTGGTAACTCACAGCCTCCTGCCACTAAAACCCCATAAAGGAGAAAGAGATAGAGCATCTAAGTAAAATACAACCTAACCAGATGCCTAAGCACCAGCAAAAAATTACAAGCCATACTAAGAAAATGGAAGACATGGCCCAAGAAAAGGAATACAGCAAAGTCCCAGAAGAGATGCAGAATTTGAGAGAACTAATCAGTGAGATGAGCACAAATTTCCAAAATCAAATTAATGAGATGAAAGACAATATAGTTAAAGAGATAAATGACATCAAGAAGACATTGAGAGAACGCAAAGAAGAATTTGAAATCCTGAACAGAAAAGTAATGGAGTTCATGGGAATGAAAGACTCAATAGGTGAAGTCAAAAATACATTTGAGGCATACAACAGCAGTCGCGAAATGATAGAAGAAAGAATAAGTGATACTGAAGACAGAGCAGCTAAAATTGAAGAGAGAAAAGAACAGAGAGAGAAAAGAATGGAAAAAATTGAGCAGGGGCTCACAGAATTGAATGACAACACAAAACGCAACAACATACATGTCATGGGAGTTCCAGAAGGGGAAGAGAAAGGAAAAGGGGCAGAAAGAGTATTGGAGGAAATAATAGCTGAAAATTTCCCAGCTCTCACGAAAGATATGAACTTACATGTCCAAGAAGCACACTGTACCCCAATGAGAATAAATCCAAATAGACCTACGCCAAGACACATATTATTCAGAATGTCAAATGTAAAAGATAAAGAGAAAATTCTCAGAGCAGCAAGAGAGAAGCAAATGATCACATACAAAGGATGTCCAGTAAGACTTAGTGCAGATTTCTCTTCAGAAACCATGGAGGTGAGAAGACAGTGGTATGATACAATTAAGAAACTGAAAGAGAAAAACTGTGAGCTGAGAATTCTTTATCCAGCAAAACTGTCCTTCAAATATTAAAGTGAATGTAAAGTATTCACAAACAAACAGAAACTAAGAGAGTTTGCAAAAAATAATCCACCTTTGCAGGAAATATTAAAGGAAGCCTTAGAACCTGAAAGAAAAAGACAGGAGAGAGAGGCTTGGAGGAGAGTATAGAAGAAAGAATGGCAGAAATGATAACCAAAAGAGTAAAAAGAGAGACAAAAATAAGATGACATATGAAAACCAAAGAATAAAATCGAGGAAATAAATAGTGCATTTTCAGAAATATCATTGAATGTGAATGGATTAAATTCCCCAATCAAAAGATACAGTCTGACGGAATGGATAAAAAAACATGAGCCATCCATATGCTACTTACAAGAAACTCACCTCAGATCCAGGGATACAAACCAGCTGAAAGTAAAAGGTTGGAAAAAGATATTCCACGCGAATAGTAAACAGAAAAGAGCAGGGGTAGCTATACTAATATCAGATAAAACAGACTTCAAACGCAAAAAAAGTGATGAGAAGCAGAAGGCCATTATATATTAATAAAAGGGACGATCCTCCAGGAAGATATAACAGTCATAAATATCTACGCACCTAACCAGGGTGCCCCAAAATATATGAGAAAAACTCTGGAAAAACTGAGGGGAAAAATAGACATTTCTACAATAATCGTTGGAGACTTCAACACCCCTCTCACATCATTAGATAGAACAACTAGACAGAAGATCAACAAGGAAACAGAACTTGAACAATATGATAAACAAGTTAGACCTAACAGACATATACAGAACACTGCATTCAAACTCAGCAGGTTATACATTCTTCTCAAGTGCCCATGGATCTTTCTCCAGGATAGACCACATGTTAGGTCACAATACAGCTCTCAATAAATATAAAAAGATTGAAATTATACGAAGCACCTTCTCAGATCATAATGGAATGAAACTAGAAATCAATAACAGACCGGAAAAAAGTAAATTTGCAAATGTGTGGAGACTGAACAACACACTCCTAAATATTCGGTGAGTCAAAGAAGAAATTGCAAGTGAAATCAGTAAATATATTGAGACAAATGAAAATGAGAACACAACATATCAAAACTTATGGGAGACAGTGAAGGCAGTCTTGAGAGGGAAATTTATAGCCCTAAATGCTTATATTAAAAAACAAGAAAGAGCTAAACTCAAAGATTTAACTGAACAACTTGAGAAACTAGAAAAAGAACAGCAAACCAATCCCAAAGCAAAAAGAAGGAAAGAAATAATAAAGATTAGAGCAGAAATAAATGAAAATGAGAACAGAAAAGCAATAGAGAAAATCAACAAAACCAAAAGCTGGTTGTTTGAGAAGATCAATAAAATTGACAAACCCCTCACTAGACTAACAAAGAAAAAAAGAGAGAAGATGCAAATAAATACAATCAGAAATGAAAGGGGGGAAATTACAAATGACCTCACAGAAATAAAAAGAATCATAAGAGGATATTATGAGAAACTATATGCCAACAAACTAGACAATCTAGATGAAATGGACAAATTTCTAGAAATGCATAACCAACCTACACTGACACAACAAGAAATACAAGAACTTAACAAACCAATCACAATTATGGAGATTGAATCTGTCATCAAAAATCTTCCAGCAATGAAAAGTCCAGGACCAGATGGCTTCACAGGTGAATTCTACCAAGCATTTCTAAAAGAATTAACACCAATTCTGTTTAAACTCTTCCAAAAAATTGAAGAGGAGGGAAAATTACCCAACACATTTTGTGAAGCCAACATCACCCTAATACCAAAGCCAGATAAAGATTCCACAAGAAAAGAAAATTACAGACCAATCTCTCTAATGAACATAGATGCAAAAATTCTCAACAAAATACTTGCAAATCGAATCCAACAGCATATCAAAAGACTTATACATCATGACCAAGTGGGATTTGTTCCTGGTATGCAAGGTTGGTTCAACATAAGAAAATCAATCCATGTAATACACCACATTAACAAATTGAAGGAAAAAAACCACATGATCATCTCAATAGATGCAGAAAAGGCATTCGACAAAATCCAACATCGTTTTTTTTGATAAAAATACTTCAAAAGATAGGAATAAAAGGAAAATTCCTCAATATGATAAAAGGTATATATGAAAAACCCGCGGCCAACATCATACTCAATGGGGAAAGGTTGAAAGCTTTCTCCCTAAGATCAGGAACAAGACAAGGATGCCCACTGTCACCATTGTTATTCAACATTGTACTAGAAGTTCTAGCTAGGACAATTAGACAAGACAAAAAAATTAAAGGCATCCAAATAGGAAAAGAGGAAGTAAAACTCTCACTGTTTGCGGATGACATGATCCTGTATTTAGAAAATCCTGAAGTATCCACAACAAAGCTACTTGAACTAATAAATGAGTTCAGCAAAGTGGCAGGATACAAGATCAACACGCAAAAATCAGTAATGTTTTTGTACACTAGTACTGAACAACCTGAGGAGGAAATCAGGAGGAAAATTCCATTTTCAATAGCAACAAAAAGACTCAAATACCTAGAAGTTAATTTAACCAAAGAAGTACAGGACCTATATGCAGAAAACTACAAAACAATGCTAAAAGAAATAAAAAAAGACCTAAACAAATGGAAAGA
Organism: Tolypeutes matacus; assembly: GCA_026826555.1. Classification (NCBI taxonomy): domain Eukaryota; kingdom Metazoa; phylum Chordata; class Mammalia; order Cingulata; family Chlamyphoridae; genus Tolypeutes; species Tolypeutes matacus. The sequence continues at coordinate 16,391,019 of JAKSZT010053887.1, read as the reverse complement.
CATTCCGTGTTGATGGATTGGAAAAATAAATATCGTGAAGATGTCAATCTTGCCCAAACTGATTTATAGATTCAATGCAATACCAATCAAAATCCCAACAGCTTACTTTATAGAATTAGAGAAGGCAATTACAAAATTCATCTGGAAGGGTAAGTGCACCTGAATAGCCAAAAGCATTCTAAAAAAGGAGAGCAATGTGGGAGGAATTTCACTGCCTGACCTTGAAACATATTACAAAGCTACAGTGGTCAAAACAGCATGGTACTGGCATAAAGATAGACACATCAATCAGTGGAATAGAATTGAGAAACTAGAAATATACCCTCACCTATACAGTCAACTGGTTTTTGACAAACCTACCAAGCCCACGCTAATGGGAAAAAACAGTCTCCTCAACAAATGGTGTTGGGAGAACTGGATATCTATAACCAAAAGAATGAAAGAGGACCCCTGTCTCACCCCCTATACAAGAATCAACTCAAAATGGATCAAAGACCTAAATATAAAAGCCAGGTCCATAAAACTACTAGAAGAAAATGTAGGGAAACATCTTCAAGACCTTGTAGTAGGTGGTGGTTTCTTGGACCTCACACCCAAAGCACGTGCAACAAAAGAAAAAGTAGATAAATGGGACCTCCTCAAAATTAAACACTTTTGCACCTCACAGGACTTTGTCAGAAGGGTGAAAAGGCAGCCAACTCAATGGGAAAAAATATTTGGAAATCACATATCTAATAAGGGTTTAATATCCAGGATATACAAAGAGATGTTACAACTCAACAATAAAAAGACAAATGACCCAATTAAAAAATGGGCAAAAGACCTGAATAGACATTTCTCCCAAGAAGAAATACAAATAGCAAAAAAACACATGAAGAAATACTCAACATCACTCATGATTAGGGAAATGCAAATCAAAAGTACAATGAATCATTTCAAACCTATCAGAATGGCCACTATTAAAAAGACAGAGAACTACAAGTGTTGGAGAGGATGTGGAGAGATAGGAACACTTCTTCACTGTTGGTGGGAATGCAGGATGGTACAACCACTATGGAAGACTGTTTGGCAGTTCCTAAAGTAGTTGAATATAGACTTGCCACATGATCCTGCAGTACCACTACTGGGTATATACCCAGAAGAACTGAGAGCAGTGACACGAACAGACATCTGCACACCGATGTTCATAGCAATATTATTCACCATTCCCAAAAGTTGGAAACAACCCAGGTGTCCATCAACAGATGAATGGATAAACAAACTGTGGTCTATTCACATGATGGAATATTATGCAGCTGTAAGAAGAAATGAAGTCATGAAGCATATGGTATCATGGATGAACCTGGAGGACATTATGTTGAGTGAAGCAAGCCAGACACAAAAGGACAAATACTATATGACTGTGCTACTATGAATTAAATACATTGTGTAACATGTTGTATAATTTTATTTATATAAAATGTAAATATATCAATTTTTGTGATGAATACACAACATTTTGATTATACTAAAAGCCACTCATATACTTTAGCTAGATCATATGTTATGTGAATATATCTCAATAAAATTGCTTAATATATAAATAAATAAATAATTGTGCAAGAATAGCCTGACATAGCAGCTATGTACAGCTGGGGAAACATAGAAACATGGAGAGGTGAAGAATTTTCTTCTTTTTCAGTTTATTTATTTATTATTATTATTAGTGAAATAATGAAAATGTTCTAATTATGATTGAATTGATGAATGAACAACTATGTAATTGTACCAAATAGCATTGATTGTACAAAAAATAAATAAATAAATAAATATGAGGAATTCCCATATGCCCCACCCCCTACCCCTCCCACACTTTCCCATATCAACTACAACCTTCATTAATGCAGTACATTTGCTAAAATTGATGAACACATATTGAAGCATTGCTACTAACTGTGGACTATAGTTTACATTATATTTACACTCTGTCCCGCACAACTTTGCAAGTTGTTACAAAATGTATAATGACCTGTATCCGTCACTGCAATGTCATGCAGGAGAATTCCAACGTCCTGAAAATGCACCCATATTACACCTATTCTTCCCTCTCCTTCCCCTCAGAACCTCTGGTGGCCACTGCCTTTATATCAAGGATAAAAGTTCTTTATTGCCAGAAAGAATAAGTCTATAATGGAATAATAATAAGTCTATTTTAGTCCATTGTTTATTCTCCAATCTGGAGGATTTGGGGATGGTGAAGCCCACTCTGTTTCTAATTGACAGGAGGCCAAGGTCCCATGGGGCATGTGAATGGAATTATCTTGCTTGCTGTTGCAGATACTCTCTGTTCCTTGGGATGGGTGTTGTCCATTATCATCTCCATATTAGATGTTCTGGGTGAGTCCAATGAACTAGAGATTAGGTGTTGCAACCCTGCTGAGATTCAGGACTTAACTGACATGTGAATGGACCTAAGATTTAAGACTCTGGGATATATATTTAACAAGTATAGTGCTAATTATTGGTTCAAATAAAAGGGGCAGAAGAGTCATGTGTAGGAAAACTATATATGAGTCTAAGTCTGATACACTGTGGAGCATAAATTCCACAGTAAGGCCCTCTGACAGGGTGCTGAATTCTTGAGCTTGTCTGTCCTTCTTATAGTGTCTGGATGTCTCTAGAGCCCTCAGGAGGCCTGCTGTTTGAGGCACTATTTACTGTGGTTGTCAAGATCCTGCTGAGACGTGCATAAGCATAACCTCTGCAATGACCTCCCAACATATTTTGAAATCTCTTAGCCATAAAAACTCATTTGTATTTAATATTTCCCCTTTTGGTCAAGGTCTTTTTCCAGATGCATTGCTAGTTGGTGCTTAGTAATAATCCCTTGGTTCCAGGTAGGCTTATCCCTGGGAGTCATGTCCCATGCCAGGGGGAGGGTAGCTCATTTATATGCTGAATTTGGCTTAGAGGGAGGCCACTTTAAGCAACAAGGAGGCTTTCAAGAGGTAACTCTTAGGCAATATATAATACTAGGCTAAGTTTCACTTTCACAGGAAAAGGTTCATAAGTACAATCATCAATATCAAGGGCCTTGCATAATGGTCTATCTTCCTTGACTAGGCACTGCCCTTGTACTCGGGGTATACTTGTTGTTCTATTAGAGAATGTAGCAGGACTCCCCAGAGTGAGTCCCCAGGATGGGAATTCAATATTCTTTCGGTTATTGTATGGATCTCCACTCATCGAGACAATGTCCCATGAACACTTGAACTTATTTATATGCCTTAGAGGCATGCCCCAAGTGCACCCCTCTGCACACATCCCCCATTATCAACACCCCACATTAGTGATCCTCCCCTGCCACAGTTGTGAACCTTCTGTGATCCAAAACCTTTCCAAAAATGAAGCGAACAAAATAAACCAATACAATTAATAAGAAAATGAAATAATAGTTTTAAAAATAACAAATAAAATACCAAAAACTTTAAAAATTGAAATAATATAAAAATGTATTAGACATCATATCTTTCATCACTGTAAGATCTGTTGTCATGTATGTACAGTAACAATTTCTTTCGTATATTCCCCCAGTGTCTTATTTTTTCCATTTTATCTTCAAAGAAGCTTTAGGTTACAGAAGAGTCATATAGAAAATAAAAGGGATTCCCGTATAATTCACACCCTCCCCCTTTTCAACTCTCCCCTATTAATAACATTTTATATGTGGATGGTACATTTGGTACAATTGATGTAAAAATATTGAAGTCTTGCTACTAACCATGGTCAGTGGTTTACATTATGGTTTTACATTTTGGACTGTACACTTTTATAGGTTTTGATGAAATTTAAAATGGTCTGTATCCTTTATTGCAAGATCATGCAGAACAATTCTAAAGCCCTAAAAATGATCTATGTTCCATTTATTCTATTCTTCCCACCCCCTCCCCTCAGAACATATGGTAACCGCTAATCTTCATAGTTACTTGCAATAATATTGAGGGTTTGACATATTGGTCTGTTTTCTTTTATTGGATATGGCCTATGATCTTGAGGGATTCTTGTCCCTCTAGTGGAGAACATAGGAGGATTCCCCAGATAGGAGTTTAATATTTTCTTATTTATTGTGTGGGCCTCCACCCACTGACATAACACACTAGGTTAAGATGAACACTTATATATTCCATAGAAGCCTGCCCCAGGTGCACCCTATCCCATATATCCCCACACCCTGATGCCCTACACCAGTAACGCTCCCCTGCCATATTTGCCAGAAGAACATTCCCAATACTGTAGTTTTAACCACATACCAGCAAATCCCGAGTTCACCTGCTCCTTCCTTAACCCTCCCCCCATTTCTATGGATAGTCCAACCCAACACCCCAACCCTACTCCCCCTTACAGACCAGCTCCGCCAATCCCATCACATCACTGTACCACTCTCATGCCCATTCACTGCCCAGCCATGCCCTTCCACCTTATCATAGGTTTTGCCCATATGGACATTGGCTCACGATCTTCTACTTCCTTTCAATCTCCTGTAAACCTGTCTTCCAGACTCTAACTCTGTGAGTCTGCTCAATTTGCTTAAGTCATATCAGTGAGGTCATGTAATATTTGTCCTTCAGTGCCTGGCTTACTTCACTTAATATAAGGTCTTCAAAATTCATCCATGTTATCCTGTGTGTTAATACTGCATTCCTTCTTACAGTTGAGTAATATTCCATTGTATGTATATACCACAGTTTGCTTAACCATTCATCTGTTAATGGACATTTGGGCTGCTTTCAACTTTTGGCAATAGTGAATAATGCCACTATGATCATTGGGATGCATATATCTGTTCGTGTCCTTGCTTTCTGTTCTTCTGGGTATATACCTAGCAGTGGGATTACTGGATCATATGGCGGTTCTATACTTAGCTTCATGAGGAATTTCCAAACTGTCCTCCACAATGGCTGCACCATTGTGCATTCCCACGAGCAGTGGATAAGTGTTCCCTTTCCTCTACATCCTCTCCAAAACTTGTTAGTCCTCTGTTTTTGAATAGCCACCAGTTTATTGGGTGTAAGATGATATCCCATTGTAGTTTTGATTTGCATTTCCCTAATAGCAAGTGATGCTGAGCATCTTTTCATGTGCTTTTCACCTATTTATATTTCTTCTTTGGAGAAGTATCTATTCAAATCTCTTGCCCATTTTTAAAATGGGTTGTAGTCTTTTTATTTTCAAGATGTAGGATTTCTTTATATGTGCTGGATATTAGGCCCTTATTGGATAGATGGTTACCAAATATTTTCTCCCATTGAGTAGGCTGCCTTTTCACTTTTTTGACAAACTCCTTTGAAGTGCAAAAGTTTTTAATTTTGAGGAGGTCCAATTTACCTATTTTTTCCTTTCATTGCTTGTACTTTGGGTTTAAAGTTTATGAAACCATTTCCTATTAAAAGAGCTTGTAGTTGCTTCCCTACATTATCTTCTAGGAGATTTATGGTATTGGATCTTATATTTAGATCTTTGATCCATCTTGAGTTAATTTTTGTATAGAGGGTGAGATAATGATCCTATCTCATTCTTTTGGATCCAGTTCTCCAAGTACCATTTGTTGAAGAGGACATTCTCTTCCAGTTGAGTGGCCTTGGTGGTCTTGTCGAATATCATTTGACTGTATATGTGAGGATCCATATCAGAACTCACAATTCTGTTCCATTGGTCAGTATGTCTATCCTTGTGCCAATACCATGCAGATTTGACCACTGTAGCTTTGTAGTATGTTTTAAAGTCAGGTAGTGTGATTCCTCCAATTTCATTTTTCTTTTCAATATATCTTTGGCTATCTGGGGGCCCTTGCCCTTCCATATAAATTTCATAATTAGCTTTTCCAATCTGGTTTTAAAAATGCTGTTGTAATTTTTATTGGGATTGCATTAAATCTGTAAATCATTTTGAGTAGGACAGACATATTAATGATGTTTACTCTTCCAGTCCATGAACAGGGAATATTCTCCCATTTATGTAGGTCTTCTTTGATTTCCTTTAACAAGTTGTGTAGTTTTCAGTGTACAAGTCCTTTACATCCTTAGTTAATTTTATTCCTAGGTATTTGATGTTTTTAGTTGCTAATGTAAATGAATTTTTTTTCTTAATTCCTTCTCAGGTTGTTCATTATTGGTGTACAAAAATGCTACTGATTTTTGAGTGTTGATCTTATATCCTGACACTTTACTGAACTTATTTATCAACTCTAGAAACTCTGTTGTAGATTTCTAAGGGCTTTCTATGTATAGGATCATGTCATCTGCAAATAGTGAAATTTTTACTTCTTCCTTTCCAGTTTGGATGCCTTTTATATCATTTTATTGCCTAAGTGCTCATGGAAGCACTTCTAAGTCAATGTTAAATAAGAGCAGTGACAGTGGACATCCTTGTCTTCTTCCAGATCTTAGAGGGAAAGCCTTCAGCATTTCACCATTGAATATTATGTTAGCTGTGGGTTTTTCATACATACCCTTTATCATGTTGAGGAAGTTTCCTTCTATTCCTATCTTTTGAAGTGTTTTTATCAAGAAAGGGTACTGTATTTTGTTGAATCCTTTTTCTGCATCAATAGAGATGATCATGTGATTTTTTTCTTTCAATCTATTAATGTGGTGTATTACATTGATTGATTTTCTTATGTTGATCCATCCTTGCATACTAGGGATGAAACCCACTTGGTCATGGTGTATAATTCATCTGATGTGTTGTTGAATATGATTTTGTTGAGTATTTTAGCATCTAGTTTCATTAGAGAGATAGGTATATAGTTTTCCTTTCTTGTTGCATTGTTATGTGGCTTTGGCATCATAGAATGAGTTAGGCAATGTTCCCTCCACTTCTGTTTTTTTTGAAGAGTCTAAACAGGATTGGTGTTAGTTCTTTCCAGAATGTTTGGTAGAATTCACCTGTGAAGCCATCTGCTCCTCTTCTTACTTGGGAGGTTTTTGATGACTAATTCAATCTTGTTACTTATTTTTTTTTTTTTTTTGAAGGTTTAATTAATTAATTTTATTTATTTATTTTTATTTTTTTATTTTTATTTATTTTTATTTTTTTTTGCAAAATGATATATAAATATATATGCATATATGTGTATTTGCTTACAAAAATGTTATTTATATATATATATATACATATATTTTAAGAGGTGCTTAGATTACCTAAAATATTACACGGAACCCACTGGGATTCCCATGTTGCCCACCTCCCACACCTCCCACCACATCCCACACAAACATCTCCCACAGTGTGGACCACCAACCTCAATGAACTTACACATCCTGGAGCCCCGCCACCAACCACAGACCACAGTTCACACTGTAGACCACACTCTCTCCCACTCAGCTCTGAGTGGTGTGTGCTGATCCAAAATGGCCTACATCCATTGCCACAACAGTACTCAGGACAACCTCCA
>JAKSZT010053887.1:16324194-16383187 GCA_026826555.1 Tolypeutes matacus | reverse complement strand
ATATATATATATATATTCATTTTTATTTCCTTTCTCTCTTCTTTTTTCCCCTCCTTCCTTCCATTTATCACTGTGTTATCGGATGTCTGGTGTGCCATGACACCTTCCTCCTCTCGAACCCCATTGTCTCCCACTTTTTCATTTAATTTTCAAAGAAGTTTTAGGTCTCAGCAATGTCACACATGGAGTGCCGGAGACTCCCAGATACCAAACCACCCCCCCTTCCCCACCCCATATTAACTCCCCCTCCTTTTTTTTTTTTGGTTGTTAGCATTGTTATAACTGTTATGCAGATAGCAAAATATAGCAACTAAACATTGTCAGTGATTTACAGTATAGTTTACAATTTAGATGATACAGTTTAATAATTTTGATGATATTTACCATGTCCTGTGTCCATTACTGAAAGGTAATGAAAAACCTTTCCCATGACCACCAAACAACCCATTAGATCTTGACTGTTCCCTTCTCCCCAGCCCCCCAGGGCCCATGATACCCCCCTCTCCTAACCCATGGAATGTCAAGATTCACAGTTACATGCCCTGGCAATCTTGTTACTTATGATTGGTCTGTTGAGTTCATCAATTTCTTCTTTCGTCAACGTAGGCTGCTTGTGTGTGTCTAAGAATTTGTCCATGTCCTCTAAGTTATCCATCATGTTGGAATACAATTTTTCAAAGTATCCTCTCATGATATTCTCTATTTCTGTGGAGTCAGTGGTGATATTCCCTTCCTCGTTTCTTATTTTATGTATTTTCATAATCTCTTTCTTTTTCTTTATTAGAGTAACTAAGGGTTTGTCAATTTTATTAATCTTCTCAAAGAACCAGCTTTTGGTTTTGCTACTCTTTTCCAGTGCTATCTTATTTTCTATTTCATTAGCTCTGCTCTAATCTCTATTATTTCCTTCTTTCTCCTTGCTTTGGGATTAGTTTGTTGTTCTTTTTCTAATTCCTCCAGGTGTGCAGTTAGGTCTTTGATTTTAGCTCTTTCTTAATATAGGCATTTATAGCTATCAATTTCCCTCTCAGCACTGCTTTTTCTGTATCCCATAGGTTTTGATACATTGTGTTGTCATTTTCACTTCTTTCAAGGTAGTTCCTGATTTCTTTTGCAATTTCCTACTTGACCCACCGATTGTCTAAGAGTTTGTTGTTTAACTTCCAGAACTTTGTGCCTAATCTGGTTCTCTGCCCCTTACTAATTTCCAGCTTCATTCCATTGTGGTCAGAGAAATTACTTTGTATAATTTCAATCTTTCTGAATTTTTTGAGAGTTGTTCTGTGACCAAGCGTTTGGTTATCCTAGGGAATGATCCATGTGCGCTTGAGAAATGTGCATACCTACTGTACTTGAGTGTAATGTTCTGTATATGTCTATTAGATCTAGATCCTCTAACATATTATTCAAGGTCTCTGTTTCTTTATTGACCTTCTGTCAAAATGTTCTGTCTAATGGTGATAATGGTGTATTTTTTAAAAAATTTATTTATCCCCCCCTTGCCGCTTGTGCTTGCTATGTCCATTTGCTGTGTGTTTTTCTGTGTCTGCTTGTCTCCCTTTGTTGTGTCATCTTGCTGTGCTAGCTCTCTGCTCCATGTGGGCTGTCAGCTCTCCATGCCACATGGGCCGTCAGCTCTCCACACCGTGTGGGCCATCAGCTCTACATACTGCAGTAGATGGGAGCCCAACCACTTGAGCCACATCTGCTTCCTGATAATGATGTATTAATGCCCCCCACTATAATTGCAGAGGCATCTGTATTTGTCAGCCAAAGGGGTGCTGATGCAAAGTACCAGAAAGCTGTTGGGTTTTATAAAGGGTATTTATCTGGGGTAGAAACTTACAGTACCAGGCCATAAAGCATAAGATACTTCCCTCACCAAAGTCTGTTGTCACGTGTTGGAGCAAGATGGCTGCCGACATCTGCAAGAGTTCAGGCTTTCTCTTCCTCTTAAGGCTCTGTGGTCCCAGCTTCTTCCAATATCAGCTATAGGCTGGGATAAATCTCATTTCTCTCCTGGGGCTAGTTTCTCTCTGGGCTCAGCTACTCTGCCTTCTCCACAAGGCCAGCTGTAGACTATCAAGTTAATGGCTTGTCTCTCTTCCCAGGGCCTTTACGGTATCTAATGGAACCTTCTCTCCTTCATGTATCTTTTCTCTGTGTGTTTACTTCCAGGGACTCCAATATCAAAACTCCAACTAACTCCTCTGCCATGTAATTTTCTCAGTGAGTCTCCATCCACCAAGGGGGTGGGGACTCAACATCTTACTGACATGGACCAATCAAAGACTTAATCATAATTTAATCAAGTAAAAGTGAAACCTCTGAATCCAATACAATCTAATATGCCCAGAGGAACAGACAGTTCACAAATATAATCCAATATCTACTTTTGGAATTCGTAAATAATGCCAAACTGCTACAGCATCTATTTCTCCACTCAGTTTTTCCAATTTTATCCTCATGTATTTTGAGGTACCCTGGTTAGGTGCATAAATGTTTATGACTGTTTTTTCTTCTTGATAGATTACTTATTAATATATAGTGTCCTTCTTTGTCTCTCACAACAGTTTTGTATTTAAAGTCTATTTTGTCCAATATTAGTATAGCTACTCCTGCCCTTTTTTGGTTATTGTTTGCATGTAAAATTGTTTTCCAAACATTTGCTTGCAACCTCTCTTGCATCCCTGGGTCTAAGGTGAGTTTCTTGTATTCAGCATATAGATAGGTCATATTTCCTTATCCATTCTGCTAATCTGTGCCTCTTGATTGGAGGGATTAATCTATTAACATTCAATGTTATTACTGTCAAGGTATTACTTACATTAGCCATATTTTCTTTAGGTTTATATATGTCATACATTGTTTTTATTTCTCTTAATTTTTTTAGTTATTCTTACCAATAATCTTCCTTCCTACACTCTCCTCCAATCCTCTCTCTCCTGTTTTTTCCTTTAAACTTCAGAACTCCCTTCAGTATTTCTTGAAGGTCAGGTTTCTTGTTGACAAACTTTCTTAATTTCTGTTTATCTATGAATATTTTGAACTCTCCCTCATTTTTGAATGCCATCTTTGCTGGATAGAGAATTCTTGGCTGACAGCTTTTTTTTTCCTTTAGCACCTTAACTATGTCATACCACTGCCTTCTTGCCTCCATGGTTTCAGATAAGAAATAAGCACTTAATCTCATCAAGCTTCCCTTGTATGTGATAGATCTCTTTTCTCTTGCTGCTTCCATTATTTTCTGTCTTGAGCATTGGACAATTTGATAGTATATTCCTTGGAGTGGGTCTGTTAGGATTTATACTGTTTGGGGTGCACTGAGTTTCCTGGACATGTATATCCATATCCCTCAAAAGAGTTGGGAATTTTTCAGCCTTTATTTCCTCCAACTCTCCTTCTGCCCCCTCTCCCTTCTCTTATCCCTCTGGGATGCCTATAATGCATATGTTTTTGCATTTTGTGTTGTCATTCAAATCCCTGAGTCCCTGCTGGATTTTTTCTGTCTTTTAATCTATCTGTTCTACTATCTGTCTGTTTTTAGATGTACTGTCTTTGACACCACTGATTCTTTTCTCTGCCTGTTCAAATCTGCTATGTGCTTCCAGTGTATTTTTGATTTCTTGCACTGTGCCATTCATCACCATCAGATCTATTATCTTTTTATGTATGTTTACAATTTCTTCAGTATGTTCTCTTGGTGTCTTCTTAATATCCTTTATTTCTTCCTTCATTTCATTTAGTTGATTCTTGGTATTTGTTTGGACATCCTTGATTAGTTGTTCTACATTCTGCATCTCCTCCTGTTTTTTTAGTTTGTTCATTAGACTGGGCCATGTCTTCCTGTTTCTTGGTATGGCTTGTAAGTTTTTGTTAGCATCTAGACATCTGTTTATCTTGATGGGCTTATTTGGTTGGTTGGCTTCTCTTTCTACTCTAGAGTTTTATTTTGTTGTTTTGTGTGGGGGAGGGGTAAGGTTCCTTTTTGACACCTGGTTCCACTTATTCTATATCCTTGCATTTGTCTGTGTTCCCTTGAAAAAAATATTGGACCAGAGAAATGGAAAGTGATAAGAAGAGAAAAAGAATACTAGTAATAATAATTAAAAAGGTAGAAGAGGAACCATATAAGAGCTAAGAAAATATATACATAATACAAGTAAAAAATCATTAAAAAATACAAAGGAATAAGAGCAAAAATGGTGAAATAGAAAAAAAAGAAAGAAGAAACAAAAGAAAAAATAATAGAATGAATTAAAAGCCTGGAACGATGAGATGAGAAGAGAAAAGAGAGAGAGAAGAAAAAATGAAGACCAAACAAGAAGAGGTGGAATAAAAGAAAAGCAGCAGAAGACAGAGAGTGGAAAAATGAAAGAAAGAAAAGAAAGAAAGTATGTAGAAAAAAATAAGTAAAAGATAAAAGGAAACAAAGAAAAGGAAAAGACAATAAACAAGAAACAACAGCAACAAAAAAACAACCCAGGGAAAACAGGCTTCCCTCTTAGACTCCTAAGGAGCTTCTCTGCAGGTGAGGTACCTGGTTTTAGCGAATTGAAAAAAAAAATGATAAAAAATAAAAACTAACAAATAAAAAAAATCTAAAGCAAAACAAAACAAAAATTTCAGTCTATATGATGTTCCCTGTCATAAGGTGCCAGGTGGATACCTGATAACCCAGTGGTTCACCCTCTGGATACCTTCTCTTAGGAGATACTGGGAATCAAACCAAAGACTTCATATATGCAAGGCAGGAATTCCTACACTGAGCTACAAATGATCCACAGGTTTAGTAGGCTTCTGAAAGCTTTTCTGGCTCTTCCCACCCCCATTCCTCAGGCAAGTTGGGTTTCTAACAGTTAGCTTGAGTCAAGCTGGTTAGGTACCTATCTCCACCCCCTCCCTGACCTAGTTCCTCTCTCTCCCAGGGTGGCTGGGTATGACAGCCTGCCTGATCAGATCCCTCCTCCCCTCTCCCTCTCCCTGAGGCTACTTCAGGGCTAGATGTGATCTCTCCTGAGATTCAAAGGGGACTCAGCTGGTTAAACTCTCTACCCTCTGCCAGATCCCTCTTCCTCCCAGGGAATGCTTCTTTCTACTCAGTTGGCTGCAGTGAGCCAGGGGTTTTACAGAGGTTATTTGCCTTGAGGGTGGGATATATGTGCCTTTCCCAGCCACAGGGGCAAGTAACTTATGGGTTTTCTTACCCCTCTTTGTCTCCCTGTCCTGCTCCCTCCTAGATGATGTGCAGCACTTTCCTGTTCTGCAAATTCTCAAAGCAGCTCCCTCAGGTAGGTTTTTGCCCTTTCTCTGTTGTTCTTTGTGAAAGAGTTGAGCTCTGGCTACCTACTTCAACACCACCTTCCCAGCAGTCCTCTTTACTATACTTTTTAGCTAATAAAAGGGCAAAGGAGGTCAACCCAGCAGATAATCTAAGTACAGCTTCAGTTTCTTGATAAAATGCTCTTTGCCCATCTTTTCTCTAGAGAATCCTACCTAAAGACTGAAGCTGTAATGGATGCTAAACCTGATTTTTGTACTGTCCTGATTCTACTGTCCCACTACCTCCAACTTTCTCCCATCTCATCCCAGCAGAGTAGAGGGTAAAATAAAATATTTACAGATTACCTTCATCTGAAAATAACATAGACCACAACCCTCCCCCCCAAAAATAAAAGTGCCTCAAGAAAGAAGTGTCATTGTCTCTCATGTAAAATAATGTCAGAGAGATTATTTCAGAGATATTATCAGCCCAGAGCTGATGACAACTCCATATAATCAGGGAAACATACTTTTTCCAACTTTCTTTTCTCACAGCTTTTCTCTTAATAACTAGGGTATGGTCCTAGTTCTTATCATTCAAGATGGCTGCTGGAGTGCCAATCATCACATCAGCAGGATGGAAGAAGAGGCAAAAGAAGAATTTATATCCTTTAAGGAGATTTCCTGGAAGGTCACACAATGCTTCCACTTACATTTGATGGACCAAAATTAATAACATGACTATCCCTGTCTTCAAGGGAGGTTGGGAATATATATATTTGCTGCATTCTGAACTAAAAATATGGATTTTTTTGTCACTTAAGAAGAAAAGGAGAATGGATATTGAAAGGCAATTACCAATCTCTCCTATACCTCCCATTTCCCCCCTTAATTATTTCATATTTTATCAAAACAAAAGAGCTCATCTCTGTAAAGGGAAGTCTTTTGTAGTATGTTGTCTAATTACTTTATTAAGTTTCCCAAAGAATTTTGTTCTACTGGCACAGAAACAAAATCCTAGAAGACTAGACTTACATGAATTTCCCATGGGACCCCTATCTTTGCTCCAATCCAAGGGCAAATGATTCCTCCAACCATTTTGTTATTAATGGTTCCACTCCCTCATTTTGTTACTAGTCATGGAAACTGGAGAATCTCATATATATTCAGATTCAGAACTTCTACTAAGAAGACTGGAATCCTAAACAGTGCTACTCAAAGTATGACTCATGGACCTGCATTGGTCTCCTAATTGTTACCAGTCTATACAAGATAAGAACAGATATTGAGAGTGAGTGTTTAGAAACTTTTAAAGCAATTTGACTTTGCTGCAACATCCAAGCACATATATGCTTTTTTGGTCATTTATTTTTAATGCATTTTATAAAAGTATTGGTCTATGACAAAATGAACTTACAACAAAACCAGAACTTCATCATAAACAATTTGAGAAGCAGTGACTCAATGTACTTAAAACATCTTGTTTAGCCTCTTTCATTTTTGGACTTGGAAATATTTAGCCCACAAAGGTCTAGAAAATATTAGAACCACACCTTGAATCGAGGAATCCCATTTCCAGGCCTAGGGCACTTTCTCAATGACTCTCTTTCCTGGATCTGAAATTGCAATTTATGATCTGGATTAGAATATTGAGGTTCACTCACTCTTTTTCCTTTCTCCTGCAGGTTGTATTGGGGTAATTTTAGTGCTCAAAACCATCTTCATCTGAGGGGAAGGGGATGCCAATGTATCTTAGGCAGAAGTTAGCAAAAGGCCCACATTGTAGATGCCTGGGTCTATGTTTCTTCTCTGCCACAGCAAGATGGAAGACATCAGTGCTGGACTTATTCATATATGGAGTATATGAGTACCTGATTTTAGGAGCCATGTCTGCTTAGGAATATATTTCCCATTAGTGTTTAGGCCAGGAATCCCTAATTCCCACTCCTAACATGTTAGAAAGCACCCCTTCACTCCTTAACAAAAATGTGAAATATTATTTGGTACATTCCTCACTTTTCTTTGGAAACTTGAGGGCTGCTTTCTCTACCCAAAGATGGCTCATTATTTATGGATAACAATTGCCCACCTGGAAAAGCAATAGGACTCCTATTCTTCAAAATGTTGTGGGATGGAGAAAGAGAAGGGAGGTCAATGGAGAGCCAGAAAAGGGTTTTGTAACTTGGGCCACACAAACAGTGTGGGGAAGGACTAGGAGGCTAGACTCCCGGAACAGTAGATCAATCATTTCAAATCATTTGCATTCATATCTGAGTATACTTGAAAGAGTAAATCTCTTCTGTCTAGCCTGCCTCTTACCCTTAGCTTTCCCTGAGTTTTCTCTAAGGATCTCAGGGTTTTGGGGGCAGGAGTGGTGGCCACCTGCATCTTGGGAAATAGGAGAGAATGGGAGGGAGCCATGAATGACTGATTGTAGATCCTTTCTGCCTGCCATTTCTTCACACAAAGTCTTGTTTCCTTGTCCCATAGTCTTTCCTTCTCATAGGCAAACAAAGGCAGAGGCACTCTCTTCAAAAGACCTCAAACCATAGAGGATGGAAAGGAAGGTCCTTGAAAATGTGAGGCTTCATAAGTGCCATCACAAAGGTGGAGAAATCCTATTGCCTAACTTCCCCATTAGAGAGCATATCAGGGCACATGGGGCCAGTAGATTTTGAAGGCAGGGTAGATCATCATAGTAGGGGCAGGGAATGCCTAAGAAGTGGAGGGCAGCACTGCATCCCAGGAAACTAGGAATGAAGAGCTAGGACTGAAAGAAAAACTCTGAGAGAGAGGGACTGAAGATAGAGGCTAACCACTACACAATTTTCCTAGGGCTGAGTCTATGTGATTTGACAGTGTGATGTCTTCTGTTACTTCAACCCCTCTATGGGTACCTGCACTCTAAGTCACTTGAATCTGAATCAATTTTGCATAGTATTTGGGAACTCTTTTAGGTTGTTGAAATTTCATTTTTAATAACAGTAGTGGGTGCTGTGTGGGAAAAAAGTGAATGATTATTTGATAAAAAGGGGGATAATGAAATTATAGGGTCTACATTATCAAATATCTCAATGTTTCCAAATTTCTAGATATTAAGTCATTGTGAGATCCCAAATACTTGACAATCTCTTTATATGAATGTTTCAGCCTCATTTAAAAATATATAATATTTTCTTCCTGACAAATGCCAAATTTTGGAAAAATAATCTTCTTGGTATTTAAGGTTTTTCTGTAAGAACTTTTGAATTCTTTGTAAGTCTGTCATCTCTTATTTAAAACTTATTAAACCCATTTCTGTGTTAACTTCTTAATTTAACTTCTCTCATATTTTTAGCATTATCTTAAAATAATGGGCCTTCTTCCCAACAATTCTCAAAATTTCTAGAAGAATTCCTGATAGCCAAAGACATGCACACATGAATAAATGTTCATGTGTATCTCCTGCTTTAATCCCCACAAAACTATCTTTATGCCAGAAAGTGGCAGAGAGTATGGAGACCTCCAAGAATGCTCAGGCTGTACTCAAGTGTTTCCTGTATTTGCAATTTGTACACATTTTTGATGTGGCCAGCTGATCAAAGAAAGCATGTAGTTCTCTGTGCATGGTCTTGGCAAGATGTTTCCTAAAACGGTTTTTTTGTTTTGTTTTGTTATTCATATAGTTTGAGGAGTTACAAATTAATTTACATGTGGTTTGTGTGAAATTTGTTTATACCTTGCAACTGGCTCTCATGGATTTTCCGATTTATTCCTTATCAAATGAAAGTGTCAGTATTGATCCCTTGGTGTTTTCCTTGTGGTTTTGGTTTTTATCTATTCTCTTTCACTCATTCTGAATCATACTCTTCATGTCATAAAAAGAAGACTAGAGCAAAAAAATATAGCTGAAGGCACAGAAAGAATGAGAGCACACATAGAGAATACAGAATATTGTTTTAGTTTGTTAAAAGCTGCTGGGAGCAATATTTCAGAAATGGGTTGGCTTTTACAATGGGAATTTATGAGATTAAAAGCTTACAGTTCTGAGGCCAGGGAAGTGTTCCAAATCGAGGCATCATCAAGAGATGCTCTCATCAAGTTGCAGCTGTGAACAATCAGGCACATCACAGCATCATCTAAAGATGCTTTCTCTGTGAGCTCAGCTGTGAGTGATCAGGCACATGGCAGGGCATAATGGTGGCTCTGCTGGTCTCTGCCTTCTCTTCCAGGCTTACTTTCTCCCCGAGCTCAGCTGTGGGTAATCAGGCCTTTGGCTAGTTTCTCCCCTCTCCTCTGGGCCTCATCTCTTTCATCCTCTTGGGGACCTCTTTCAGTGCCTCTGTGCTCTACTGATTCCAGCCTCCAGTCTCTAGGACTTCTGTCTCAGCCTCTTGGGGTTTCTCTATCTCTGCCACTTTTTTCTGTGTCTGAGGCTTTTATTCCTCAATTTATAAAGGACTCCAGTAAAAAGATTAAGACCTACCCTGGGTCATGCCCTACTGAATTGATCTAATAAAAAAGGTTCCATCTACAGTAGGTTTACATGCACAGAAATGGATTAGCTCTAAGGACATGATCTTCTGGTTCCACTAGCTTCCAACTATTGGAGATATCTATGACATTAATCAGGCAAAGATTTCCTTCAAAATCATTCTCTTCATCCATTTTATTATACACCCCTTGTGTATATCTTGTCAAAACATGAAGGGTAAACTTCTCCTGGACTAACCAGCTGTGGTTATGCCTGTAGACAACAATAAAGAGCTATTATGGGGAAACGGATGTGGCTCAAGTGATTGGGCTCCCGTTTGCCATGTGGGAGGTCCAGGGTTCAGTTCCCAAGGCCTCCTGGTGAAAAGCGAGCTGGCCCATGTGCTGAGCTGGCCCAAGCAGAGAGCTGGCCCATGCAGAGTGCTGGCCTACACAGGAGTGCTGGCCCTCATGGAGTGTTGGCCCATGTGGAGAGCTGGCGCAGCAAGATGACATAACAAAAAGAGACAGAAGAGAGACAGTGAGAGACACAAAAGTTGGGGGAGCTGAGGTGGCACAGGAGATTGAGCAGCCTCTCACCACACCAGAAGGTCCCAGGATTGGTTTCCGGTATTACCTAGAGAGAAGACAAGCAGACACAGAAGAACACACAGAAAGCAGACAACAAGCGCAAAACAACGAGGTGGGGGAGGGAGGATAAATAAATAAAAAAATCTTAAAAAAAAAAAAAAAAGAGCTATTATGTTGGGAAGTCCCAGTGGAGGATGGAGAGACTAGAAGAATTTACAAATGGGCAGAAAGGATTGGAGGTAGGCCATAGCTCTACCAAGACCAGAAACAGAGCACCAAAGTAGAATTACATAAAAACTGATGATTAAAAAATGAAATTAGCACCAAGGGGCATGATAGTTGTAAATCCTGTCTGAGGACTGAGGAGTAAAGGACAGAAAGGAAATTATGCTCATCACATGCAGGCAGAAGTAGCTGGGAGAAGATGCATCCTTTTTAAGAGTTGGCATTTCAATGTCCCAAAATCCACTGCAGATGTTTCTTTGCTGTAAACGTGCCTGGCAGCACATTTGAAGTGAGACAATGAAGACAGTGGAAAGGAGACATAAAGATATATCCTTTCTACAGTCCTTTTTTTGAAAAAAAATGGGTTTACATAAACAATTTGCACCATAGATGTAGCTAGGAGAACACAAATTCTATAAAAGGTTATATGTGCTATCAGTTTTTGATCACATTTTGACAGTAACGGTTCATTCCAAGGATGATTAAATGTTTCTTAGCTGTCATGTTTTTAAAAGCTTTCTTTTAATCCCTATCACAATAATAGGAACACGCTGTGAATTTAAAGGAGGGCTCATGGGAATGGTATTAGCGTGCAAAGCTTTGCCCTTCTTGCCTTTTGTTTTGATCCAATATACTGTGTGAATGACTAACATCTGTAATTTAGTAACTGAGGTCTGCACAAAAGCAAAGAAAAATCCATTGTTATCATCAAAGATGAAAATTAGATCGTGGGTAGTAAAGTAGATTAAGGTAGATTTGTAAAGCATGAATAAACTGGACTTTCACTTAGAAATCATATTGAAACACCCTACATTTCCAAGGAAGTAATTTCAGACCTGGCTCTTCAAAAACATGTTGAAATGAAGTCAAAGAAACATATTGCTAGTATGACAAAAAAAAGTATGAAATAATCATCACATCATCATCATCATTATGATCATCCCCAGACACTACTTGGTTAATCAACCACAAAATTTCAAGCCTATAATATAACCACGAACCACAGTGTGAAAACTCTGTTGTAGTCTGCTAGGCTGCCAAAATATAGATACCTTAAAATGGGTTGGCTTTTAACGTGGGAATTCATTTACTTTTAAGCTTACAATTACAAGCTGAGAAAAATGTCCAAATCAAGGCATCATCAGGTGATACTTACTCTCCAAAGACCCACTGCCGGTGATCCTGGACTCCTCTGTCGCATGGCAAGGCACATGACGGTGCCTGCTGGTCTTCCCCTCCTCTTCCAGGATTTATTGCTTTCAGCTTTTTCCTTTGGTGACTTTTTCTCTCCTTATTCATCCCATTTATAAAGGACTCCGGTAAGAGGGTTAAGACCCACACTGGGCCACACCTTAACTGAAGTAACCGAATCACAAGACCTTACTTACAATAGGTTTATACCCACAGTAATGGATTATCTTTAAGAACATACTTTCCTGGGCCCTCAAACCATCATAAACACTATGAAAGAAGACTCAGAAATATACAAAGTTAAAGCCTCCATTTTGACTTTAAGTAAGGAGAATGTTGTTACATCAGAAAAAATCTTTTCCCCAAATTTCACATTTAAAAAAAAGCAGAAGATTTGTATAATTTAATGATAAATTGAATTTTTCATTTAAATTTTAATAGATGTTTTCTTTTGCTAAAGGCTGCCAAGGCAATATACCAGAAGTGAGGTGGCTTTTATAATGGTGATTTATTACTTATGAACTTGCAGTTCCAAGGCTAAGAAAAATGTCCAAATCAAGACATTAGGCAGAGCGATCTCTACAAAGACATGGCTGCTGGCAATTCTGGGCCCCTGTCACATGGCAGGGCACACTGGTGGTGTCTGCTGTTTTTCCCTTCTCCTCCAGGTCGCATTGTTTTTAGCTTCTGGCTTCCTCCAGCTTTCTCTGCTTCTGTGGCTTTCTCTCTCCTGCGTTCCATTGATTTCAGCTTCTGGCTTCTGGGACTTTCTCTCTCAGCCCCCTCTCTCCATATTCATCCTGTTTATAAAGGACTCTAGTTAGAGGATTAAGACCCACCCTGGTTCAGGCCTTACCGAAGTAACCTAATCAAAAGTGCTCACCTACAATAGGTTCACACTCATAGGAATGGATTAATTTAAGAACATAATTTTCTGGGGTCCACAAAAGCCTCATACTGCCACAATAGAGTTAAAAAATAATGCATAATTGGAAATGAAAGAAGCAATGTCTTTTTGTAAAATAGAGGTAATAATACCTAACTTATCAGGTTATTCATCTAATAAAGTTCTGGCAGGAGGAGTTGCTCAATACATGTTGGGTTTCCTCTCTTCCAGTGAAAATAATCAAAATGTAACTATAAATATTCCTCTGGATCACTCAGAGTATGAAATAAATTTAGACTGGAAATTAATTATTTTTCACCCACAGGTAAAAACAGTTCTTTATTTCAATGAAAGTCATGAACTATGATAGAAAAAGAGAAATCTTTAGAAATTTATCCCCTCCCCATATACTTATACAACATACTATTGGACTTGGCAATAGTATGTTGATAGCCTATCTATATTTTATAACTGAGTTTTAAATTAATAGAGATAAAATACCTAAAATACCTAAGACTTAAGGTAATTCTTGAAAATTTCTTTCTTTTTTATAGAATTATAAAGTAATTAGGACTAAATAAGAAAAGAAAACTTAGAGGCATCTCAGGGGAGGCAAATTATGTGATGGAAAGTACACAGTATCCATAATCACATAATCACAAGATTTGGGTTTCAATTCCACCCACACACATAAACACTGTATGCCTTGGAGACTACATTTCCTTGACAGTGTAGTGGAAATGATACCTGCTGTGAAATTAAAATAGTCTATATAAAGCACTCAGCCCACTGCTTAGCTCCTAGTAGCCACTCACTAATTCATTCAACAAATATCTGGCAATATGTTAGGCACTGGAAATATAGCAGTGAAAAACTAGACATGATTCTTGCCTTTATGGACCTAATATGGCAGAGAGGCAGACATTGACTATGACACAAATAATAATTTAGTAAAAGCTAATTCTGAATAATTCCCTTTTCCTTTCCTTTGTTCGCAATAAAGAGAAGACTGTCCTTTCTACTTTCACTTACGAGATTTAAGTGAATTAATGAATGTGAATCCATTATAAATTCAAAAGCTCTCTATAAACATCTGCTATTATATTTGTAACAAAAATTTGTCAAACACACTATTTACAAGGCCTTAGGGAAGGTACAGAGATTAACTAGACATAGTGCAATACAATTCTAACCCTAACTACATGGAGTTAGTATAGACTTCACAGATTAAGGGCACAGTTCACCACAAAACTGCCCTCACTTCGGACTCCAGTCACAAGTTCAGGGTTCCCAGAGCTACCCTCCCTGCAAATTTGGGCATTCCCATTACCACCACCACCCAAGTTCACTAGAATGATTCACAGAACTCAAGAAAGCACTTTACTTATGATTAAAGTTTTATTATCACAAAAAGGATACAAATAAGAAGGAGTCAAAAGAAGAGACCTATAGGGCGAGGTCTTGGAGGATGTCATATGTGACGTTTCCAATGTCCTCTCCCTGTGGATCAGGACTCATCAATGTCCCAGCACATCCATGTGTGTTCCAACCAAGGAAACTCATCCAAATGTCAGTGCCCAGAGTTTTTATTGGGGTTTCTTTATGTAGGTATGATTGTTTGAGTCAATGCCCACAAGGTGGAACTCCAGCCCCCTGTCCATCCTCCGAGGGCTGGCTGAAATCACCTGACTCAAAGCCCCAACCCTCTAATACTACAGTTGGTTTTTCTGGCATTGTCAGCCCCCACTCTAGGACTGCCTACCAATGTGCCCCCGAGTCAGCTCATTAGCATAAACTATCAGGTGTGGTGATAAGGTTGCAGCCACCATGAATAACAAAGGCACTCCTATCTCTTGGGACCTTCCATGTGTTTAGAATGTCCCCCTCCAGGAGCTAGGACAAAAGCCAATTTCTTTAGGTTCTGCCTATGCCTGCTGGGGAGAGGATGGGGTCGGAAAACAACTATGTATGCTGTAATTCCAGGCAGAAAGTACTAGTAGGTGCTTTGAGAGAGGGAGAGGGATAGTGCTTGGGTATTTGGAAGAGGTAGAGATAGGCTCCACTAGGGAAGGACTCAGGGAAGGCTTCATGGAGCAATTCCATTTCAACTGGGCCTTGAAAATTAGGACCGGAAGAGATGAAGGAACAGAATAAACAAAAGCACAGAAATGGAAGAACAAGGGGCAACAAAAAAACATTATGTGGTGTATTTTGGCTAGATTGAAGGTGACGTTAAGAGTAGAAGTTGGCAATAAGAGTTTGAACAAGTAGTTTGGGATCAGATCATAGAGGACCCTGAAAGCCAAGCTAAAGAGCATGGCCTGTAGTTTCAACAGCTGTGAGAGATTAACAGGATATGCACAGGACAAGAACAGGATGAACTATGTGTCAGGAAGTCATATATAACTGTGTAGGATGAATTGTTATGACTATTGATAAAATTTTGCTGAAGAATTTGGAGAGAGAGATTTGAAGTCTATTTTGACCCTCTTGAAATAAGGGTTTTAAAGTTGTCAGGGTTGGAGTGGCACAGGGAACTTGAAGTGTTTTGTATTTGGTGATACTGAAGCATACAGAAAACAAACTCACTTCTTTGAATAATATGGAACTCATAATATGGATCCAAGAGCATATTTTTTTGTGGCAGAAATAAAGTACCTTTTATAACAACCTCTCTCATTTGCCTTGGGATGAGCCACATTATCTATAGCCTCATATCACAGATATAGGGAAGGGAGACATGAGGTACAAACAATTGCTTTACACCAAGCTGCTATGACTTACCATCCTAAAGGGTAGACACCAGATCCTCTGCCTACTTCATACCCACTCGGGGCTGTGCCTTCAGCATTCAGTAATGACTGACCAGAGCAGCTTATTGAAATATCCCTCCTCCTGGAGCTCCCATGGGCTGCTTGCACAGAGCAAGTAGATCCTGACCCTCTCCCCTCCCATGAGCTTGTTAGAGCCAAAACATCTGTGGGGGGTGAGTGGCAGCTGGCCAGCCCAATCAACGAGCAGCTGATGGATGACAAGCCCCATTTGTGACTCTACAGAGATGCTGTAGGAAGCCAAATTGCCCTGCCCAGCTGGGTTCAGAACCTCTCAACTGAAAGAAAATAACAGATGTTTATTAAAAAGGAAGAAAAAACCAACTGCAACCCAAAACACAATTTTACTCTACAAATATATGCTTGTGAATATTTGAAGAATAAGAAACATTCTTTCCAGCCCTCACAGTGTGTCTGACTGAAACACAGAGAGAAGGGTCTACATTTTCTAATCTCTGTCACATTTCCACAATGAATTCCAGAGAATATGAGACACTGTCTTGTTATGTTCCCCAGAGCAACTCCCAGGGCTTGTGCTGGGTTTGTTTGGAGCCAAGGGCAAATATGGAAATGGGCTTCCTATTTCCCAAGGCAAGGAGAACTAATTAAGTAGGAGCAAGATGGGTAGCTGCAGCCGTTGTCCTATGACCTCATGTGAGAGTCATCACATTAAATAAACACATCTGGCATAAATTTACCAACCTAGAGGAATATGACACTAAGCCATGCAGATAAGTTTTTTAAAAATTCAAAGTCCGGGACTTAAAATTCTCCTCATCCAAATAAGCAACCAGCTCTTAGGGTTGAGCCCTCAAGGATGTGCTGATTATGTAATAAAGGGAGGCAGTTAGAGGTGAAGCCCTTTCTCCCACTGAAGAGCAAAAAAATGAATTCCCACAGAGGAGAATGCTACCTCAAGGCCTGTTCTTCCAAAGCTTCACCTTGCTGCCTTGTCCCAAAGACCAGCACATTAATGGCCAACGTCTAAATTCATGAGTTCAGTAAAGGCTGAGGAAGGTGCCTTGAAAGGCTGTTTATGCTCTAGTGCTGGCCTTTGGGTTTTAGTCTATATTTGTGGATCTGTGCCATCTGAAAATGCTTTCAAAGTCTTCTTGGTACAACCATAAGAAGACCTAACTCCCCAGCTCCCTACCAGGATTCCCTGACCCCCCAATGTCTCCCAGGCATTATGCTGTGATTAGGGAAGGGCCACATTGGCTTCTAGTAAATTAGAGGTTGAGGGTGTCCAGGGTACTCTTTCTGGGTAATTTACTACCATGATATTTGATGTACTCAGGGGCATTAGTATGGTGGGAGGGGAGCATTAATGTGGATTCTTGGGATAGGGTTAGATTAACTTTAAGAGCCCTAGATGATATCTCTGAGATTGTAGGGATAGAAAATGACTCAAATAGACACTCAGACTGATGTGCTGGATCCCAAAATGCTAGAGGTAGGTTAAGAGACTAGGGCAGTGTACATAGAGGAAAAGTCACAGGCAGAATGGAACAGACCTAGTTCTGGAATAAATTCTTGAACCTAGGTACACTGAAGCCCCTAAAAATGTGACCCATAGCCTCAGACAGTTGTATTCAATGATTGACATCCCATTAGACACTTTCTTCCTTGCATAAACTATTTCTGTTCTAATTTGTTAATAGAATTATCTTATATTTCTAAAGAAGCTTCTGACACAAGAGCCTTAGACTTTTCCACATTAAGTTTATATACACCTGCTATGGATTCCTGTGGTAAATTTATATGCGGTCAGAAAATGTAAATAATTTTTAAAAATATATTCATAGAAAAGCACTTCATTTTACATGTTTGGTTCAGATTGTATTAAAGAGCTCCCTTTGAAAGTATAAGAGATTCCTGTTCCTGGACAATAATTAAATCCTGGAAGCAGGCCACTGTTTTAGTTTCCTTGCTGTTAAAACAAATACCATGCAATGGGCTGGCTTAAATATTGGAAATTTATTTGCTCACAGTTTTGAGGCAAGGAGAAGTCCAAAATCAAGGCACCATCAATGTGATGCTTTCTCCTCAAAGACTGTAAAGTTCTGGGGCTAACTGCCAGCTAGCTTTGATCTTTGGCTTTTCTGGCATATGGCAATGCACATGGAGGTCTCTCCTCGTTTCTCTCTTCTGCTCCAGCTTCCATTGACTTTCAGCTTCTGGCTCCTCCCTGTGGCTTTCTCTCTCTCTGCTGAATTTCATTCAGCTTACAACGGACTCCAGTAAAAGGATTAAGACCCATTCTGCTTCAGTTGGACTGTACCTTAACTGAAGTAGTCTCATCAAAGGGTCCTACTTATGATGGATTCATACCCACAGGAATGGATTAATAAGCCACCACAGCCACTAAAATTAATCCATTTAAGTAGGTGCTAAATGTCATAAGGAATAGTTTAAAGTTTGTTTGAAATCTTATCTTGAAAATTGAGAGAAAAATACGAAAATAAGTTTATTTTATTTCATGTTTAACAAAATGAGTTTTAAATGTAAATGTGCATTAAATTCTGGATGGAGAAAA
This sequence comes from Tolypeutes matacus, assembly GCA_026826555.1. NCBI lineage: Eukaryota > Metazoa > Chordata > Mammalia > Cingulata > Chlamyphoridae > Tolypeutes > Tolypeutes matacus. Next base: position 16,365,213 of record JAKSZT010053887.1, on the reverse strand, counting down.
AGTGACTCGACTGTTGAGTTGGAAGAGAGTAAATTTTTCCCAACAAAATTGCATGATAACATGGCTTGGGACCCATCACTTCTCAAGTGGACTTAGTCACTTTTGAAGCTTATTCAACAGCTTTTCAATGGCTTCCTTGATTTTCTGAAAGAATTTATTTAATCCATTGTTATCCAAGTAATTGTCACTTGATGTGCCAATCATTTCTTCATTCTTGTGGATTTTCTATTCTGCCAGATCTTTGTATGTAATTTGAGCAGTTCTTCACCATCTTTTGTCAGATATAGGAGCTGATTGATGGGCAAAAGTTAGATGGAAAAGGTTTGGAGACTACTTTAGTAAGTGGACAGTACATTAGTAAAAATTTTTTGTGTTATTTGACACTTGCTTCCCTCTCTGTCCCTTTAGATGACAACTCTGATAACAGGTATTCCTTAAAAGTATTTTTTTTCTCTAAGGAAGTCAGAGGAATTATTGTATCAATTCATTCATAAGTGATTATAGCAACTATAGACTTCCAGAATCTTAAAAGGTTTAGCGTAGTTTAGCCACTCACCTAATGGTTAAATTAGTGATCCCAATTGAACACCTCCTCCAACAGGGGCTCACTACCTCCATTGGCATCCCTTTCTATCTCTGAACAGCTCTGATAATTATAACATTTTCCTTATATTATGCTGAAATATTCTTTAGTATTTGGGCATGTGAAAGTAGAGCTATAAGGATACTGGAAAAATACAGTGAAGAAAAGGGAGAAAAGAAGTAACATTTTAAAAATTATTGAGGTATGTTACATTTGAATAGTTGGATGAATCTTTGAGTCTACTGCTGTTGAAAACAGGAGAGAAATTAGTTCTTTTAAGCATCAGTTAGATAGTTAAGTTTTGAATATCTATAGAGCAAATGACTGAAATCCTCTTTAGATACTTGTGTAGTTTCAACAGACCGGGTAGATAATATTCATTTAATATATTAAAAACATTTGTTTTTAAAGCACTTTTTAAAAAAATGACCTCTGGATTTAAAACATTGCTTTTACACATGCTACATTTTCATCTATATAATCACTATCTCTTGCAGAAGTCTTGATAATGCAGACATACTGGCTTCCCATGAATAGGTGTATATGTCATGTTTTAATGCCTATTATTTTTGTTTCCTGGCTTCTCTGGGTTCCACTGACCTCCAGCTTTTTCCTGTGGCTTTTTCTCTATGTGTCTGAATTTCATGCTGCTTATAAAGGACTCCATAATAGGATTAAGACCCATCTGTGATTCATTTGGGCCACACCTTAACTGAATTAATCTCATCCTAAAGTCTTATTTACACCCACAGGAATGGATTGAGATTAAGAACATGATTTTTTCTGGTGTACATAGCTCCAAGTTCACACCCATAGGAATGGATTGAGATTAAGAACATGTTTTTTTCTGGGGCACATAGCTTCAAGCCACCACACCCATCTATTTTGAGATATCATTAATTAAAAATAAAATTAAAACCACAAAGTTCTTCTCCCCACCCCAAACTTCTTTTTTTTTTTTTTTAGCTTTAAGTATAACCAGGTTAATTTATGTCCAACATGGTAAAAACAAATTCTTTCCATATGATTCTTGATTGCCAAGTTTGGATTCAGGCAAACTTTTTTTTATATAACCAAGTTGTTAAAACCCTTAATTAATGAAATCACTGCTCCTCAACTTCCAAATTGTACTAGTGAGCTGCTCTTTAATTGGAAGCAGAGGTTCTGGGGCTCTGCTTTCCTTTCATATACTGGGATATGCACTATTCAATGAGCCCTGTGAGGTGTATCTAGGGTGCGTCATAATTCCAATAAATTTTGTGCAGCCCACACTCAAACCATCAAGTGTTTTTTTTCTCCTGAAGACTATGACCCTGAGGCCATGTTCTTACCTTGCACTATTTTAGGATATCTCCTACATCATACCCAAGTAGTTCAAAGACTGCTTTGAGGAAATCTCAGGGTACCAAGCTCCATTCAGAAAGGAAAGTACAGGTATACATTCTCCTTAGTCAATTCAGCCTGATTCAACTTTCCACTATTATCAGATTTCTATTGTTACCTCTTGGATCACTGCCTATTTCCCAGCTCACTTTTAGCTCAATGGAGCCTTGAATTCTCTCTCTGAAGTTCTCTGCTCACTTGAGGAAGCACAATCTTTTTTACCTGATTCTCTAGATCTTATCCTTGAATTCATGAAACATTTTAATCCAAAAATTCCCAGATGTCTTCTCTGGTGTCCTGGGCTTCTTCTCATAGTCTGAGCAAACTCTTCATTGAATGCACCCATCACAGTTCTTTCTGGCTGATTGCTTTTTAGTTCAGTTTTTGTTAGGGTGACGATATGTTCTGGTTTGCCTGGATAAGACTCAGTTTATACCTGATATTCACATGTAATTATTAAATGTATTACCCTTTCACTCTCAAAACTGTCCTGGTTTGGATAATAAATTAAATGGTTATCCTAGCTGATGTCCTTTTTTTTGCAACCCAGCAATGGAGTCAACATTCTTCACCATTTTTTTCAATTGCTTTTAGCCCCTTTCTTTAATTCTTCCTTTGTGTTGTTCACAAACATGTAGGCTTCCCCAATACACATGCCAAGGATACTATATTAGTTATCTATTGCTGCATAACAAATTACCCAAACTTAATACAATTTAAAATGTCAATAAGCATTTATTATCTCACATAGTTACTGAGGGTCATGAATTTTGTAACAGCTTAGCTAGATTGTTCTGGCATGGGGTCTCTCCTGAAGTTGCAGTCAAGATGCTGGCCAGAGGTGCAGTTATCTGAAACATGGAATGGAATTGGAGAGTATGTTTCTAAGATGCTTTCACATGGGAGGGCAATTCAGTGTTGGCTATTGACAGGACACTTCATTTCCTTACAATGTGGACCTTTCCATAGGTCTGATTGATTGTTTTCACAAGACAGCAACTGTCTTCTCTCAAAGCCAGTGATCCAAGAAATAGAAAGATGGAAGTTACAAAGTCTTTCATAACCTAGCCTCAGTAATCACATTGTGTCATTTCACAATATCTAAATGATTATACAGGTCAACCCTATTCAGTGTGGGAAAGTACTATTCAAGGGCATGAATACCAGGAGGTAAGAATCACTGAGAGTCATCTTGAAGTCCCTGACCTCAGCTTACTTCTTTGTTCCTTGTTAGCATATTTGATAATTTTTATAACAAGGGAGTCAGTAAGGGGTTACAACAAAATTCACAGTAGATATTTGAAAGGGTTGTGAAGAGGACCTACTTTATCCATTGAGAAGGGAAATTATGCCATGTAAGTGTGAGATAATATTAACACTGGATATGGACCTAATAGGTGCCATAGTTTACAGTTTTTATATAGTGGTGAAGTTTAGGTGGTATTTCAGTGTCCTAGGCTGCTTAAGCAAATACCATGAAATGGGTCAGATTAAACAATGGGAATGTATTAATGTATGGTTTTGAGGCTAAAAGAAAGTCCAAATCAAGGCATCATCAAGGCAATGCTTTCTCCCTAAAGATAGTGGTGTTCTGGGTCTGGCTGCTGGTGATCCTTGGTTCCTCTGTCACAAAACATCTCCTGGTCTCTTCCTTCTCTTCTGGGTTTTGTTTCAGCTTCTTGTTTTCTGTAGCTTTCTCTCTCTCTGCCTCAATTTCATTCTCTTATAAAAGACTCCAGCTTCCATGGCTGTGCCCTTGGAATGATTTTTTTCCCTTCAATCTGTCCCTTCTCTGTCCCTTTTAGGCCAGGTGGGCAGTGGTTCTGTTCATACAAATTACACCAAAAAATTGTCAGTTTTGCATGTGGTACACAGGGGTCCAAACCATCAGACAAAAGATCTTTCCACAAATCCTTCCTGGATAACTGTATTTCCAATCCTAACTTTTCCTAAGATGGCTGACTGGTTCCATGTTCATTTAAAACCCTCACATGGAGTGAAGATATCAATTCTAACCAAATTGATTTACAGATTCAATGCAATACCAATAAAAATTCCAACAGCCTACTTTACATAAATAGAAAAGTCAATTACCAAGTTTATTTGGAAGGGAAAGGGATCCTGAATACCCAAAAACATCCTAAAAAAAAGAAGAGCAAATTTGGAGAACTCATGCTCTTTGACCTTGAAGTGTATTATAAAGCTACAGTGGTCAAAACAGCATGGTATTGACATAAAGATAGACACATTGATCAGTGGAATCAAATTGAGAGTTCAGAAATAAACCCTCACTTCTATGGTCAACAGATTTTTTTATAAGACTACCAACTCCACTTTTCTGTCTCTTCAACAAATGGTGCTGAGAGAACTGAATATCCATAACCAAAAGAATGAATGAGGGAAGCGGCTGTGGCTCAATCAGTAGGGCTCCCATTTACCATATGGGAGGCCCCGGGTTCGGTTCCCGGGGCCTCCTGGTGAAGGCAAGCCCGCCCGCATGGCGTGGTTAGCTGACCCAGCGAGCACAAGCAGCAAGGGGGGATAAATGAATAAATAAATAAAATCTTAAAAAAAAAAAAAAAAAAAAAAAAGAATGAATGAGGATGCTTATCTCACTCCCTATATAAGAATCATCTCAAAATGGATCAAAGACCTAAATATAAAAGCCACGACCAAAAAACTTCTAGAAGATAATGTAGGGAAACAACTACAAGTCCTTGTAGTAGTTGGGGATCTCTTAAACCTTACACCCAAAGTATGAGCATCAAAAGAAAAAACAGATAAGTGTGACTTCCTCAAAATTAAACACTTATTCACCTCAAAGGACTTTGTGAAAAGGGTAAAAACATAGCCTACTCAAGAGGAGAAAATATTTGGAAGTTAAACATCTGACAATGATCTAATATCCATGATATATAAAAAGATATTATAACTCAACACTAAAAATGGGCAAAAGATCTGAATAGACATTTTTCTAAAGAAGAAATACAAATGGTGGAAAGCACATGAAAAAAAATGCTCAGCATCACTGGCTCTTAGGCAAATGTAAATCAAAGTTACAATGAAATATCATAACACACCTGCTAGAATGACCACCATTTTAAAAACAAAAACAGAAAATTACAGGTGTTGGAGAGGATGTGGAGAGATAGGAATGCTTATGCACTACTGGTGGGAATGTAGAATGGTACAGCCACAGTAGAAGTCTGTTTAGTAGTTCCTAAGGAAGTTAGATCTAGAACTATCATATGACCCAGCAATACCGCTAAAAGGTATATACTCAGAAGAACTGAGAGCAATGACACGAACAGACATCTGCACGCTGATTCTCATAATGACATTATTCACAACTGCCAAAAGATGGAAACAACCCAGGTGTCCATCAACTGATGAATGAATAAACAAACTGTGGTATATATATATATATATATATATATACACGATGGAATATTATTCAGCTGTAAGAAGAAATGAAGTTATGAAACCTATGATAACATGGATGAACCTGGAGGACATTATGTTGAATGAAGCAAGGCAGGCACAGAAGGACAAATATTGTGTGACTTCACTATTATGAATGAAATATAATGAGCAAACTCATGGAGTTAATAGCTAGAATATAAGTTACCAGAGAAAAGAATGTGGTTAGAGAATGGAAAACTGAGGTTTAATCTGTGCAGAATTATTAAAGAGTTGTTTGTAAATGTTTGGAAATGAATAGAAATGGTAAAGCACATCATAAGATTTGTTGTAGCACTAACAAATGTGTATGACAGTCATTTGTTTTTGTTGCTTTTTTTGGAGTAATGAAAATGCTTGAATATTGATTGAAATTATGAATGCACAGGTTGGTGATTACACCAAACACCAATGTTTGTACACTTTAGATAAATTGTATGGTTTATGAACAGCAAAAGAAATAAGGTGTGTTGAGGGGGAAATACACCAAATGTAAAATACGGACTATAGTTAGTAGTAATACTTTGATGAGGCGAGGCTCTTTCATAATTTGTTACAAATGTTTCACAAAAATACAAAGTATTTGTGGTGAGGTGATGTATGAGAGCCCTGTATGATGTTATGTATGTTTGTTTTGTAAGTTCACAACTTTTTTTATATACTTATTGTTCATGTATGCTCATGTATGAATGATATACTTCAATAAATTGTTTTTAAAATGAATTAAAAAAACAACAAAGCTTATATGGAGAACTATTTTCTGGGGCCATACTTTCCAGAAGCTCAGAAAGGTCCCTGATAGAGCTGCTTCAGTCCCTAGTCTCAGAGCACACATTCTGGACAGGCCTAGAACTTTCCAAACCGTCATTTCTGGTTTCTTTGTACCCATGAGTTTAGTTCTCAGCTTATCCCTTTCCTCTCTCATTTCACTATAAGCTGCAAGCAGAAACCAGGCTGCATTTTCCACACTAAGCTTGGAAATCTCCTCAGCTAAATATTCAAGTTCATCACTTTAAAGTTCTGCCTTCCATCTGACATCAGGACTCAATTTCACCAAGTTCTCTTCCATTTTAAAACAAATGTCACCTCTCTTCCAGTTTCTGAATAACATACTCATCATTTCCTGCTAAGATCTCATCAGAGGTACCTTTAGCTTCCATATTTCTACCAACAGTCTCTTCAAAGCAATCAAAGATTTTTCTATCAAATTTCTCACAATTCTTCCAGTCTCACCCATTAGCCCAATTCAAAAACTGCTTCCACATTCCTGGTATTTGCAGTAGCAGCTCCACTCCTCACATCAAAATTAGTTTTAGTTTCCTAAGCTGTTTAGCAAATACTATGAATGGGTCAGGTTAAACAATGGGAATTTATTATCTTAGAGTTTTAAGGCTAAAAGAAAGTCCAAATCAAGGTGTCATCAAAGTGATGCTTTCTCCCCAAAGGCTGTGGCATTTTGGGGCTTGCTGCAGACAATCCTTGGCTCATCTGTCACATATCAAGGGACATGGCGACATCTCCTGGACTCTTCTGGGTTCTGTTTCAGCTTCCTGCTTTCTGTAGCTTTCTCTCTGTCTCTGAATTTCATTTTCTTATACAGGACTCCAATAATAAGATTAAGACACATCCTGATTGAGATGGGACACACTTTATCAAAAGTTCCTACAAATAATGGGTTCACACTCACAGGAATGGACTAATATTAAGAACATGTTTTTCTGGAGTACATACAGCTTCAAACCACCACAAGTGGATATAACTAGAGATTTTAATTTTTATCGTTAACTGTTATCAATTATTGATTAATCACTGATTTTCTTTTTCTGGATTTGAATGCATTTTTTAGCTAATCAATTAATCAATAAATCAATTCAACTGCTTGTAATAGAGAGTCTAGTATTTGATAATCACTATACTAGATCCTGAGGGCTCTGTCCTTGTCTTCAAATTGCTTAGTACTTAGTGTAGGGAGACATAATGAAAATCATAAGCACTGAAAAGTAGAACCCATAGGTTTTTGTAGAGGTGAAGAGAGAGACACAAACTTCAGTGTGGTTGAAGAGGGGTCAGAAAATTCTTCCAAGTGTATGATATGATATGAGTAGATTCTTGAAGGGTGAACAAGAATTAGGCAGACAAGGCAGGGTGAAGGGAAAGGGTATTTCCAGACAGAAGGAAAATCATAGCTATGGACCCCAAGATCTGAGAGGGGAAAAGGTGTCCTAGGAATGGTGAAAGACCTGGTTTGCACAGTGGGCATGCAAAGGGCAAGGAAGCCAGCATGGAGTATATAGAACAGCCCATGGAAATCCTCATGGGCTTGACTAAGATGCTGACATTTACCTTGGAGGAAACAAAGAAGCAGCAGGAATGAAACCTTGTTATTTTAGGAAGATTAAAGCAATGACCCTTGGAGAGGATGAATATGGTGGCCAGAAGGCCAACTGGAAGACTATTGCAGCCATTGAAGTGATAGCCAGCAGTAAACATGAAGGGTGTACACTGCTCTGGCTCTGGTTTCATGAAAAATTGGCATGGTGATATTTAATAGGTGAATCTCTTTCTCATTTTGAATTATTTTTCCTTGTGATTCATGCTTAGCATCTTCTGTCTAACTCTTTAGTTTCTACTCATGTGGCTTCATTAACTTTTTGACTTAGCCTGGAAGTCTGAGTTTATGACTGTTCTTGTGTGCAGGTACCATTCCCCTTTCAGCTCCCCACTGACTGAGTGCTAGGAGTTGTGCTATGTACATTTCATACATTAGAATTCTCATTTTTATACATAAGGAATCAGAGACTCAGGAAAGCTGATAACTTGCCCAAGAATAATTTACCCAAGGTCATATAGCTAGTGGGCAGAGAACCGGGGATTCCAATGCAGGGTCTGTTTGGCAGGAATTTTTGTGCTGCCTTCTTGTAGCCAGACAAATCTCTTCCAATGAATGAATGGAATCTCCAAATATGGAGTCTATGCTCCACTCGGAATTCTCGTGTGTGTGTGTATGTGTGTGTGTGTGTGTGTGTGTAAGCAGTTATTTACTAACATTTATTTGCATTGACCACTGAATTTTTCTGGAAGTTAATGACAAGGTTTCTGCCAAAATTCACCTCACAAATTATTTGTAAAGGGACTGCATGCCTTTGTTTTCCTTACTTAACTTTTAAACAAAAATAACATAATTTAACAGTTTGGAATGTGACTTGTTAACACATTCAGGAGGAACTCTGTTTTGAAGTTTTTAAATCACTTTGAAGACCACATCATATTTTATCTTTATTATGGAATTTTTGCAACAAACTTTGGTTAAAAGAATTTAAGTTGTAACTTAATATAGCTTTTAAACAGAACTTTATAAGATGTGATTTTAAACTAATGTGACTGTTTTTTAAAAACTAGCAGAGTTCAAATTAACATTGTTGACTTCAAAGCAGTCACCTTGGGAGACTGTAGATAGTAATGATCTGATTACTCATTTATTGAAACACATACTGAGTACTTCTTCTATGCCAGACACTCAGAGCATATTTGAAATTTCTTTTTCAGATTTCCTCCAAAGCCAGTTAATGAGCCATGCAGAAAACTTAGTACTTTCTAGTCATCTTTTATTTTGACCCCATCTAGAATTACACAGTTTGATCATCTGCCTCATTCACTAGACTTTGTTCGAAGAGACTTCAACCTATGACTACAACTTAAGTCTAACTTCAAAGGTTAAAAAATTGACAACATTGAAGACATGCCAAAGATTCATTTACAGGCAGGATATAAATACTTTGACAACCATGGCCCTTGGTAACATCTGATCGCCCATCTTAAATAGTAACTTCTTTCCTTCATTCTCTATTACCTTTCCCTGCATTTTTCTTTGGTGTGATTATTACTACCTGATATCTAATTGTCTCTGTTATCAATAGAATGTGAGTTCCATGACAGCAGCGATTTCATCAATTGCTGTATTCCCAAAACTGGAATAATGTCCAACACATAAATGATGCCTCATAAACAGTTTTTTATTTTTATTTCTCACCCCTCCCCCACCCCCATTGTTTGGGTTCATTGTCTGCTTGTCTTCTTTTTAGGAGGCATTGGGAACCAAACCTGGGAACTCCCATGTGGTAGGCAGGTGCCCAACTGCTTGAGCCACATCTGCTTCCCTCATAAACAGTTTTTTAGTGAAAGAATGAATTTACAAAATAAAGTTTAATATTACAGTACATATAATGTTTTGCCTCAGTTTCACAATTCCATAATTCAATGCAAGTAAAAGGTTTAATTTTTATGATTTACAGTGTTATGTCTTCTGTTTCCTCTATTATTATATAGTACATAGAGCTAAAGAGATGCTCTGGTTCAATAGCAGTGCAGATTTTTTTTTTTTTTTTTTCATATTCTCCTTATTTAAAGTGATAAGTCATGGTTAGGTATTTGCCTTCTGGGTCTTTGCCATTTGTCCTCTTAAGTGCATTTGACGGGACTAGTCTTAAATTTTTTGTAACCTAACTATATGCCAGGCTGATAAGTAGGATGCCAAATAAATGCAAGTCTTCTCCATGTTGTCAGAAGCTTAAAGATCAAGAACAAGAACCCAAACACTAAATACATGAAGAAAAATGAGTGATACTCTACAGAATGCTGAAGAACTTCAGAGAAGGATGACAGAAGAGCAGTGCCTAATATTGAATAAACATTTGGTAAACGAATGGTCATCCTGTTGGTTAACATTCTCTGCTAGGAGATGATGACTTGAGTAATAGGATCAACACTGGGACTACAGGATTAGTACAGAGATACAACAAATGAAAGAAAGGACTATCCTAGCAGGGCAGGGGCAGGAGACAGCCAAGATTGGTACTGGGAAAATTAGGATGAAACGATTGGCAGACAATGCAGTACATTCTGCCAAGTCAAGTATCTTGGACTCTAGTGCGCTCTAGAGTCAACTACATACCAAACAAGGTCTTCCAGGTGCCATGCAGCAGCTGCCACAGGAAGCCTCTTTCTGAATAAAGTTTGCTACAGGAATCAAAGTGACAAAGTTTCCAACAGGAATGGACTCTGCATAATGGCTGTAGCCATCACCAGCACTGAATTGTTACATGAAGAGAAAGTTGGCAGTACTGCTGCAGACAGTATAATTGACTAATACTTGTTTATTTTCTCCAGTGGGCTGTGAGGTTCTAGAAAAATAGAGACTGGCTGGTTCTCTATAGGCCTGGTTCAGAGTGTACAATCTTGGCAAACATGTAGAGGAACGCTGAAAGAAGGGAGAAAGAAATTGGGTCCTCTCACTCTAAAGGGATAGAGAGTGACACTTCTAAAGGGATGGAGAGTGACACAATCAGAATTTGTCCCCTGGAACCTGATTAATATATGCATTACATGCATTATTTCTGAATGCATTAAATGGCCAACAGTTAAGACTTTGAATCCAGCATTGTCCACCCCTCCCTAACCCAACACAAATCCCCAAGCAGAAAATTCATATGTTTATGAGTTCACACCTCTCACATAGAATGGTGAACTATAAAGACATGAACTTTAAATCACAGGCTTTAGAGATTTAAATGATCAATTCGGTCATTAACACAGCTTCTTAAATCTCTGCTAGGGCAAGATCCTTCATTTCGCTTTAAATAGGAGTTTGACATTTCTTAAATCAACAACTTTATACCTGGATGAAAAAGCACTTTAAAGATTCCAACAAATTCTGAAGAATTAGAATACATGAATTAAAAGGAGCATCAATAAGTCTTCTTCCCAAAAGTTTTAGCCATTATCCCATCAGGGAACCGTTATTTTTATTTTTTAAAACTTTGGATTAAACATGTGACTTTGTTGACTTTCCAGGGATAATTTATGTCTTTCGTTTGGGGGATTAACCATTTCGAGGAGACTCTGTGGGCCAAAGCAGTGTCCTGAGTCCAAGGGGACTTTTTTGAGCATGGTTATTTCTTATTTGTCCTACACTGTGAATATTGAGACAGAGGAGAATTCTTTTACATTCTGAAGAACATAAATTGTGGCTTCAGAGTGAAATTTGAGTAAGGACTGCAAATAGAAAGGAAAAACAAGTAGTGATATTCTCAATGTGAATTTTGTTTGTGTCACTGCCATAAAGGTGTGATAACATGACTCAGTGGTTGTCACGGAGTAGAAAAGGTGGTTTCCCTCCAAAGACCACACTGAAGAGCCCATATTTTTTTCCTATTTTTTTTTTTTCTGGCTTCCTCTTAAGCAAATAATTTGTTAGGGGATAGAATAATACTTTGAATTCAGTTCAGTAACATCCACTGAGGGTTACTCTGCACAAGGGAGCCGACTACATGTGACAGAAAGCCTGGTTTTTCTAGTCTGCCTGGGACAGCCTGTTTCACGGCATCATGGTCCCGGACTGTGGAAGACTTCAGTCAGTGTGGTTCTGATCGGTTCATGCCCCCTTCTAGATGCCTCCTTACATTCACTGCAACTTTCACTTAATTGCACCCTACTCCCACCCCAGTGTCTCTAAAGCAATTCTGTTTTGCAGATTCTTTCCTTTCCTCCCCACAAATAACTACATGGCCAATGTCAGGTGGTTTCTTCTCAGTGAATCCTCAAATTAGCATCTCCAAAATCTACTTGTAAATTTCATTCTTTTTCTCTTCTTCTGTCTGACCATCAAACTCTTTTTTCTTTCTTTCTCTCCCTGCTAATTGGCTAATTGTTTCTTTCTCAAGTAGAATAAATGGCAATATCTAAATGGTTTTTTTTTTTTGGGGGGGGGGATTGTTTTTTTCTTTTTTTGTTTGTTTGTTTTGTTTTGTTTTTTGAGGTACTGGGGACTAGAGATTGAACCTGGGACCTCATATGTGGGAAGTTGACGCTTAACCACTGAGCCACATCCGCTCCCTTGAGTTGGTTTTTTCGTTGGTTTTTCGCTTTTGTTTGTTTTTGTTTAGGGAGATATTGGGAACCAAACCTGGGACCTCCCATGTGGGAAGCAGGCACCCAACTGCTTGAGCCACATCCACTCCTCTAAATGGTTAACTTTTAAATCATGGACTAGAAATTGAGAATCATTACAATACTGTAGGTTATTATAGGATTCTCCAGAAAAGGGGTGAATGCTAACTTTTTTCCTACTTGCTCTTCTTAGGCATATGTTCCCTGGACTTCCGCTGGGATTTTTCTGAGGTCCCAGACAAAGGTTTAGGCATGGAGGTTGAAAACTCCCGAACAAGAACTAGAAGCCTCTGTGTGGATGCATATGTGTGGAATTGGGGGTGGGGGGTGGGGGGTGTAGGGCAGGGGTAAGGAGGAGTATGAGGTCTTCTCTCATGTATGTGTTTAGTGCGCCATCTTGTGACAGAGCTCACAGAAGGGAAGAAAGCCTGAGGGCCCCAGGAAGACACTGCTTAGTGCTGGGGTGAGTGGCTTCTCCTCTGAGTCAATTCCCAATCCCTAAAGTGCTGGATTTCAGTTTTATCCATGCACAGGTGACAAATGATGTATGTTTTATTAGGAGGTTGGTGGAAGTCATGGGATATCCACCAAAGAGGATAAGAAAGTTTGAAGATCTATCAAGAAAGGCAAAAAGAACAGCTATTCAATTATTCCAGAAGGTAGGACTCTAAAACGTATAAGCAAACAAATGAGATTCCGCTATGAACATGGAAAACCACAAAAAGGAATTAAAGGAAGGGAAAAAAGAGACGATATAGATAGCAAATAAGAAGGGGAGGCAGGATAACAGAATGCTAAGTAGATAGTTCTAAATCCAAGTTCAAATTTCAGATCTACCACTTGCCCTCTGGGTGACACTGGACAACTTACTCAACCTCACCAAACCCTAGGTTATTCATCTGTAAACTGGAGATAATCCCATCCATCTCCTACAGCTGCTGTGAGGGTTAAATAAAAGTGCACATGATAATGCAAAGCCCAGCACCTCACATGAAAATACTATAGTAGGGAGAAGAGAAAGGGAAAATAAACGGTGGAAAGGAGGAGGCCTGGGTAAGGATGATGTGAGGCATATATGATGTGAGAAAGGAAGTAAAATCTAGGACTGTCCAATTTAGTATGAGGTATTTGATCAACTTATAGCAGGTGAATCCCATGAAAGCATGAAATCTTCTCTGACTCCTGTGACAGAGTCTCTGCCTGAAACCCAGCTTTGTTATTTCATAGGTTATCTGAGAGGGCTCCACAGGAGGGCCTTCTTGGGACCCCTTGGTCTTAAACTTGTGGGCTGAGAGCCCTACACTTGAACTTCTAAGGGACTTCCTCAATTCAGTGCTTGGAGGAAAAGGCAAATGTGACCTGTCATAGACGGGGCTTATCAAGGGCTAGCAACTATGGGTGAAGTTTTATCCTGTGAGACTGACTGTTAACATGGCCCATCTTACAGGGAGCTTCTGAGAACCCTGGCTCACCACTGCCATGAGACTTAAGACTGAATAATACCCTGGAAGGCATATCCATATAACCTAGGGCACCTTCTCTCCCCACTGAAAACTGAATCCCCAGGACAGACCTAGAGGTAAAAGCCCAAAGCTGTCTCTGTCTCTTCTTTGGCATCTGATAGGGCTAAGGATTGCCTAAAGCCTCCAGACACCTAAAGCCTCTGGAGAGTGAGATATCCTACTACACTCTCAGCCTCCCCCCATACATGTCATGCTCTCGGAGGCCCTTATCTTACCATCTCTAGCCAGGACACGGAAGCTGAAGATCATAATACCCTTTCCTTAATAGATGGGCTGACCAAAATGTCAGGGCAACAACAGCCATTGCCTATATTTCTAACCTTTTGTCAGCTTCCTTTCATGCCAAGGAGCAACAAGGAACAAGAACACAGTAATATGATTCCCAATTAGCATAAAATAAAAACAACCCAGTCATGTTTTCCATGGGCTTTCCCAACTTCAAACTAAAATCATGAATCAGGGAGAAAGAGATAAAAAAATACATGTGAAAATATACATATATAGTGTGTGTGTGTATATATATATATATATATATATATATATATATATATACATATACATATACCATCTCTGTGTGTACAAACACCATGACCCAAAATGAGTATCAGTCTCTAAGAAAACCAAGCAGCTGGATGTAAAAATCTGAGAATTTTCCCTTTCTCAAGTATGGTGTGAGCACTGACAGGAAGGGAAATTATCCTGAGTATAAGGTGTGGAAGGGGTTAAGTTCTCAGCCATCCTATTCTAAAGTGATTTATGATGATGTGTAGTGTTTCAAAACTTTCCCCCACCCCAAAGAGCAGCCCTCTCCCTCCCCACAGAGTCCACCCTCAACGTGCTGAAATGGGAAGGAGGCGGTGTTTTGCTGATCTGTTAAATTCTTAGTGAAGTTTCCTTGATTTCCAGTGGCTGCTGTTGTTTGAGTTTGGTTTGGAGCAAAAATGAGGTTGTTCTGACATTTCTGGGACTGAATCCAGGCAAGAGGACGAAGAAAAAGAAAGGAGAAGGAAAAGGGGAGAAGAAAGGTGAGGAAAAATAAAGGGAGGAGAAAAGCAGCGTAGGAAAAGGGGGGTGGGGGAGTCCTTTTAACATCACTTTCCTGTGTTTTCCCTAAGCCTGGAAAACATATTAATCCCACTGCTTTTACTCTCTGAAACAAAGGGACTAATCCTGACTGTGGAAGAAAGAATGATAAGAAGGGTCCTGGAACTCTAAAGAGAGAAAGAGCGAGATTCAGAAGGAGCTAGAACTCCACTTTCAGGGACGTCCTGTCGGGCAAATAACTGGCACACACCGACTCACAAGACCAAGCAGAAACTACAGGCAAATGGAGATGCAAAGTCTTAAAAGGACAGCTCCTTTCACCTCATCCTACTTGTCAAGAAGGTAAAAAGAGACAGCAAGCAAGAAAAAAAGATCAGCTCAGCTTTCAAATCAGGACTGGCTGTGGATCTGTGGTGCTACTTGGAAAACCGGAGCTGCAGCAAACCCCCTTTGTATTACCCTCGGAAAGAAAAAGAGGCTTGGGAGGAAAAGTATTTCATGTAGGAAACCGTCCTGGGACCAAACATCATATTTCTTTTAAAATCCTCTGCATGCCATCTCTATGAGCCACAATGTAAGTGTGTAATCCTTTCATTCTCTTCTTCTCTCTCTCTCTCTCTCTCTGTTTCTTTGTTGCTTATTTGAAGAAATGGAATGTAGATGTTGTTGTAATTAATATGCTCACTTGGCATTTTCTCTGGAGCATCCAGAGAGTCAACTGAAACTCAGTGCAAGCATGCTGACTGGGAAACCCAGCTGGATTTCCTGCTTAATGTAACTGTCTCTGCTAAGCACTGACACACAGGGACTTAAAAGCGGCAAGATCTCATCCTATTTTCCATTCCTTGACCTTCCTCCTTCTTCTCTGACTATTCCTTCTCCCTCCCCTTGGCCAAGATAAAGAGAAAATGCCCAGCTCTGTTTGCAATTAAGTGATTTTCTTTCTTTCTCTCCCACCTCCACCCCTTTCTGTCGTCGGACCCTGCTGCCTCCCAAAGTGGATTACAAAATGACGCGGAGAATGGGACCCAGTGTCATCATGCTGTTGGCAATGTGGCTGGTGTGTGGGTCAGAGCCTCACCCCCATGCCACGAATAGAGGGAGCCACCGAGCGCGGAAAGTCCCTCTGGTTTCCCAAGCCAGCAGTAGGCCAGCTCAGTTTCTGAGGCACAAAGGAAAGTCTCAGGGAATGGAGAGAACCACTCTGGAAAAGGCAAACCTTCAGTACCTCCCAAGAAGGAGGAATGTGCCGGTGTTGAAACTAGCTCCCCCAACGGCACAGCCAGCGCCCACGGGCATCCACGCGGCCCTGCTGAGGCCCGGGCAGAAACTGACAGGCAGGAACTCTCCCCGTGAGATGGTCCGCGATGAGGGGTCCTCGGCTCGATCAAGAATGTTGCGTTTTCCGGCTGGGTCCAGCTCTCCCAACATCCTTGCCAGCTTTGCAGGGAAGAACAGGGTGTGGGTCATCTCGGCGCCTCATGCCTCGGAAGGCTACTACCGCCTCATGATGAGCCTTCTGAAGGACGATGTGTATTGCGAGCTGGCGGAAAGACACATTCAGCAGATCGTGCTGTTCCACCAGGCGGGCGAGGAAGGAGGCAAGGTGCGGAGGATCACCAACGAAGGCCGGGTCCTGGAGCAGCCCCTGGACCCCAGTCTCATTCCAAAGCTGATGAGCTTCTTGAAGCTGGAGAAGGGGAAGTTTGGCATGGTGCTGTTGAAGAAGACGCTGCAGGTGGAGGAGCGCTACCCTTACCCGGTGAGGCTGGAGGCTATGTATGAGGTCATCGACCAGGGCCCCATCCGCAGGATAGAGAAGATCCGGCAGAAGGGGTTCGTGCAAAACTGTAAGGCCTCTGGTGTAGAGGGGCAGGTGGTGGAGGAAGGGGACCATGGTGGTGGAGGTGCCGGAAGGCCAAGCCCCGGCAATGAGAAGAGAAAAGAGGATGCTAGGAGAGCACAAGTCCCACCAACCAGGGACAGTCGGATGAAGGTGGTGAGAAAACTGTCCACCACGACAGCGGCTCCTCCCCCACCCTCCCCTACCCCAAGGGCCACCACACTTCCTCCTGCTTCAGCCACAACAGTGACTCGGGCCACCTCTCGGGTGGTAACTGTAGCTGCAAGGCCAACCACCACCACCGCCTTTCCGACCACCCAGAGGTCCTGGACCACGAGGATGCACACCTCCTCAGATGCCCACAGGCCTCCCGCTGCAGCTGAGGTGACCACTGTCAGGGGGCCCTCGGCCTCGGTGAAACTTTACCCTCCACCCAGGAAAGAGCAGCACAGGGAGAGGCCACAGACCACCAGAAGGCCCAGCAAGGCCACCAGCTTTGAGAGCTTCACAGCTGCTCCTCCCACCACCATCTCAGAGCACAGCATAAGGGCTGGCCCTGGCCATTTCTGGGACAACCGCACGGACAGACGGGAACATGACCACCGGGACCCAAATGTGGTGCCAGGTCCTCATAAGCCAGCAAAAGGGAAACTTCCCAAAAAGAAAGCACAGGACAAAATTCTTAGCAATGAGTATGAGGATAAGTATGACCTCAGCCAGCCGACTGCCCCTCAGTTGGAGGAGGAGCTGCAGGTGGGGAATGTTTCCCCCCCAAAAGCAAAGGAGTCTAAAAAGCATGAGAAGTCTGAGAAACCTGAGAAGAAGAAAAAGATGAAGAATGAGAAACCAGACAAGCTCCTAAAGACTGAAAAACAAGTGAAAAAGGATAAGGCTGAGAAAAAGAGCAAGCAGGAAAAAGAGAAGAGCAAGAAGAAAAAAGCAGGTAAAACAGAGCAGGATGGCTATCTGAAACCCACCACAAAACAGTTCACTCAGAGTCCCAAGAAGTCGGTGACTGACCTGCTGGGGTCCTTTGAAGGCAAACGAAGGCTCCTTGTAAGTAATCTTCTTGGCATTGCTCTGTGGGTTGAGGCATGGCATGTTAATGTTTGGTTTGTTATTTTTGTAAAACTTATATTGCTAGATGCCAGACTGTGACTGACCCTGTACCATGTCAAGAAGATCAGGAGATTTGGCCAGAAAGGGCAGCCTGAATCCTCACAGGCTCTAGGGGACAGAGTCAGTGGCTGGGGGTCTTAGACATGAGCCCAGGAAAGCAATTGTAGTCAGAGACTTCCAAACCTGTTAGTACCCACCCCCACCCCTCCCTTACTGCCATGTTTCTGGAGCTACTTGGAAAATAGTCCCTGAAAGTGGAGTCCCAGCTATGTCTGATCTACAGATCCCTTTTTCTGAGTTCAAAGAATAAAAGAATGAAGTTCTTAAAATGTAATGCCCTGATCCCAGTCATAACTTAGGAACAGGGCTTCTTCTCTCTGCATGAGCTTAGGAGCTAGTTTGAGCTTAGGAACTATAAGTATGTGTATAGGGAAAATAGCGGAGTTCCCCTTTTCTACCCTAATTAGGTCTGTATCATCCATAGGACACCTGATAGGGGAAAGGAAGGCAGCTTGGGTGGGGTGTGGTCATGACTGGGAATATGAAAGGGTCCTATTGGTATGACCATCATGAATACTTTAAAATCTTCTCAAAAAAGGCTGCCTTCCCCAGCCTACCCACCCCCATCACTGCCCAACCACCAGTAAGAAGCTCAAGAGTTAAAATTTGGGGAACTGGGTTAATTGCTCTTGGTTTCCAATATCCTAGAGACACACCTGAATTTGGAGTTCCAGATGTCACTTTCTCCTGAGCCTCCATAAAATGAGCACGTGCATGCGTGTGTGTATATGTATGTGTTGAAAAGGAGCGGGGGAGGGCAAGAAGTCCTTACTTCAGTTTTGCCTATGGTTCTGATTGCTGCTAATGTTGAAAAAATCACATATCCAACTTAGTAACCTACTTTTTCATCATTTTCCACCATCCAAAGGATAAGAACAGAATCTAGTTAAACCCAAGAAGGGTACTGGGAAGGAGTAAGCCCCATCCTAAACATAAGGACAGTTCTCATCAGCAATATATGAGAATAGCTCTTCCCTTTCCATGTCTCATTTCCCCTCTTTTAGAGCCCCTTAAAGATTACTAACCCAGCTCTTAATGCTGTCATTTTACTCTATGCCAGCAAGGCAGGAAAGGGTATGCTGCAATTAACTCTGAATACAAGATCAGTAAATTCATGTTGGGTAATACGAGTCAGGATTGATTCTCTCAGATGCCAGGGTGGGAGGGAGCTGTCTCATGCCATTGAGGACAGCACCGTTCCTGCTGAAGGCACAAGTGACCCCCTGCTGTATATTCTCCCTACCAAAAGAGATAGGCTCTCTTCTCACAAGACATTTCTCAGAGGCTGTTTTTCCCAATCTGGCCTAAATTTGGATTAATAATGTGGGTAGAGGGACTCTTCCCATTTATCTTTAGTAGTTTCAGCACGTTTAAATGTGCATTAGAAATGTTATTTAGAGCACAGTCACTTGGGGTGTTTATCATAGATATGGCTGCCACAAAATTCTCTTAGCTGTTTCCATGTATAGAGAATCAATGTATTGGAACATAACCCAGGCTATAGGTGATTTAAGGGCTTGTGGTGCATGCATGTTGTGTGTGTTTTTCGCGCCACAACTAGTTCTGTATTTTTAAAATGTTCTTACTAGCTTTTAATTAGCAAAGGCTAGACTGTCTTTTAGAGTAGTTTAACAGCTCTTTGGATATTCACAGAGTGCGTAGACATAAATGGAAACATTCCAGCCAGAATCAAAAGAATCCTAATTTCAGAGTAGATCACCACCTGTCCTTGAGTGTTTTCTAGGGGACCTCTGCTTTCCTTTGTGCCTGGGAAAGCCTCAGTGGTAAGCTCTGCTGCTCTTCTCCTGAGTTCCTGGCATTTTGTCCAGCCTGCTTAAGGACATCACCCAACACTGGCCATTTAGCTGACAGGGCAGGCAAATCTTTCCTCATGGTCTGGTGTAACCAGGAAAAAAACGATCAGGATTATAATTGTGTAGCCACCTGGCAAGTATACTATTGCCCTAGTTTGAGAGTCGAAAGAAAGGGGTTTTCACTACTGAATCCCTGATTATTAGTCATGCCTTTCTTTTCTCCCTCCTTCTCTCCACTCCCTTAGTCAGGGACCTGAAGGCCCAGCTGGGCCTTTTCTGCTCTTAACAGTATCCCTGGTCATAAATTCCTAGCAAATGAAACTCAAATGACAACTTATGCTGATGTCATGTGAGGCAAAACAGAAACCAGCTGGAATTGCTTGTGGCAGTGTTGGCTCTCTGGGGCTAGCAAACAAGTTTTGTTATTAGAAAGAAAGTACCAATAGGAGGCATTGCAGCCTTACCATCACCTATGTGCCCAGCTGATGGTCGTATTAGAATTTTTTTTTCTGAAGAGTTAGTGATGTCTAAAGTGAAAATGGGATTAGAAAAGACAAGGTGGAATAAAGGTTTAAAAAATCAAAATATGGAGAGAAAAGAGTCTATTTTACCAGGCAGAGAGCAGACCAGCACTTCTGGGTGAAAGACTTGTTGGTGCCATTTATTCTTTCCCACTCATTTTTTCTTGTCAAACACAGCTGATATTCAGGAAGCTCAGTGGTTCAATTAATATTCATAGAGGCTTAGAGCTCGCCAAGTCGTTCAAGTACAGCTGAGGCCATTTTCCTCCAGCTGGCCTCAACTTAACCCAGTATGCTCAAACTGAAGTGATGTTTACATTCCCAGCAATTGTGCAGACCCTCCAGCTTTCTAGCTTTTCAGTAACCTGGTGCCTAACTCCAGTTTGTCATTTAACCACTAGTATTTTGCATTTATTTATACTATTCTTTAGATGTGAAAAAAAAATCGTATAACTCTTACTTCACCAGTTCAGAAACACTGGCAGCAATGTTATAGGTTGTGTTTAGGTAAATGGCATCCAAGCTACAGGTGGAGAAGGTGTCCTCTTCTTAGGTCAGAGTTCAGTCCTTCAAACCCACTGCCTCTCAGCCTGTCAACAGGGAAGCTCTGCAGGGAGCTTTGCAGAGACAGTATGGTTTATCTCTCCAACAACCCCCTGAGAAAGTACTCATTAACCCTGTTTTACAGATAAGGAAATGAAAGCCTAGAGAGGTTGAGGAAATTGCCCAAGGTGTACAGCTAATAGGTGGCACAGCAAGAACTAGAACTCAGGTCTGCTCGATTTGACAGCTCACATATAAAACCACTCCTCTGCGTGCCTTCCTGTGGGCAGGGGCTTCCTGTGGGCAGGTGCCATAAAGTGAAGGAAAAAACCTAGAAATTATCCTGTTAGTTAACCAAGATGAGCATTTTAAGATTTGTTTTCTACCTTGAGCTATCCAGATAAATGGATATTTATTTGTCAAAATTGGTGCTATGCACCTATAAATTCAGAGTTTCTAACCTTAAAACCCAGCAAGTTCTCTGCATCTCGACTCTCTGGCTTTCGCTGCGGTCAGTCAAGAGCACTAGACTGAACCTCAGTCAGCCTCGTCCTTCAAACTGCTTGTTGTCAGTGTGGGGTTGACTGCGGTGAGCGCATAGACAAGGTATTTATCACTAAATCACTGGACGATATGAAGAATGGCTGACAAGCCATCGATTTGTAAACCAACATTAATCTGCTTGTCAGTCAACTAGAGGCTCCATAGTGCTGAATTGCATAAATTCAGATGCAAGCTCAGACATCCTTTGGAGACTGAATTTCCTGGGAGTCGAGTGGATTGATACTTGTAACTACTTCAGAAATCTGGGTATTGGGACAACAATCTACATATTTGGTTTAATTTAGAAAAGGATTTAAAGCTCTGCCTTAGTAGTTTGAATGTCCTTTTTCTGTATCCTGTAAAAATCTAGTGTTTGGGGCCTACCACAATATTTAGAATAATCTGACACTTCAGATATCTTCTCACATAGCATCTTCCCATTCCTCTTTTCTCCCTTATGGAAACAGGATGCCTTATCTTCTGAGACTCATTGGAATGAAACAAAAACAAGAACTACAACATAACTTTAAATTCATGATACATATCCTGATATAGTGCCACCAAACTGGAAAGAGGCCAAGTGCAATTGCCAGACAGTAATACTTACTGAAAAGTTCTAGGATGCTTTTTTCAGGAAGAAGGGGTTGGAAATGGTTTCCATTTTAAACACTGTTTGAAATACTGCCAAACTAGAAAATGAATGTGACAGAGCTGTCACCACATAGGGAAAGAGTACCGGAAATGTGTTCAGATCTCCAGCCTCCTCTATTTTTCTTGATGCAAACTCAAGGAGCAGATTAAATATAAAGGAGAAATGTCTTTACCAACCGGTCTGTGGGCCGTGTCTAGACATTCACCCGGGGGCCACTGTGCTTCTGAGCCCCTCCCCTCTCCTCTGGCTGTGGAGTGGTTCATGCTATCTGAGGAACGTGACCCAGCATTTACTCCCCTACCACCTGCAAGCCACAGTGATAGGGACTAGGGGCTCAGTCCTTGAGGAACCAGCATTCGAGCAGGGGAGGTATGACATAAGCACACAAGAGAGTAAATCAAGAAAATATATAAATTCCAAGTGAGTAGTATAGACAGTAAGAGCAGTAATTAAAAGGAGGAAGTGATCGCTGTGGGCTAGAAAAGACTTTGCGGAGGATGTTGCTTTTGAAAAATACCTCAGATTTAGATAAGGTGGAGGGCATAGGGGGCTTAGATGGAAGGGATGATATGGACAAAGGCAGAGGAACAAATGTGAGTGAACTATTGAGAGGCAACATAGAGGTACTGTGCTCGGGTACACACAGCCTGTTCACATACAGGTTTTTCACTTGATTTTCACAACAACTTTATGAGGTGAGAAGGAAGTTCTTCCATTGTAAAAATGAGAAAGCTGAGGTTTGTAAGATTAAGCAGGTTTCTTAAGGCTACAAGCTAGCCAGGGCTAAAATACAGATCTTCCAACTTTGAGGGCCATCACCCTTTCTCTGTGCGGCTCTACCAGAAATTCCTTTCATTTCCTAATGGTTGCTAGGGGTGAAGGGGTTTGTGGAAGGGAGGAAAGGTTGGCCAGAGAGAGGGCTGGAAGACTAGGAAATGAGTCATACAAAGTGAATGTCACCTCACCAGTGCTTTAAGGTTAAGGTGTTTTGGGCAAGGGCCCTGGGGTGAAAAATAAACATCAGAGACCATTATTTATTTAAGTCAGGTTCCCACTGAGTATCCATGGCTTAAAGCTACTGAATGTAGGGCTACATGGGAGAAGCTGCCACGCAGGGGCACAAGGGGAGGATGAGGTACTATATGATTATAGATGGTCTGAAGTTCTTAATTATGCACAAGGGGAGAAGAGAACTAGAGGGCTTTGAGGACTCTTGAAATCCTGCCATGTCAAGGTCTGTCCATGGATCTTGAATTCATGGCTAGGAATGAGATGAACACAATGGGGTCTATGCAGGGTTTTGAAGCTACAGAGCAGGTAATTATCAATGATCTAGTATCTGAGCAGTGGAACCTTAACAACCCCTTTCAATATATTTTAAATATGGGCTTGTCTTTAATTTAGAACAGAGGGTTCAGAATCATTAACAGTAAATCTCTTTCTCTTTTTCTTCTTCTTTTTTTTTTTTTTTTCTTTTTCTCTTTTTGAGGTACCAGGGTCAGGGATTGAACCCGGGACCTCATATGTGGGAAGCTGATGTGATTCAGTGGTTGAGCATCAGCTTCCCAGAGTTGTTTTTTTCATTTGTTTGTTTGTTATTTGTTTTTTTGTTTATAGGAAGCACCGAAAACCAAATCCATTTAGGAAGCAGGCACTCAACCTCTTGAGCCACATCTGCTTCCCCTCTTACCTCTGTTTTTGACTGTTTAGTATTTTCATTTAAACATTCATTTTATGTGTTTTAACCAGTGAGTTTATGAGCAAAGAACAGCCAGGAAGAAAAACCTAAAATATACCCAATGGAAATAAAACTCCAAGATTTGGGCTACCATCAAAACCTGAAGAAATATTTTCAAATGCAGTGTAGTTAATTAAAAGCAAAACAACCAAAAATATCATCACTTTTCTTTTTATACCCACCTTGAACCTTTTTGTTTTTTTTAAGGCTAAGAATGATTAAATGAATAAATTTGGAGGGATTTTATATTTTTCCCCTTGGTAAATTATATTTCTAAAATAAGCATTTCCTACCCACTGTGTCCATCCAAACAGGCATAGAAACACAAAATCAAATATACACTAGGTCATGTCTACTTAAAATAAATTATTATCTGAAAAAAAAAATTAGCCTAGAAAACCTTTGTTAATGTTCTACTCAAAGGCTGAATACTTTTTTTTTTTTTTTTTTAATTTTTATTTTTAAAGAAGCTTTAGATTACATAAATGGTACTGGAAATATAGGGGATTCCCTTATTTCCCCCCCCCCCCCCCACAAGAACACACACACACTTTTCCCCAGTAACATCTTTCATTAGTGTGGTACATTTGTTACAATTGATGACCATATATTGAAGCATTGCTACTAACCATGGTCTATAGTTTACATTATGGTTTACACTTTGTCCCCCACAATTTTATAGGTTTTGACAAAATGTATAATGTCCTATATCCATCACTGCAATGTCATGCAGAACAATTCCAATATCCCAGAAATGCCCCATGTTGCACCTATTCTTTCCTCTCTTTCCCCTTGGAACACATTTGAATCTCCTAGGCAGATAATATTTTTTCATTCATAGAGAATTCTTAGAAGAGAAAAACTGCAGACAGCAATACACACATTTCTTACAGAGAAAACTAAATAGCAAGATTAAACTGGGACCAGATTTATTAACCATTTCTGCTAAAGTATTTGGAAGAGATTAATAATATGGTGTCTTTCCCTCTGAAAATGCCAACTAATAGCCACAAACTGCAGAAATAGCTTATAAGTTTAGGCAGGTAAGTAGAAAACTGGCTAATAAATTTGAACATGGTCAAACGTAAGAAAGTATTTCAGGAAAAATAAAGAACCTTGTCTCTGAGCTTGGTGATGAATTAGCAAAGAGTGAATAGACAATATTCATTGCAGACCTCAGCCCTCGTGAGTTGTTTATGATCAAAGAGATCAACAAAGCCATGTTCATCATCAGTAGGGGCTAACAGAATAAAATTTCATGTCCTCTTACCTCCAAGGAGGACAACACGAAGCTCAACCACTCATGGAATATAGTACATAGTTCTGGTTTCAGAGTTGGAAAAAAATGGTGAAATTTAAAAAGACTCAGAAAAGGTAATTAAAATAATGAAATAAGTAAAGAAGTTTTTATATTAGGTTAGATAAAAACATTCAGACATCCTTAGAGAGAGGGTTCAAGAGGATCCTTAAGAAATATGGGTATCTCATTTTATCCAAAATAATGAAATATATTTTTTTCTAGATGACTGATGAATAAAACATCTCTTTCAACTTCTGTCTTTCCTCATTTACCCCAGAGGAAGTCAGGGATATGAAGTGAGAGTGGAAGAGAGGGAAACTAGGTAACAATACCAGGTCTGACTTGGAGAGAAGACTGGACTGAAAAATTAAAAATCTTCCTGTTAGAAAATTCCAGCATCAAAAGATACCTGCCATGAGCTCTGTACAAGCCCAAAATGTGACAATGAATATTTTCTTATATGAAAAACATAGGCCAAAAGACTATCATAAAAACTTTCTACAATGTTACCTAATAAAATTCTAAACCATAGAATGTTCCACAGTGCCAACGTGAAATAATGTAATAACCCCTGAATTCACAAATGTCCGATCTGCCAACAGGGAAAAGGCAGATCAAATGAAGGAAGGGAGCTATCATTTGTTGAGCACTTACTATATGTGGAGTATTCATGAAATGCTCACAACAGGCTTGCAAAATAAGTATTCCTGTGCAGAGTTCACAAGTGAGAGAACCAGGACACACAGAGACTAAGCAATGAAGGAAAACAGTGGAAGTGAGTAGGAAACTCTATGCTGTCTGGAGACATTAAAAAAAAAAAAAAAAAAAAAAGCCTTTCCAAAAGGCTTTTTTTTTTTGGCCCTAATTCTGCTGTTTGTCCAACAGAATAGTCTGTAGTTTAGGTATCAATCACTACCAGTCCTCTATTCCAAATCATCTCTTTTGACTTTGCCTCAATATGAAACTATGACTGTAAATTAATATTTGCTTGCCCTTCACCCACCTCCAGCTGATCACGGCTCCTAAGACTGAGAACAACATGTATGTGCAGCAGCGAGATGAATATCTAGAAAGTTTCTGCAAAATGGCCACCAGGAAAATCTCCGTGATCACCATCTTCGGCCCTGTCAACAACAGCACCATGAAAATCGATCACTTCCAGCTAGGTTCTCGTAAACATTTTTTATTGTACTATTTTCCTCATATCCAAGGTGGGGCGGAATCTATGGGAGAGGTCAGGTGGGGATGGGGGATCAAAAGGGGAATTCAGATGTCCTTACGGTATCCCATCCTAGGATTTTTCTGGTTTAAATTTTCAGCATTGTAAAATGAAAAATATCCAAGCTTTCTATGGTTTGAAAGTCAGTAAGATGAAAATGAAAGAAGTAATACAGTGCAGCGGGGAGGGGGACCAGGAACATGTTTAGACACCTCCTTCTAGATCCTGAGTCTCCTTGCTTCCCTCAGACTTTATGTTGCAGGTGACTCACAGACAGGGACTTGACAAGTTGTTGGGAGTGTTTGACTTCTGGCAAGGCTGGGGAGAGAATTAACCAGGGCTGAGAGAAGCTATTAAGCGAAATGAAAGGTCACCGAAAACATGGACTAAATTGCACCTACGTCCTTTTTGGGAAGTGGAAGAATTTGGCTGAATTTAGAGTGTTCATGATCTTTCATGTTAATGATACCTGTGAGACTCATGACTTGTACAGCTCAGCATTGAGCAGGTGAGATCTAACTCTTTACAGTTCTCATGGGATTAGTTAAGCCTCATAGTCAGGAGCCCAAAATATGACCCCCACACTTTCTTTATAATTATGACATTTCTACAACTCTTTATATTTTAAAAATCGTATTGCATTTATTCTCTGCATTTACTAGCTCACCCTCCCCTGAGATAGCTCCAAAGGAAAATAAATAGCATCCTACCTAATATCCCATCATAAATCATTGTGGATCGGTGATTGGACTGCCTGTCGAGGACAACTGGGCATTTATCTCTGAGTTGTGTATATGTTTGGGGAAGAGAGCAAGAAATGAAGGAGTGTCCTTAGCCAAAAGAACCACAACAAAAATTATTCACACAAACAAAAGACACAAGAGATTCTGGAATCACACTGAGAGGAGTTCAGATCTAGAGCCACAACTTACTAGTTGTGTGGCCGTGGGCAAGTCACTTCCCAAGTCTCAGCTTAGAGAATTTCACAGGCTATGGTCAGGACTTAATGAGAGGATGTATGCAAGGATTTGTCATAATAGGCACTCATCAGGTGAATGATATTATTGTCTATCATCATCAGCGCCATTTGATCTGAAAGACATCTGGAGATCAAAGAGCACTAACAAGGACTGAACAGCTATAATTGTAAAAGATGTAATTGCTTTCTCCTCATCACAGAATGTTAATACATGAATCTTCACATCTGTACTTCAGGGTCAGGCTACATTACTATTCCTGGAGATAAAATTGAAGCCCAAAAGACTTACACTAACTGGGATTCAAACCATTTGCCTTCTGGACTTGCAAATAGTAGATGAGCCAGTGAGCTTAATTATAATCCAGACATCTAGAGTGGAAGTAGATGTTCATTCCAATACAGAGACTGGTGCTGGCTGGTGATGAAAGTTGTCCTAGGCCAGGTGTTCCCAGTGTCAAATTCGTTACCCATCAACCCTTACACAAAATATCTTCATTTCTTATTTCAGAGAAGTTTGGAAAAATCATTACATCTTCCATTTCAACCATTATATCATCCTGTTATAAGCATCTGATGCTGCCTTGGCAAATTTTTAGCTTAACACTGCTATTTGCTAGACATCTGGATTCAATGTGAATGGTAGAGGAGCTAAGGTTTTCTTTTCTGCCTTATTGGAAACCAGGTATTGTAAATTGGGTGTTTGCCTCACCAAATGGAAGCCTGGACCCAGTTTTGGGGAGCCTTTTATTTTGTTCCTCATCTAATTCCTGGAAGGCCTGTTTCTCCTTGTGTCATGTCCCAGGTTACCCTTATGGGAAAGGCTGTAGCATTTTCAGCCAAGACTAGGAGTCAGCCTTGGGAAAATAAGAACTGGCATTAGCCATGGTCTCATTGAACCGAACTCCAACCTTGACTGATTTTCAGCTGGAAATTTGTCAGATGGCCTAACTTTTCTTTGAAAAATAAATCAAGCACTCACTGCTCTTCCAGACTTTACTGGGCCTTGAGAGCAGAGGCCCACATCCAACTACAACGTGGGCTATACTCACCAGCTGGTCCACTTTACTAAATGTATTTTGGACTTTGATGATAGAACCTACAAACATCAGGAGACTCATCTTAAGACTTAAGGCATTAGCCTAAAGAAAGTTGTTTTTGCTTGAGCAAATTCCAATGCAGAATAAGCCCATCTCATTTGGCCAGCATAGAGTATGTTATGTGAAAGTATTTTAAATGGCCTAACACAAAATGGCATTCTTAACTGTTAGTGGTATTTGAAATGTCAATCTAGGATCTGGATATTG
The DNA here is from genome assembly GCA_026826555.1 of Tolypeutes matacus. Lineage (NCBI taxonomy): Eukaryota > Metazoa > Chordata > Mammalia > Cingulata > Chlamyphoridae > Tolypeutes > Tolypeutes matacus. The sequence goes on along the minus strand of JAKSZT010053887.1, from coordinate 16,336,641 downwards.
GTGTGTGTATTAAGAGGATGGATGATAGGCAAAGTTTGTCCGATAGGAATAAGTTGTTGGCTAAAGATAATTTATTGAAGAATGGCACATGGGGTAAAGTACAACAAGAGTAATACAGAGATGAAAAATATGTTGACTCTGGTATTTGACTATCAAATTTTGAGGGCTAGACAACATTGGACATCTTAAGAGGCAAAGGAAATTATTTAATAGATTCTTTTGAAAGGAGGAGAGTTTGAGGGTAATTAAAAAGGGAAATAGAAAAATTGATGGAAGTGGAAGATGGCAACAGAGAAGTATTGATGCCTAACTTATATGAGTATGGAACTCACAGGCGAATTTGTTAAATAACTTTTTACAATAGAATACATTTCAGCTGTGGGTAGCCTAAAATACTTTTTTCTGTCTTTGTTTCAAGAGAATTGTTCTTTATTGGCAAGTCTCACAATCATCAGGGTCCGTAATAATCCAAAAATGCTGCTTTCCCTCATGAGTAGTCTTGAAAATCGACCCTTTGCCCTCAACTCCTCCCTTTCTTCTCTTGACTCTGACATCCTGAGCTGTGAGGAAAGGCTGGTTCAGGGATCAGATTTCCAGACACTGAGTATGGTATCCCTCTTTGTTTATTCAGTCTTTGATTCTCAATCACTCTGTGCCCTTGAGGCTAGAGAGCCTGTCTCCTAACTTGTTCAGTCATCCTATCCCACTGACTTTGTTGCCTCTAACATCAAACATACCTATGTCAAGATCAGAGCCTGACAAGCAAGATATGGAAATTAAATAAGTGTTGGAAGAAGGTAGGGGATGGGAGGATGAGCTCTTCCAATTGGCAATCATCAGAGAGGGTATTGTAAATATCATAGAATTCTGAAAAGTGGGTTGATTTAATGGAGGGGCCTTGAAAAATGAGTCGATTTTTTGGTAGGTGATTTTAAAGTATTTTTTGTTTTTATTTTATTTTTTGAAATAAATGATACATGTTCTGGATTCTGTAGCCACAGCTATATTAAAAGATATACACAGAGAGGACTTGCACCCACTCTTGACCCTTTACTCTGTTACTCCCTGCTTCCTATAGGCAATCATTTTTATGATTCCTTGCTTATTCACTTAGTGTTTCTTTAGGCAAATGTAAACACAAATAAATACAAACACATATATTCTCTATTTTAATACAAAATATAGCTTATTATACTTACCTTGCTTTTTTTTTACTTAATAATATTCCCTGGAGATCTTTCCAAATAAGTATATAGAGATCGTCCTCATTCTTTTTCAAGCCATTGAGAGATTGTACCATATTTTATTTAATCTGTCGCCTTGTCAGTGAACACTTGGGTTGTCTTCAATATTTTCCTATTATAAACAAATTTTTAAAATGTTAAATAATATTAATGTACAATTAATAACCTTGTACATATATCAATATGAATGTGAGTATATCCATAAGATAGAGTCTAAAAGGTAGAATGTCTACCACAAATGAATTTCTATTTCCCCAAACCTCCCCAATAGAGATTATGATCAAACTTTTGGATATATATGTATTTTTAACTTTTGGATATTTTTGACCAATCTGATATGTGAAAAGTGACATCTTTGTGCATGGTAGTGTTGGGTTGCATTTCTCTTTTAATGAATATTACTGAACCTCTTTTCATATGTGTAAGGACCATTTGTATTTCTTTTTCTGTGTTCTTTAACTATTTTTTTTTCTATTTTGTTGTAGGTTGTTAGTCTTTTTCATCGCAATTTATAGCACTCTTTATAAATTAGAATGAAAGTTTAGTCTTCCAGCACTTCTCCCCACTCCAAGATACTGAGTCATTAGTTTGGGTATGGGCTCCAGGAATCCATATTTTAAAAATATTGTTAGATGATTCACTGCTAGGTTTTGTTGAAAAGCAAAGATTGGGTGTAGCATAGAAGTAGAATAGAGGGTTAGAAATTTATTTTGGCAGTTGATTTTAGAAGATTTTTAATACTGGGACTAAGATTTTAAATTTATTTGATAAATCAAAGGAATTCACTAAAGATTTCTAAATTATATTTTTCAAATAACTTCTAAAGTTTGGTGAAGTCAGTGTGTAGCACAGAAGAGCATCAAGGCAGTTCACACTCTTCACTGACTGGACAAGTTGATTTCTCTAGGAACCAGGGAGAGCAGCATCCTTGTGATCAGGAATGGCCAGGTTAGACCTACCTGTGGATTCAGTCCAGTCACTCATCCCACAACGTTTTGGTAGGTAGGCAGGTGAACGGCTCATAGAATAAAATGGGGTCAAGCAGATCAAATGCAATCAAAGTTATTTGGATTTATCTGTTTCCAGTCAAAAGGAGAGTAAGTCCCATACCTAGAGGTAAAGTTTATACTAACTGTAACAACCTACTATAAACTATTCAGCAATCCTGGGATTATTCTTGAGATAAAAGCCATTCAACTTCTGCTAGAGTCTTTGCCTCCAGATTACCCAAAGAACAGCTGAGAGATATCTGACCTGTGTTGATTATTTAAATAGGATAATTATATTTTAAGTGTCTTAAAAATATGCTTTATTTAAAAAAACTAATATGTGAAAATCCAAATTTAGAAAATAAATATACATGGGTTTGTTTTTTTCAAATTACAGCCTGATTGGCTGCATTGCTGGCTCACAAACGTAAAGGAAAGTGTGAGGTTTTTGATTGTGGGTTTTCTACACAGACCTAGATTTTCTCACCTTGTTTAATCCATCCCTCTACCCTCTTTTTTCATGTAATATCTTTTTTTTATTACAGAATTTATGCATTTACAAACCAACCAAGTATAAAATACAGGATTCCCCTATACCACCCCATCACCAACACCTTACATTGGTGTGGAACATTTGTTACTAGTGAAGATATCACTTTTTAAAAATTATTGTACTATTTTTTTAACAAGGGTTACCTTTGTTACAATTGATGAAAGATTATTAAAATAGTTCTAGCTATCATCCATTATTTAATTAGGTATATTTTCCCCCATATACCACCTTATTATTACCACCTTGTATTAGTACCATGCATTTATTAAAATTCATAAAAGAACATTCTTCTACTTGAATTATTAACTATAGTCCATCATCTACAATAGGGTTCACTGTGTTGTGCAATCCTGTGCTTTATCCTTTTAATTTTTATTCTAGTAATATATACATCCTAAAGTTACCTCTTTTTAACAACTTTCACCTATATAGTTCACTGCTGTTGATTACACTCACAATAATGTGCTATCATCACCATCACCATTTCAAAACCTTTACCATCAGCCTAAATAGAAATTCTGTACAAGTTACGTATCAACTCCCTATCCTTTAACCCCAGTTATCTGCTGGTCATCTATATTCCAGATTCTAACTCTATGAGTTTGCTTATTATAATTTGTTCATAACAGTGAACTCATACAATATTTGTCCTTTTGTGTCTGGCTTATTTCACTCAACATAATGTCAAGTTCATCCATGTTGTTGCATGCATCAGGACTTCATTCCTTTTAACAACTGAATAATATTCAATTGTATGTATATAACATATTTTGTTTATCACCTCATTGGTTGATGGATACTTGAGTTGCTTCTGTCTTTTGGCAATTGGGAATAATGTCTCTGTTTGAGTCCCTGTTTTCTATTCTTTGGAGTATATACCTAGTAGTGGGGTTGCCAGATCAGATAGTAATTCTATGCTTAGAGTCCTGAGGAACTGCAAACTGTCTTCCATAGTAGCTGCACCATTTTACATTTCTACCAGCAGTGAAAGAGTGTTCCTATTTCTCTACACACACGCTCTCTAACACCTGTGGGTTTCTGTTTTAATAGTGGCTATCCTAATGGGTATGAAATGGTATCTCATTGTGGGTTTGATTAGCATTTCCCTAATAGCTAGTGATGTTGATCATTTTTTATATGCTTTTTGTATTTCCTCTTTGGAGAAATGTCCATTTATTAATTGTTTTTTTGTGTTTTTTTATTGATGAGTTGTAGGATTTCTTTATATATTCTGGATGCTAAACCCTTATCAGATATGTGGTTTCCAAATATTTTCTCCCATTGAGTAGGTTGTCATTTAATTTTAATGGCAAAATTGTTTGATGCACAAATGTTTTTAATTTTGATGAGGTACCATTTATCTATGTTTTCTTTCATTACTTGTGCTTTTTGTGTGAAGTCAAAGAAACCATTGTCTACCACAAGATCTGGAAGATGCTTCCCACTTTCTTCTAGGAGTTTTATAATCCTGGTTCTTATATTTAAGACTTTGATCCATCTTGAGTTCATTTTTGTATAGGGCTTGAGATACAGATCCTCTTTCATTCTTTTGGATATGGATATTCAGTTCTCCCAGCACCATTTGTTGAAAAGACTATTCTTTCCTGATTGAGTAGACTTGGCAGCTTTGTCAAAATCAATTGGCCATAGATGTGAGGGTCTATTTCTGAATTCTCAATTAGATTCCATTGGTCAATATATCTATCCTATGCCAGTACAATGCTGTTTTGACCACTGTGGCTTTGTAATATGTTTTAAAGTCAGGAAGTGTGAGTCCTCCAACTTCATTCATCTTTTTCAAGATGCTTTTGGCTGTTTGGGGCCCCTTACACTTCTAAAAAATTTGATAATTGGCTTTTCCATTTCTTCAAAGTAGGCTGTTAGAATTTTTATTGAGATTGAGTTGGATATGTAAATCAATTTAGGTAGAATTTTGACATCTAAGTGATATTTAGTCTTCCAATCCACAGACACGTAATGTCCTTCCATTTATTTAGGTATTCTTTGATTTCTTTTCACAATGTTTTATAGTGTTCTGTGTACAAGTCTTTTACATCCTTGGTTAAATTTATTCCTAGATATTTGATTCCTTTAGTTGCTATTGTAAATGGAACTTTAAAAATTGATTTCCTACTCAGATTGCTCATTACTAGTATGTAGAAACACTCCTGATTTTTGCATGTTGATATTGTTTCCTGTCACTTTGCTGTTTTCATTTATTAGTTCTAGTAGCTTTATTGTAGATTTTTTCAGGGCTTTCTATGTATAGGATTATGTCATCTGCAAATAGTGAAAGTTTTACTTCTTCCTTTCCAATTTGAATGCTTTTATTTCTTTTCTTGCCTAACTGCTCAGGCTAGAACTTCCAACACAATATTGAGTAACAGTGGTGAAAGTTATTCCAGATCTTAGAGGGAAAGCTTTCAGTCTTTCACCATTGAGTACAATGTTAGCTATGGGGTTTTCATACATGCATTTTATCATGTTGAGGAAGTTTCCTCCCTGAAGAATTTTTGCTTCTAAGTCCTACAGCCTTTGATGAGGACTAGAAAGCTTTGGCAGAACTTGGATAAATTGAACAAGAAGCTGCAAACTCTATGTTGCTTTTTCATCCTGAAGGGTATCTCTTGTTCATCAGCCCTGATTTAGACAGAATGCAGAGTGTAACAGAGACCTGTGTCAGGAGCAGACAGCTGGAGATAGGAGCTGGTCTCACACCATATTCTTTCCCTCAGAAAGTAGCATGTCTTGCTGTAGAGTTGTCCCCATCCAAGTTAGGTCCAGCATTGATCAGAGCATTCATTGTTTTTCTTTGACAGATTCTTCCTACTCAAATGAAGAAATATCTTCATTTGGGATGAAGATATTTTTGTGGTCTGAAAGTACAAAAAATTTTTTTTAATGTTTGGTTGAAACATTTCAGAAAATATTTTGGTTGAAAGGAGAAACCAGACTGTGCAATTGGTTTCTTGCCATATCTTACTAGGACACATTTGGCTTAAATTTTGGTCCTAGGTTCTCTCTATACCTTGAGTGTGAGGTATTTTGTTATAATAGAGAGAGCATTGGACAGCAGTGAGGTTGTGTTACCTGAGTCCTAACCTTCACTGTTTATTAACTTGCAGTGTAAACTTTTATGTAAGTCACTCCCCTACTTTCAGTCTGTCACAGGTTCAGTTTCCTGGGAAACAGACTCTGAGACTCTCATATTTGCATACAGGACATTAGTGGGGAAACAATACCTATGAGGAATGAAGGATGCAAGATTGGATAGAGGGAGAACTTGAACTGCTATGCATTGCAACAAGGCCTCAGTCAATCCTATTTTGTGCCTCCAGAGTGTCCCACTTTGAGGCAAGGGGACCAGCTTTGATATCTGTCACCTCTCCCCACTATACCAACCCTTGAATGTATATTTTCCTGTGCCCCAGGAGAGATCTGACCTGGGGAAAGGCAACTCCCTTCATTGAGAGTAATTCTCAGAGAAGAACTCCCACTGCTAACACTAATACCAGCTGGGAAAATGAGTGCCTTAATCCTGAAAAAAGGATTTGAGCAGTATACCACACTATAGATCCTTAGTTTCATCATAAATAAACTGACTGCCTTTCTATTGGTCCAGCTAATATTTGTGTCAGTTATCTATTGCCACAGTGAGGCTGTGTAACAAAGAGCCATAAACCACAGTGGCATATAAAAATAAATATTTATTTAATCACAAGCCTGTGAGATTAAGCTAATCTGGGCCGGCCTTGGCTAGGCTTGCTCATGCATCAGCAGTCAGTTGTAGGTTGGCTACATGGGTCTGCTAATCTTAGCTGGGCTGTGTACATGGCTGTTGGCTGATATAAGATAGCCTTGGCTGGGATGACTCAGATAACTTAGCTTGACTTATCCTCTATCAGAATAGCATAAGCATGTTCTCATGGTGATGGCAGAGGCAAGAACAATCCCCATTGTGCAAGCCCATTTCTAGCCTCTGCTTCCGTCTCTTGTGCTAACATTCCATTGGCCAAAGCAAATTGCATAGATGAGCTCGGAATCAAGAGGTAGGATAGTTCAACCCATTTACCCCAACAGGGGGCTGCAGAGTTATTAAACTAAAGGCATAGTTAAGGGGAAGGGTGAAGAATTGGGACCATTTTTTAAAATCTCCTGCAATGTACACCTTCCTTTCATCTCAGCCATTCAATGGTTTTTGTGACTTCATAAATTAGGTAATGCTAATTATCTGATTTTGGTTCTAACCAGGAACTTGAATTCCCCGAGGTCAGGGATCATGTCTTACCTCTGAATCCTGCATCCAGCACAGAATCTGACCAGAAAATTAGCACTAAATATTTTGTTGAGTGAGTAAACTCAAAAATGAATGTATATTAGGAGTTAAACATAGTAATTCCTAGGACAAGATAAAATCTGGTTTGTAAAGTCTTGGAATCAGAATATTAATTGTTAAGGGCTTTTAAAAATTCAGTTTTTAAATTGATACCATTTTTTATTATTGTCTTTATCATAATCATTATTATTAAGTACAAAGTAAAATATGCTTCTTGTTATAATTTAAATAATATAGATATGGGTAGAGTAAACAGTGAAAGTTTCCACCTCACCTCTTCCCCACTGCCATCCCAATCTCCAGAGGCAACCGTTGTTATCAGCTGTGTTTCCTTTCAGACCTGTTCCTAAGCACATACCCCTATGGATGTATTTTCTTTTTTCTTTATTTCTTTTTAACAAAGAGTAAAGCCATATTGTGCACTTTATTCTACATCTTGCTTTTTATACTCAAATAGGTATCGGGAAAAAACATGAATCTAGCAATTCTTTTTTTTTTTTTTTTTAGGAGGTGCAGGGAATTGAACCCGGGCATTCAGTCACTGAGCTACACTGCGTCTGTAATAATTCTTTTAAATTAACTTGTATTTTATTAATAACAACCAAAATTTGCATTTGAAAAAGGAGTTTATATATGTATGAGGGATTATTTCACAGATAAAAGTTTACATAGGCTGAGGGAAACACTGTAACCCAAATGGAAGGGAAAAAGTAAATACAGCTGTCCTTGGAAATGTTAAATTACTTTCCAGACATAGAATTTGGCATGTAAAGTCACAGTTACCTTAATTTCCATGCTTCTCAGTAATTCAGCAACACCTTCAGGAACCATTCTGAATTATAATGACTGAATTATAGGGCCTGATGTTTGAAAAAGTAATAGTGGTTAAAAGCTTCCACAAATTCACTTACAATAGTTTAAAAGACTTGTATTATGAATAGCCTGACTTCATTTGGAGCCAAAATGATCCTGTGCCTAGGTCTGAGCAAAGACTTTTTAATTTTTCTCCATAGCAATAACAAGGTTTACTGAATTTCACAGAGAATTCTATAATAGAAAAGAGGAACAGACACAGATTTTAGACTCTGAATTGTGTTTAATGGAAATAAGAAAGCTTACGTAAAGTATCTGGGTCCAATTCCCTGGTGAGTTGAGGTGCTGACTGATTCCTTGGGTGAGTTAGCAGTTGTCTTCCAAGGATGACTTAGCAGTCTTCACTCTCAGATTGCTCCTTCTGACTCACACTCACCAGGGTGAGCAGAGAGGAGGACCTCAATTATCTTCAGAAGAGTGGCTTTCAAAATTAGTTTATTCATTTATTTCTATATTTATTCATGTTGGAACTTTTTGTTCAAACAAAATGTTAGTCAAATATGTAAGTCATGACAGCTGGTCTGATTAAAGCAGGTGGAAACCCCGAGGCTCTACCCACTCACCTCCCACCCATTTCTATCTTGCTACATCCAAACTTATCACGTTTCATTTGCCTTAAGATAATGAAAAACCCATGCGAGTGGTGGATGATGAGGACTTGGTAGACCAGCATCTCATCAGTGAGCTGAGGAAAGAGTATGGCATGACCTACAATGACTTCTTCATGGTGCTGACAGACATGGACCTGAGAGTAAAGGTACCGGTCTTGCTCTGGATGGTGGGTTTTCCATTCCTTAGTAATTGTGACCCTGATTTTTTTCTGGCAATGAGTATATTAGACACATGAGTAAGTTTCATAAATTATTTCATAAACTGGAAGGTTTAGAAATGGCCCAAATATTCCCAGTTGTCCTCCAGAATTCATGACCAGAAATGTGGTCCAAGTAAAAGATTGGTGTTTTAATTTCTTCGCTGCTAAAGCAAATGCCATGCAATGGGTTGGGTTAAACAGTGGGAATTTATTGGTTCAGAATTTTGATGCTAGGAGAAGTCCAAAATAAAGGCATCATCAAGGTGATGCTTTCTCCCAGAAGACTTTGGTGTTCTAGGGCTGGCTGCTGGTGGTCCTTGGTCCTTGGCTGTTCTGTCACATATCAATGAACATAGCAGCCCCTCCTTGCTTCTTTCTCTTCTGGGTTCTATTGGCTTTCAGCTTTTTCCCATGGCTTTCTCCTCTATGTGTTTAAATTTCCTTCTGCTTATAAAAGACTTAGTGATAGAATTAAGACCCATCCTAATTAAGACCCGTCCTGGGCCACAGCTTAACCAAAGTAACCTCAACAAAGGGTTCTTTTGCAAGGGTTCATGTCCACAGGAATGGATTGTTTAAGATCATGCTTTTCTGGGGTACATAGCTCCAAACCACCACAATTGGGTTTGACCAATTTCCCATGGTCCTGCTACTTGACTCAAACTAAATTCTTCTCTAATATTAACATTGTATATACAGTACTTATTGCGCAGCTATGATATGCCAGGCTCTGGAGATAAAAGGTGAAAAGTATTTGGCCTCTGCCTTCAAGAAACCCACAGCATGCTTTGGAAAATCCTATAAGTTTCTTCCTGATCCAATATGGACAAGGACTGTAGGGTTTTATACATACTCTTTTCCTTTGCTTAGGGAAAACGGTTCTGAATCATGAAAAACGGTCATGTAGTCATAATAATAATACCAACAAAAATAGCTGTCTTTTTTGAGTGGCTTCCATGTGCCAGGCACTCTGCTCAACCACTTATGTGCTTCTCTCAAACCTGTAAGATAAATATTAGTATTATCTTTGTTTCATGGAGGAATAAACAGAGGCCCAGAGTGGTTAAATAACTTGTCCAAGTTCAATCAGTTAGCATTTTATTTTCAACTCACATAGGCTGGCTCCAGAGCCTGCTGTCTTAACTGTTCTAGCACACTGATAGTATGCCATACTCACAAGAGAGTCTTTAGAAGAAAGGTTGCCTGGGCTATTCTACTTGTAGAATTTTTCGGGATGTGGAAAGAGAGTCCTTTATTAATTTATTCAGCACTCAATGTAGCTGTATCTCTAATATGAGATGTTGTGCTAGATGATCTCTAAGGTCCCTGCCAGCTCTAATATTCTATGATTCGTTGCATTCTCATTGGGGTGCAGCTCCAAGCTATGTCCACCTTGCCCTCTAGTTTGTGGTGGTTTTGTTCAGCCCTGGAATTCATTTCAGATTGTTGTTCTAAGTCCAGGCAGCTATGATCCAGGAAACTGAATTTCACTGTCCTTAAGTTGGATGCCAACTTGTTTCTGAGAATGTGCAAGCACATGCAACTAACTTTAACTGACACTCACTTACTGAAATACTCTCTGGGCATCAAGAAGAATTCATGTAGACTCTTGATGACCACAGGACAGACCTCCTTATAGTGGCAAATTACTGTTTTTGCTCTGGTCAAATATTTGGGTGTGTCCTGTGTTTGATTCAGTGTTTCTCACTGCCTCATAAGGTGTGTAGTGAACAGGAACCAGCTTAGTCCCACAAGTAGAGAAGTGAATCTAGAATATGGCTGGTGAAGAAAATATGGGCCCTTTTAAATGAAAGGAGCAGAGTTAAGAAGAAATCCTCATGAAATGGGAAGTGACAATTGTTTCATGGATTCAGAACCTCAAAACATTAGCAGAAGCTACTAATGCAGGAGAGGCTTATAAATCTAGGCTATGATTTTTGAGATTTCCACAGAGTGCCTGTATTAGTCAGCCAAAGGGGTGCTGATGCAAAATACCAGAAATCTGTTTGCTTTTTAAAAAGGGCATTTATTTGGGGTAGAAGCTTACAGTTACCAGGCCATAAAGCATAAGTTACTTCCCTCACCAAAGTCTGTTGCCATGTGTTGGAGCAAGATGGCTGCTGTTCTCTGTGAGGGTTCAGCCTTCCTCTTCAGGCTCTGTGATCCCAGGTCCTTCTGATCACAGCTGTAGGATGGTATAAGGCTCATCTCTCTCCCCATGGCTCGTTTCTTCCCAGGCTCAGCTGCTCTGGTCTCTCCACAAGGTCAGTTTTAGACTATCAGGCTCTCTCTCTAACCAGGGCCTCTGCCATATCTATGGAGCCATCTCTATTCCTCTGTGTTCTTCTCCTGTGTGTTTACTTCCCAAGGCTCCAGCATCAAAAATCAAAACTCTCTCCTCTGTCGTGTCGTTTACACGTTGTACTGATGTGGCCGATTCAAAACCCCAATCTTAATTTAATCAAGTAAAAGTGAAACCTCTGAATCTAATACAATCAAATATGCCCAAAGGAATGGATCAGTTTACAAACATAATCCAATATCTATTTTTGGAATTCATAAACAATTTCAAACTCCTACAGTGCCCCTGAGTTCTCCCAGATTCTCTATCTTCTGAAGAGAGGGGAGAAACTCATTTATACATTATATAACATATATTCTTTCTTAAACAGCAATACTATGAGGTGCCTATAGCAATGAAGTCTGTGTTCGATCTGATCGATACTTTCCAGTCCCGAATCAAAGACATGGAGAAGCAGAAGAGGGAGGGCATTGTTTGCAAGGAGGACAAGAAGCAGTCCCTGGAGAACTTCCTATCCAGGTATGTCACCATTGGGCTCCCTGAGAAGGCAGGAAGGATATGTTCTGGGTAAGAGAATGGAAACACCCAAGATACAAAGCCACATATGTTTGCAGAGAGCAGTTTTTTCCTGGAGAGCATTGGTCTGTTTCACAGCATGCTGGCAACCAGGCTTCATCTCATCCTGTAGGAAGTAGCTCTGGGCAGCAGGCTAGTGGGGTTAACTTCTAGGCTTGACTTGATTTGGTGATCTTGGGTGGATCCTTCTTTCTCTTCTGATCCTTGGTTTTGGCAAAAAAAAAAATACAGAATTCTGACCTTGCATGAGGGTTGATTTATTCAGTCACTGAATTTGGAGAGATTTGTATACAGCATTTTTTTTTTTTTCTAAATCTATGTTATTTTTTTATTATGGGTAAAAATCAAAATTCTCACAATACATACAAACATTTGTAAAATGATATATAAATATATATGCATATATGTGTATTTGCTTACAAAAATGTTATTTTTTTATATATATATATACATATATTTTAAGAGGTGCTTAGATTACCCAAAATATTACACGGAACCCACTCGGATTCCCATGTTGCCCACCTCCCACACCTCCCACCACATCCAACACAAACATCTCCCATAGTGTGGCCCACCAACCTCAATGAACCTACACCTCCTGGAGCCTTGCCACCAACCATAGACCACAGTTCACACTGTAGACCACACTCTCTCCCACTCAGTTCTGAGTGGTGTGTGCTGATTTAAAATGGCCTACATCCATTGCCACAACAGTACTCAGGACAACCTCCAACTCCCAAAGAAGCCCCTGTATTTCAACTGC
>JAKSZT010053887.1:16237771-16323794 GCA_026826555.1 Tolypeutes matacus | reverse complement strand
CCTACCTATGTGCCAGGTGTGCATGAAATCTAGGTGGAGCTGCAACTCCTACCCTACAGCTCAATGGACTCATCCAAGTCACCTGGTGAGGAGACAACGATGGGAAATGGCCATCCCAGGGAATGTATACAGCATTTTAATTTTACTAGTTCCAAACAGGGTTTGGCACATTGTTCTTCATTTTCTGCTTCCTTTCAACTCTGCATGGAACAACAAAAACCCAACTAGGACCTCAAAAGGAAAAAACCTCTTGACCCTGCTCCGTGATTTTTTTGGAGAGTGTGGTTTATTGAAAGCCACTTTATAGTAACCCCAGTGCTAGCAGGAAAGGAGCATACCCAGAGAAAAGTATCAAATAATCACTCTACTTTCCTCTCTTCTCCATTCCTCCCACATGTTGGGTCATAATTCTACAGGACCTTAGGAGAAGCAAAACTGGGGATGGTCCAACAGCAACAGATAAATTCACAGAGGCCTCAGTGTAAACACCACCCAGACTATGCTGTGAAGCTAAGGGGCTTTCCAAATGAAGCAAGCATTTGCTTGGAGGCTCATTGCTAAATGTGTATCACTTTAGGCAGAACTTCCTTAAGTCCTTAAAAGCACATTCTCCGTATGTGAGTCAGAGTCAAGAATTGAACGTTACTAAGCAGATAGTTTTAATTCTTAGATTCAGGAGGCTGCGTCTCTTAGCCGAAAGCATTGTGATATGTAAAGCACATGAGATTTATCGTTGGTTCCAGTTTTGGATATGTGACTTCTTAGCTGTGTTAACCCTGAGGTTTTCAATTAACCTATCTTAAAAATCTCTCACCTATCAAATGGAAATAGTGATAGCAAGTAGCCCTACATCCACACCAGGGTTGCTATGATCAGCGTGTGTGTTCTTATCTCTGTTGCTAAGCACTTCACCTTCATTCCCTGGTTTAATCCTCACAACAATCCCATGATGTAAATACTGTAACTATTGTCATATCACAGACCAGACAATTGAGGTTTTTTGGAGATTAAGTAACTTTCTCACACCAGTGCTAGGACTCAATGGTCGCTAGACAATCTAACTCCCAAAGTCCACCTTCATATCTTGTGCTCTTTTGAAAATAAAATGGGAATTAGTTTAGTCCCAACCCAAAGGGCTGAGTTTGAAGTGAAGGGAAATTCTCTTACAGCCACAAGATTTCAGTGCTGAAAGGAACCTGAGGTTCTTTCTCCATCCAACCTCTCAGTGCAGTCCAGAATGGGAATGAAAGGCGCATGCTTCCTAAGGACTGAAAGCAGAACTCAGCCTTGAGGCCGCCATCCTAGCTGAGAAAGGGCTCCAGGACTCCACCAGGCAGATGCCTCTTTGATCTACCCAGGGGGACACTGAAACATCAACTTCTGATCCTCCAAATGGCATTGACTTAAGATATTGATGCTAAGAGCTCTTTGTTTCTTTGTAGTCCTTGAGGTATTTTTCTTTTTTTTAAGGCAGAAAAGATTTATTTGTAAGCTTACTTTTGATTTTAATAATTATGTTAACTATATTAAAGCTATAAATTAAAAACCATAGTTTTAAACTTTTAAGTTCAGCTTATAAATACCATTATTCTATTTATAATCTAGCAAAGTTTAGCTATCATTCTTTTAAGGTTTATTTATTTATTTATTTATTTATTTATATTTATTTTTTTATTTATCTCCCCCTTCCCCCAGATGGTTCTCTCATCTGTCTGCTCATTGTTTTTGCTTTCCTTCTCCATGAGGCACCAGGAACCGAACCTGAGGCCTCCCACATGGGAGGAGAGTGACCAAAGGCCTGAGCCACATCTGCTCCCCATGGGCTGCAACGTTGGCTGGCTTGTGGCATCTGCTCGTTGCAGCAGGGGCAGTGTCTAGCTTGTTGCAACAGGTTCAGGCATCTGCTCGTCTTCTTTAGGAGGCACCGTGACCTGAACCTGGGACCTCCCATGTGGTAGGCAGGTGCTCAACTGGTTGAGCCACATCCACTTCCCTAGCTATCAATTTTAAGGAGGCTAGAACCATGTTTGATCTTGCTTACAAACTTAGTAATTAAATAACTTCATTTCAAACAGCAATTGTGCATTTACATATTTCAACTTTAAATAAATACACAAAACCTTTCTGAGTACTTAAGTAATCCATAAATTCAATAAGCAAATCTTATACAGTGAATCTAAAGCTCTCTTAAATCTTCCAATAACTGCATAATCTTGGAAAGATTTCAACTAAAAACCACGTCTAACCCAATTATTCAATTATACATTTTAATTTTGAGTTTCAAGATAGTCATTCCATTAGGCCAAATTTTAAGTTTCACAAGAACATAAAACTAGTTAGAATTCTTCCTAAGAATATTTATGATTACTTTGGTTTTGATTCTTTGAAAACTGTCTCTTACTTATTCTAAATCTTCCCAGGACTAAACAATTCATACTCACTTAAGAGAGGCAATCACCATCTCAGTAAACTGAGTTTGCCCATCCTGTAAAGAAAACAGTTACCATTCAGTTAATTAATGTTACTTAAAATCAAGGATTCCGGTCAGCCATGTGACTTGGAGCTACAGACATCTAGAAGAATTCTGCTCACCATATCCAGGAGGAGACCCTTTTATACTCACTACGTCATGGGTTTGAAAACTTGAAAGGGAAAGCTCATATTATCTCAGTCATTTCCATTCATAAAAGCCTGCAATTCTCATCCAGTTTGATCACTGGTTTGAATTTGGCATTTCTTTGATTCTTAAGACATGCATACATATTTTTTATCTAAAGTCCTTTAAACTAGATAGTGTCCTAAAATTTGTAAATATATTTTTATTCTAATGATAAAGACCTTTGGTCTGATGGTCTCTTATATGAATTACCTGTTTCAGAAACATAATTCTCTTATGGATATTTGGAATCATATATGATTAAAATTTGAATGTCTCCTGGCTCTGCCTGACTTGTGGTCATAACTCATGAAATGATTCTGCTGACAATTAAAATTAATCTTAAGAAACACTTTGAAATAGTGTATTGCTTAAAGGCATGAGTAAGACAGTCCTGACTTTGATTTCTGGCTTCTCTATTAGCTGTGTGGCCTTGGGGTAATTACTTAACCTTTCTGGGTTTCTTTTTTTTTTTTCATTTGCAAAATGGAGATAAGTGACTGTATTTATGAGATTGTTGTGAAAGGAAAATTCAATACTAAAAGTAATGTGCTTAGCCCAGGACCTAATACATAGTAAGTAATTAGCAAATGTTAGTTAGTGTATTAGGGCAGTTATTCAAGTTATTCAGATCCTAGTTAGAGAACTTTGTCATCAAGGGAGAGGTAAGAGAAGGAATCTTAAACACCCTAGAACTGAAATTCAGGCCAAGAGAAATGTAAAAATAGAAAAAAACTTTTAAAAGTTCTATGAATAAGCTCGTATCCAAATGGGAATTTTCCTTCAAAGCTGCTGAGTTGTTGGTTGGGTCTGTAACAGCCTGGTTTCAGCTGACCAGACCCTGAAGCCAGTCTGGGTTTCAGGGACACTCATTTGCTTCAGGCTATAATTACCTTTCCCTGAGACAGAAGCCCCAAAGAATGTTATCAAATGCCTACTGATTTGGGAATTCCAGTTAAGAAAAGCAAACACATGCGTAACGTGTAGAATTTTTCTTTACTGAGAAGCTAAAATGACAGAAAAGTGATTTGTCCAAAATATGGATCTGGGTCACATTCACATCTCTTGTCACATCCTATGGAAGTGTTTTCCTCTAGTGTCGTGAGCTAGGGCCTTGTATCTTGATGTGAAGGTCTCAGGGAGAAAGAATTCTTACTTATGGGAAATGACCTTCTCTCAGTTGTGTCTGCGACAGGGAGTCTCACATCCCATCCCACTCCAATCAGGACTGCATTCAGTGGTGCACACAGGTAAACAAGCCAAAATATACCTCACCCAAAATAGCTCCCTCTGGACACCCTACAGCTCTGTGTGAGGCCAGGAAGCCTGGGCTGGTTTGGATGCTGGTGGACCAATGCGGGTATGGCATGCCTCCCAAGGAAGCAAGGCAAAGCACAGGAGACTTGTGATCCGACAGCAGTCACTGTTCCTTTCCCAAGAAACCTCGGACAGTCTCAGACTGTCATGCCAAACACATTCATCTCCCTAGCCTCAGTGTGATTTTAGTTTTTCTTTCCCTTTGAAGAAAAACAAGAAAGAAAAACAAGCCAAGGAAGTGAATATAATGTCACTGTAAGCAATTCTTGGCTAGCCTTGTGACAGGCATCCATTTCGAGGTTGTATTTCATCAGACTATCATTTTCTCTTGTTCACCCAAACCACTGTTCCCTCAAGAGGCCCATTTTCTTTGGGGTTGAAAACTCTCATGTTCTCTGAGGCTAGAAGGAGAACAGGGAGAAAAGCCACGAATAGTCAATTGGCTTCCAACTCAGTGAGCACACTAACTAACCCTGTGGCCTCCTGTCACCAAAGGCAGAAAGCAAAAACCCCTCCTCAGTGATTGTGAAGTTTGAGATACCATTGCCCACTGGATACATACCCTCCTTTCTTCATACCCTCTTGGAGACCCTGACAGCAGCAGACAAACATCAGCATCCCTGAAGGTGGTAGACTAGGGAAGACAAAGCTCTTCATCTAGAAGCCTGAGACTAACATCTACATTGTCCATGTCCATGCCATCATATGGATACCTTACTTTGATAGGTTTTAGAGTTTAATTCTTATAACAGTAGATTTTGCTGTTTTTGTTTCTGGAGAAAAGAAAAAACTGAGACTTAGGTGAACTGAATGACATACTCAAGGACACCCTAAATTTATCAGTGGCAAAATTTGTCCTTGTTTCCTGGCTGCAAGACAAAAGCACTTTCTACTATTCTACCATTCTGGAGCTGTAGGAGCACAAATCAAATTTATCAGATACTCTAAAAACCAATGGCTCTAGGTTTAGCCTCACTCCATTTCAAAGAGATGCTAAATAAGAGTTAATTCTTACTGATGATTATAAGGTACATTTTAGAACCTAAATTTGGCTTTGAAAGAACCACTGGCTCTTGAAGAAGGTACATAGGAATCCTCTTTGACCCTTTGAGCCACTCTCCCATTACCTTCTTTCTGTTACTGCCATCTCCTTAAAATTCAGTTCTCTTTTTCTACTCTATTTCCTGTCCATTTTTCATTTCTTAGCTTCCTCCAAACCCTGGTAGGGAACTCTACTAGAACTTGAATTCTCTTCAGTTCTCTTCTGGTTCCTTATTTCTGTTGCCCCAGTTTAAGATACAGCTTTGGCCAGTCTTCATTGCATCTGAGAGCTGTACCTCTCCCCAAGTGACCTCATCAGGCATGGTGACCACAGACTCATGCCTCACATGTCACACAAACGCAAAAGTAGGCAAGACTATGAAGTTACAACAGAAAAATTCTTTCAGGAAGTGTGGTAATGCAGTTTAATGGGTTTGAGAAGCTATGGAAGATTTCCAAGGGTCAATCATTTTTATTCTGGGCATGGGAGGAAAACAGGCAGCCAAAGTTACTGTGCTTTCTTACACTGGCCATATTCAAACTATTGTTTGAAGCTGTTAAAGTGGCCTTCTGCTTGTTTTCCAGGTTCCGATGGAGGAGGCGGTTGCTGGTGATCTCTGCTCCTAATGATGAAGACTGGGCCTATTCACAGCAGCTCTCTGCCCTCAGTGGTCAGGCATGCAATTTTGGTGAGTGGGAAGCCACGTCATGACTGTTTCACCCATACCACTCATGTCCTGGTCAATTCTAAAATGGAACATAAAAGGTTATATTATCCAAATATTCCCGAGTCCCGTCTGAAGATTCCCAGACATAGACTCAATTATATTGAGTATAAAGTTGCTTTCAGCCTTGAGCCTTAGTCAACTGGGCATATATATATTTTTGCAATATTCTCCCCTCTCAGCTTTCATTGAGGTATTTGAAAATATCTGCTGCTTTAATTTTAGTCATTTGTATTATTTGTCCTCTTTATTTTTCAAGGCTTGTCTCAAGATCATAAAAGCGTTCCATTTTATTCACTTAGGTATCAGATTAAATGTCTCTTACAAAATAGAAATGATTTGGGGAATTAATATATTAATTAAAGTACCCTAAACTATATTATCATGACTTTAAAAAGATTTTAATCCGTAAGTGGGCAACAAGAAGATAGCAAGATCTGATCTTACTTTTAAGACAAACAGGTCAAAAGGAAATACAATTTACTAATTTTTTGTTGACTTGTTCAGCATTTTGAAAACTAATGTATGCTTTATTTACCAAACATTACTATACTAGTGGCCTTGAAAGAACTAGCATGGTTTTGAATATGGATATATAGAAAGGAAAATGTACAGTACATAAAACTTATTACTAAGTTCAGTGGTGAACCAAGGAGGTTTTAAAATCCAATTTTAAAAGTGGAAATTACAACTGAAATCTAATGTCAGATATGCTTCTGCAGTGGGAGAATTTTGATAGTCACTGGAGGAAAAAAATGTAGCTAAGGTCACGGATTTTAAAAATTCATGACTAGAACATAGATGAATTGGCATTATTTTGATCCTTCTGTTAGGAAGAAGAATCATCTATTAGTTATATAAAAATGTGCTAGATTAAAAAAAAAAAAACTGTGTGTGTGTGAGTAAATTTTGTAAAGCATTAACAAAGCCTGGGTAAATTATAAATACATTTCAATTTTAGGATACAAAACAACAACCTAAATGAGGGCAGAAAACAAACTATTAACAGTAAGAATTAGAAAATGTGTTACTATTTATTTATACTTATATTATCAAGATTAATAATTTAAGACCTATGTCAACATATGTAAGATTCAATTATGCTAGTATTCTCAGGGATATTTTAAATTATTTATAGTAATCAATGGTGTAAATAAGAAAGAAATTCTTAGCACAGTTAATTACTCTTCACAATAAGATTATAAATAAAATCGTGGCTTGTTAATTTTCTAAAGCTCTCTTTTGGAGCAGTTATTAGATGATGTTTCATTTTTAATCTCTGCATGCAGCCCCTGTATTATATCAATGTAAGCAAACCCTTTTGTAATAGACAGGAAATGTTAAAAAGTCATGTTTTCCAGGAATAATTAAATTCGTGGTCTTCTCTTTTAAAAACATGACTTGCCAAAATTTAGAAAAGAATATTTCACTTTTCTGCAAGAAGAGTAAAGGCAAAAAACTTTTCTTTTGAATAGCATTTTATAGATTTCTGGATTTTAGCTCCTCCTTTAAAGGAGCCCTCCCATGGCAACTTTCAGTTTTCTCCCCTGGACAATAAACACATCAATATTCACATTATTAGTTCCAAGTTATTACCCTGATTAGGCTGGAATTTTGTCTAAAACCATGAAATCTTGATAATGATGATTTGACAGCCCCCTAGTCCTATTTTCTTTCTCCTGAACCTTTTCATGTGTGCTTCATCTTCAAAAGAATTCCAACAAGCTACCAAGGCATGACCTTCCCTCCTTTCCTGAAACTTTAGCTGAGGATATGAAAGCAAGATGTGCTTGCCTAACCCTTTCCCCTTTGAATCTCCTAAATAAGCTGTAAGAACCTGCCCTTTAAGCCAACTAACTTTTGTGCATAGTAGCCAAAACAATTTCTTTAACAATGACAATGGATGGAATCTGTAGTCTTTTCTCTGAGAGAAAGTTTGTTATCCATAAAAGCTGACTTTTTTCAGAATGCTAATCAGCTTATAACAGCCGATATTTTAATGTTCCATAGACTTCATTTTTGTTGTTATTTAATAGCATGAGAATGACAATTTAAGAGCAAATTCTTCTACTTTGATATACCAAAAAAAAAAAAAAAAATCTGCCCCTGTTGTTAATCCTAAAATCTGTATCTGTAATTGACATATTTCAAGGTTTGAAAAATATTTTATTTTTTCTTATGGGAAAAAAAATGGATTATTCTACTTAATCAGATTATGTTCTATATTCTTTTAAAATTTAGAATATTTTTCATTGTCAGCCCTCAGGTCCTTGGAAGTAAAACATGATTTGGAATCTGTTCCCTAATTCAATGGTTTTCTTTTCTTTCAGGTCTGCGCCACATAACCATTTTGAAGCTTTTAGGTGTTGGAGAGGAAGTTGGGGGCGTTTTAGAATTGTTTCCAATTAATGGTAATGTGCTATTTTAAAACAGTACAAAGTTGTGTTAAATTCAGTTAAATTGTATTAAGCTATATGCAAGCAGTGGGTGTACTTCAAAGTGTATTTCAAAGTTCACTGAATCCTCCCCCACCTTGTTTAAGTGTGAGTGCTTGTATGTGTGCACAGTATATATGTCAGGGAAAGGGAGATAGAGAATGATGACTAATACTGGTTTGCATATGAAATCATTTAAGAATGACAGTAAAAACACCCATTTTCTTAGCTAAAATGCTTTTTTGTCTGTACAGGGTTTTATGGTTTACAGAACATTTTCATCTATGTTATTTCTCACAACAGTTTTATGAGGCACATACATCATCTCATTTGTTCCCTTTCAACAGATGAGGACATAAACTAAGGGGCTCAGAGAAGCCAAAAGAAAATGATGAGTGACTGAAGGTTTCATAAATCAAATGCAGTCCTTCCTTCCAAGACCACGCTCTTTACAAGAGATAAAGTGTGTAACATACCTTGCACAAAGACAGGCAGAATACCCCACCCCAAAAGCTTCAGCTCCCTTTCCCCTTCCCCTTTCTTCTTTTCACTAATGATAATAGTTTAAATGCATTTATCTTGATCTTATGTAATTTTTTTTTTTTTGCCTTTGACAATGAAATATTCCTTTTGCTACAAAGATGACAGTGTCAAAAGGAAAACTAATTGCAAAGAAGTGAGTAACTAAGCTAATTGGAAATAAATTGAGAAATATAAACAATAGGATCGTTGTCAGTGACAAATTTTAAAGAAATAGATCCTCCCAGGATTAAACTGTGAACTGGTTTTACATTTTGTATCATTCCTATAAAAGAGAGATCATGTGTTCCAGAGTCTGACACTAATAATGTTGTAGAACAACAGGAACATTTTAATTTCTAGTAGAAATAAACAGCAACCTATTTAATTGGATTTTGAGCTAAAGAGAAAAGATTCATGGGTCTTTTCTTTATACTGACAGTGATTTCCTTTCATTTTGATATTTTCCTGAGCTCTGATTCTTTCATCCA
This sequence comes from Tolypeutes matacus, assembly GCA_026826555.1. NCBI lineage: Eukaryota > Metazoa > Chordata > Mammalia > Cingulata > Chlamyphoridae > Tolypeutes > Tolypeutes matacus. Next base: position 16,314,610 of record JAKSZT010053887.1, on the reverse strand, counting down.
CTAACAGCAACTATTCCAATCCTATTATAGGGAGCTCTGTTGTTGAGCGAGAAGATGTACCTGCCCATTTGGTGAAAGACATACGTAACTATTTTCAAGTGAGCCCCGAATACTTCTCGATGCTTCTAGTTGGAAAAGATGGGAATGTCAAATCCTGGTATCCTTCCCCAATGTGGTCCATGGTGATCGTGTATGACTTAATTGATTCAATGCAACTGCGGAGACAGGAAATGGCCATTCAGCAGTCACTGGGGATGCGCTGCCCAGAAGATGAATATGCAGGCTACGGTTACCATAGTTACCATCAAGGATACCAGGATGGTTACCAGGATGACTACCGTCATCATGAGAGTTACCACCATGGATACCCTTACTGAACAGAAATATATAACCTTAGCTCCAGCCAGTTCCCCCTGCAGCTGCTAAAGCCACATGTGGTCAGCTACAAAAAAGGAGTTCTTCCACACTGCCTACGTTCCCTGCCTTTTTCTTTCAGTGTTCTTTCAAGATTAAATAAATAGCAAACTTTTGCCTACTCATGAGTTGTTATTGGAGCTTTAAATCCTGAAGACATTTAAAAGAATTATTTCTCTAACCGGAGGAGATCTGGTGCTAAATAATTGTACTGAAAATGGTTTTTATTTTTCAGTTCTTACTAATGAACTTTATTTGGTAGATAAAAGACTATAAAGTAAGTGTTGTTATACCTCTATTTTACTTTTTTTAAAGTTTTATTTGGTAAGTGAAACCTATGATTGTTGAAGAAAATTAAAGAATCATGGCTCAGATATTTTTAAGAAAGATGCATGAGAGAACCAATAGCTTCATAACACTTTTTGAAATGTCAGTCTGAAAATGACTAACATAGCTCTGCTTTGTATTGTGAGTTTCTTTTGATGAAGCTTGATATCACTGGTGTCCAGTGATGTTGGCCATCAAAAGCTAGGGAAAGTACCAACAATAGGTTTGTTGTCATAACCACTTCCTGCCCAGTTTCTGTTACCTTAAGTGTCTATTCAGAGATAGACCAGAAGTTGAGAATATAAATCCCTAAATCCTCACCAGAATCTGGCACTGCAGCCAAAAATGACACTACCTAAGGTCTAGAAGCGAGCCACAGCAATCTTGGCATGGAAAATCTTATTTCCTAATGGGTCTACGACGATACAGGCATCTTGTGAAAAAAAAAATTATTACAAAGTAGGAGATGATATCCAGTTTCTTTTTGTTTTCAAAAGCAAATGTTGCTAAGTTATAATGGATAAAATTGTAAAAGGGCAAAATCCTTGTCTTTGAAAAGAAACATTTTTCTTTTACATATGGCATTTTACAATTTTTTTACACTAAATTTCTTCCCTCTCATCCTTTCTCCTTCCCTCCCTCTCCTTTTCTTCCCTCCCTCCCTCCCTCCCTCTCTTCCTTCCTTTCTGCTTTTCTTTTCTTTTCTTTTTTCCCTTTTCAACCAATATTTACCAGGTCCCTCTATAAGCTGGTCCTTAGGCAGTCAGTCAGATGTCCAGCATTTAGCATTTTGACAGCACCAGCATCTATCGAAAATGGGGATTTTATTTTTTTGCCATTGCTATTAACTAACTCTCCAAATCATCTTTCAGTTGATTATTCTAATTAGTTCTGGTAATCACTGCTTTCAAGCCACATGCCAATATTTGCTTTTAGCTTATCTATGCCTATTGCCTTTACATCATTTGGACTTTATTAAAAATAAATATAGTAAAAGTTGAATTTGGAGCTAAAAGAACTAAATCACTTTTTTCTGCCCCTCATTCTCCACAAAGACCATTCATTCTCACCCGTTTTATAGGCCACCGAAATCCAAAAGGTTTGTGACTTTAGAGCACAGTTCTCTTATTGTGCAAATTATGGCCCCACCCCACAGAGAGCCTTCCTCCTCTTTCCTTCTTAAGCAGTCAGTACCAGCTGCTTGAAATGTACAAGGCAGGAGAGTCATGTTGATGTGTATTGCTCTGAAATTTCTGCCAAGGTGAAGCACAGATCAAAATAACCAATAAAAATGGATTTCTTTGCCACTGCTTCTGAAATTAAGTCATGATAATTTCTAATTAAAGGCATCAAATATTCTGAATTTCATGAAATATAATAATGAGGGAGTTTTATCTTAGGAAACTAATTGGATAATAATATGAGAAACTTACTTATAGAAAATAAGATTCTAGCTCCTACAACAAAAAAAAATTTTTTTTTAAATAACTGATTACTTTTTCAAGCATTCCTGTAGTTTCACTGGTACTGAGAAAATAATCAGTAGTGATTCTGAATTCTCCTTCCTTGAGTCTAATGAGTGGGGTAAAGTCATGCCATCAACATTTGGAGTGCTGTAGAATAAGCCACGGCTCAGCTTGGGAACCAAAACACATTCAGAGGAAAATGCTATTGGTAAGTGTCCTCCAGTCCAATAGGCTGGTCAAATACAAAGTATATCTCAGGAAATGGGAGATTTGGAGAATTAGTTAGCCTGACTCTGTCTTCTAGGGGTATAGAGCAGGTAGTTTGAAATATGGGTATTGCTTTTCTACAAAAGCATTTCCTTCACACACACACACACACACACATAAAATAAGTAAGGAAGAAAAGAAAATAGTTTTTTTTAGAAAGATTATGGAATTAGGGAATTTAGAAAGAAAAGCACCCAGTAGAGTTGGGGAAATTAAAAGACTCAGAGGACACAGGTTTGCCAAAGTTTGAGTTGTCACACTTCCTTTCCATGAATTTCCAAGAACTGCTTTCACCACACCTGATGGTTTATGCTAATGAGATGGCTCAGAGTGGAGCTAGCCACACCAGAAAGACCAACCAGGTGATTAGAGAGCTGAGGCTTTGAACCACTTAATACCAGCCTAACCTCCAGGAAGGGGAGAGGAGTTAGAGATTAAGTTCATCCATGTGACTAATGACTCAATCAATCATAACTATGTAATGAAGCCTCAATAAAAAGTCTTAGGCACCAAAGCTTGGATGAGCTTCCCTGGTTGGCAATTCTCTAAGTATTGACACACCTTGATGTGCCTGGAGGATACGATGTCCTTGAAAATGATGGAAGCTTCACTTTTGGGACCCGCCCAGACCTTACCCTATGCATTTTTCATTTGGCTGGTTCACATTTGGGATCCTCCCAGACCCTATGTTTCTTCATTTGACTAGTTCTGATTTGTGTCCTTTTGCTCTAACCATAAGTATAGCACTTTCCTCTGTTCTGTGAGTTCTAGTAAATTATCAAACCTGTGGGAGTCTTTGGGGACCTCCAAATTTGTAGTTAGTTGGTCAGAAGTGAGAGTGATCCTGCAGACTGCTGAATTTGGGCTGGTGTCTGAAGTGAGGACAGTCTTGTGGGGACTATGACCTTGGACTGTGCCCTCTAACTCTGCAGTCTGGAAAACTGCAGCTTAGACAAACTGGGCCAACTGCAGAGACCTTAAATATTAGTCCTTTCCTTCTAGAAAGCAAAACAATGGTTCTTCTTCTCCCAATCCATGGGTTGACACATGTGCCAAGAGGCTGGGCCATGGGGAAGGCTGTAGGAAGATGATTTAAGTAGCTGACCTAAAACTGACCCTGGGAAAATTTTTCTTTGGTTTTCTTACTCCCCATCAGCATCCTTTCCCTCTCTTAGCCCTTTTCATCTTTCCCAGGCTCCTTTCCCATGATCTTTTGTGGCTCTGAGATAGTGACCATTGATTAGGTATAACTGAAAGTTTGGCTAAAAGTGCCAACCTTTCCAAGGATATCTACAATCAAAAGCAGATCCTTGAAGAAGGAAGTAGGGAACATCTTGGTAAACCATTTCTGGAAGATTGTCAGTCACTGCTGTAAGAAAGCTTCATTTTCCTTCCCTGAAAATGTTAGAGACAGTAAATTCCTCCTGTAGGCTTCACCACCATTCAATTTCTGTCTCCTTCAGCACTCTTTCCTATCCTTGGTTTGCTTCTTAATATGAAGTGTTTGGGGAAAGCTAAATTACAACAGGCTAAGTAGAAGCAGGAACATGTCCAAATTTGGCAAGACCTGGTCAGGAAGAGTTGAAAGCCTTGACATGTGAAAGGAAACACCTCGTCATTCTAGTTCTTAATTGGGAATACTAACTTGTAGGTTAGACTCAAATTATATGATGATTCAAACATTTATTGTATTTCTATTTTCTATGTACTCTGCTGGAAATTAGGAATATGAAAATGAAAAAGACATTTCCATGTACAGAAGTTCACAGACTAGTAGAGGACAATCATGTACATGGATAATTATAATTCATATAATCAATGGTCCATGTAAGAGTGGAGTGAGGAGAATGGGGCAGGGAATAGATGATGATAGTCCTTTTGCCTGTTAGAGGCTAGAATTATTACATTGCTCTTCCCTTCGGGCTCCATATGATTTGAACAAGTATTTCACATTGGCTCCACCACCATTGTGGTCAATGGCTCCTGGATACTCACAGTCCAGGCACTGCTTCCCCTGGGAACTTCTCTCTCTCACATTTAAGAAGTTGTCTGGATGCCCCTGAAAGATGGTGTCACTAGTATTAGTTCATAAATATTACCCCTTCCCTGAAATGAACTGAAATGAACAAAAAGTATTGAACTTATAGAAGAAAATATCAAGGTTGAAACTAGGGAATAGCCTTAATCTCATACCATGAACTTTGCGAAATATAGGCATATTTGCCACCCCCAACTTGGGGAAATAGAGCAGTACGAAAGATAAGAGACAGGCACTTGCAGTTTACTGCACATCCCAAGATCAGCTCTGGCTGAAGTCAAAGATAAGCTACATAGCTATGTCCTTTTTTTCTTTCTTCTTTTTTTTTAAGCCTTCTGACCCACCAGTTTCCTAATTGGAGGAAGGTTTGGAGGTGAAAATATATGGAGGATTGAGTTGGTTTATAGCTGAATGGGTAAAGCTCACTTTTTATCTCTGGGGATGTCAGAATGGTTTTTGACTCCTGGCCCAGATAAGGACTGTGGGATTTATGATGTGCTGTTTAAAGTGATGTGCGGGTGTTCCCTAGGGTCAGTTTCATTGCTGATAGGGCAACTAGCCTACCAGATTAAGTAAGCCTGGCTTAATTATATGGCCAGAGAGACAGAAAAACCCTGCTAAGAACTTTTACTTTGAGTTCTCCCAAAGCTAAGATTCCTCACACAGTTGTGGGTAGTTCAAGCTGGCGATATAAGCATATGATCCATGTGTGCAAACAAGGGCCTTGGGAAGCTTATGCATGAGATGTCTCTTAGACCCCTAAGCTTGCCTGCACGTTCTTTCTCTTGTTGTACTGTATCCTTTGCCTTTAAAGTCTTATGTGACTATGCTCTATGGAGGACTTATGCTCTAAGTCCTTTCAGATATCTGAGCTTTGGAAATTTTTTCAGCGTAGAAAAAAATATAGTAAATCATATATATAACATGTTAAATGTCCATAATACATTAAATATAAAATACATAAACTATTATATAAGTATAAAATAAAATTTCTAGTAGTCAGTTTTGCAGTTGTAAAGAAAGCTGCATTCAAGGCACTTTGCTGACTTCACACCAAAGCAGGAGACTTAATCTAAAACAGGGTAACAAACTAAAACTCAAGTGATACCCACCTCCTCACAAGAAGGAGATGGTACTACTTTTATGTTTGTGGAAGTGGCCCTCCAAGCAGTAATTTCAATCAATGTAGAGGAAAGCACACATCCAAAGGGTACCATAATTGCAATTTTCTATAGCCCTTTCTACCTCTTTGAAGCAGTTTCCAGCCCTCTAGCATAAGTTTAAAGGTCACAGTCAAACACCCAGGTAAAGAGGGATTGATTAGGGAGAGTCTATCTACTCTATTTTGGAGTAAATGTTAGGCTCCATTGGAACTTTAAACTCTGTTTAAAGATGAATACACAGAACCTTAAAGAAAGGTTCTATACAAAAAGCATTTAAGGGTAGCCTCGCCTGAGCTGCCGGACCCAGGAGGGGTAGCGGCGACCTCCTGCCCTCCGCGCGGCCGCCGCCTCCTCGCCGGGCCTGGGCCAGGCGTTGGGGGCCGGGGGCGCCGCCCGTCCGCTGCCGGCGGCGCGGCCCAGGCGGCTGGGGGCGGGGCGGGAAGGGGGCGGCGGGTTCCGCGTCGCAGGCGGCGGCCGGGGGCCGCGGGCCCAGCGGTGGACGCCGCGGGCTCGCTGCGGGCCGGGAAGATGCAGCTGTCGCTGGTGCTGCACACGTACTCGATGCGCCACGTTCTGCCGGCCGCCGTGCTGCTGGGCTCGGCGCCCACCTACGTGCTGGCCTGGGGGGCCTGGCGCCTGCTGTCCTGCCTGCTGCCCGCGCGCCTCTACCAGGCGGTGGACGACCGCCTCTACTCCGTCTACCAGAGCATGGTGCTCTTCTTCTTCGAGAACTACACCGGCGTGCAGATATTGCTATATGGGGATTTGCCAAAAAAATAAAGAAAATATAATATATTTATCAAATCATCAAAGCACAGTTGACTGGATTGTTGCTGACATTTTGGCCATCAGACAGAATGCGCTTGGACACGTGCGCTATGTGCTGAAAGACGGGCTAAAATGGCTCCCATTGTACGGGTGTTATTTTTCTCAGCATGGAGTAATCTATGTAAAGCGAAGTGCCAAGTTTAATGAAAAAGAAATGAGAAGCAAGCTACAGAGCCACACGAATGCAGGGGCTCCAATGTTTCTTGTGATTTTTCCAGAGGGAACAAGGTATAATCTGGAACTAACAAAAGTCCTTTCGGCTAGTCAAACATTTGCTGCTCAAGAAGGCCTTGCAGTATTGAAACATGTGCTGACACCAAGAGTAAAGGCAACCCATGTTGCTTTTGATTCTATGAAGAATTATTTAGATGCAATTTATGATGTTACAGTGGCTTATGAAGGGACTGTGGTTGATAAAGGACAGCGAAAAGAAGCACCATCCATGACTGAATTTCTCTGCAAAGAATGTCTAAAAATTCATATTCACATTGATCATATAGACAAAAAAGATGTCCCAGAAGAACAAGCATATATGAGAAGATGGCTTCATGAGCGTTTTGAAATAAAAGATAAATTGCTTATAGAATTCTATGATTCAATGGATCCAGAAAGAAGAAACAAGTTTCCTGGGAAAAGTGTTAATTCCAAACTAAGTCTCAAGAAGACTTTACCATCGTTGTTGATCTTGAGTGGTTTGACTGCTAGTATGCTTATGACGGAGGCTGGCAGGAAGCTGTATGTGAAAACGTGGGTCTATGGGATCATGATTGGCTGCTTGTGGGTTAGTAGTAAAGCATGAGCGAGGAGCCGACTCCAGCCAGTGGAAAGTGCTGCATTGTCTGTTATTGGTGGCTGCCCGTTGCTTCAAATTGTTCCTGAATTTAATAAGTGTAAATAAAGCCTTGTTGATTGAACTTTGGATAAAATAGAATTTGTGACTAAGGCCTGTATGCAGTGTGGGTCCTTGGACAAGCATATGGTTTTACAAGTTTTATAATTGAAATTGCTGGAAGGTAAAAGCTTATGCTATACTTTGCATTTCCCATGAACTAATGTCAACTGCAGGGGATTATTAGGACTTTATCATTTATTGTTACATAATTCAGGTGGCTGCATTTATGAACATTAATTTGCAGTATATTTCACTATATTTGTTATTTTTCAATTTTTTTTGCAAAATGACTGGCCCCAAACTCTTTATCAATAAGCATTTAGTATCTTGCAACTACGTAATATTCTGCTTTTTGCTTAGTTTCTCCAAGTCAATCAAAGAAATTGTATTTAAGTATCACGCTGTTTGAGGAAAGGGGTAAACAGTGTTCATGTGGAAGAAACTCTATTTAGAGCATGTTTTTACTGTATTGCGTTATTAGCTGATTTCACTTTATATTTGCAAAATAATGAACATTTCTAATATTTATTGAAACAGCTTAATTTGCACACCCTCTACTCTACACAAAAGAATGTATAAAATGAGAATTAAGTTTAAGTTAAAATTGTGACTCTAATTCATTGTTGCAGAACTTTAAATTGCCCAGCATTTTGAAGATTTTTGCTAAGCTATTAGTGCTTTGCAATATCTGTGCCATAAGTATTTAACATTAAGGTTTCCTGTTATTTTAGATGTGTGTGTGTGTGTGTGTATCAAAACGATCAGTGTGAACTTTATTGGACACTGAGTCCAGAGACATTTGAGGTAATAGGAGCCTTTCAACAATACCGACTAGATTTACTAGCATGTGCCTTTTGTCTGTTACTCTGATTTAGCAAAGTATTTAATCCAAAAATTATCATTTATGTTATCATGGAACATTTCTACTATACTGTAGTCCTTTTCCTTTGGATTAAATTAAGTGGTGCTGCTCAATGGCTTGCACAGTAGACTTGCAGTGAAGAAATGTATAGCTAACCAGTATTTGTCTAAAGTTGAACTCTTTAAGATCTTAAAGTTTCACCAGCTACTGCAAAGGCATTTTGCATTTGTCTTATATCAAGAAATTCACATCCTCAAGTCAGTGAAATACAGACACACAGCTCATCAGGACTGAGTGAATTATTTCCCATTAGTTCTAATGGGCTACATGATTACCATGCATCACGTCAAAACGAGAGCTACAGTCCAAGAACCAAATTACACAATTTCTAGTCATGGAACGATGTATCCCATGAAGAAAAGTTTTTACAATTATTTATTTTTAAAATGTGTGATCTGAGCTTATTTTATAATTTAAACTTGTCTACCAGTCCTTTAAGATTGCATTTCTGCTTACTGCTGTTGAAAAAAATAATCAAGTGAACTTTTGTCTGACTGTGTTAAACTGCTTCTCCAAAACCAGAGAGTAAACCATTTAAAGCAGCAGCTTTGAAGAGCTGTGTGTGTGAATTAGTATGTGCATATTCTTAGGTATATGTAGTTACACATTTCCACAGATGGGACATAAGTAAAGCTTTTGAAAAGTGCTCTCATGCCAAACTGTAATTTCTCTTACTGTAAAGTAAGCTTGAGATAAATACCATATCTTTGTTAAATACAATTTTTAACAGTCCTAAAGTTAGAACCTTATTTCTGACTAGATCAAAGTGAATGTAAATTTTACTTATTTTGATCATGATTATGCTCTCACTTTAAATTTTAAGAAGCAATGTCCTTGCAAATCTGAGGATCATAAGTGATTTCTTAGGCCGAGTGGCTGCTTTAAGAGCACCTTGAGCATTGTGTTCCTTCTGACTCTACTGATACTCTTCTCACAACAGGTCTATCCAGATTTGTTAGATTAAAAAAACTTGTATCAAGATCTTTGGAAAATTAGAAGCTTTTAATTAACCCATGTTCATTTTGACTTGAATTATTAGTTTCTAAAATTCAGCCCTGTACCTACGTATAAATCTTTTCCACGTCACTTAAGCTTTTGTTTGTATTATTTACAGCTTAGTTATTACTTAGCTTTTCTTTATCACAATGCCATCAATGTGCGTGCTTTTATGTCTTTTTTAGAAAAAGGGTGTGTTTGGATGAAAGTTAAAAAAAAAATAAAATCTTTCACTGTCAAAAAAAAAAAAAAGCATTTAAGACCCCAGGCTTAAAAAACAGCTAATATATAAAGAAGAAAACAAAACAAAACACACACACACACACACACAAATATGTATCTATCACAGGGCAACCTTTAATTTCTTGCAACACAAATGACACAAAAAAAGGATTTCTGATAGAAAAAAAGTGACATGAGAATTCCACACAAGCTGTCATTTGTGTTAAATGGTAATAAAACTGGAAAACCTCTGGAAGTGTATCACCAAAAACCCTTTCAGAAAAGAAAAATCCATTTTTAAGACAGCTTTCAGTTGGGAAATTAGCATTTAAAAGTTATGAGTGAAGAAGTTAGGTCACAAATGAATTAAGTATCATTAACTGTGATAACCGGAATTACAAACTAAAAGGTAAACTATTCTTGAAAGAAGAGATTCATAAAGAAAATTTTTTAAAAATTGAACTTCCAAATTTCATCAACTCTACAGACAGCATCGATCCTAAGAGGCACCACTATTTTACATCCTACTAAGGAAGCACAAGGTCAATTAAACGATAACACAATACTTTATCACTTAAAATTTTTATTTCATATTTATTTAAAGAACTTTTGAAGACTTATTTATCATGTATCACTCTAATGATTACACAGAAAGGGAAAATATAAACTAAATAAATTAAGCTATTCCCAAAGCATCTTCCCATTTATAGCCTGAATCTCCTGAATCACTTTTCAACTCAGAGTTGTAAACATCTTTGGTTTTCCACACAGGATAAGTACTCTGAGCCACCCAGAGAACTGATAATGATACAGCATTTTGTAAAAGAATGTTTCTCTGCTGTCTCCAGGATCCTCTTCCAAGGTACTGACACCTTCCTGTAAGATGTGATGCTGGCACCACATTCTTGATCTTACCAGAAGACATCAAAGATTTTCAGACAACAACCAAGACTCTTAATGTCTCCTCAAATGGTCCTTACATGGTTTGTTTACTGAAATGTAAAGAAGTTGCAGTTATCCAGTCATGCCAAAAGGAATAAAAACTAAACTCCTGCATGTTCAGACAAAGGTAATTTCTTCACTAGTTCCAGGCTGCAGCTTTTAACGTGCCATTGTTCAAAATACTCAATCTCAGAGACTGTAACGTGATATAAATATGTCTTAGAATAAATGATATACAACAGACCTAGATAAAGTTGCCAGCACTTAAGAAAAACTGGTAGTTGGAAGGAAATATAATTATCCTAAATTCCTCATCTTTTCACTGAAAGGAGTTGATAACTATTTTTTAATTTTTGAAGTTGATAAATTTATAAATAAGAGTTTAAGATGCTTTTAAAATGCAAACATAATTACTAGTAAAGAGACTAGAAATGAAAATGAAATAAAAATTTAAATATCAAAAGAAACTTCCAGATTGATTTGAAATAGCAAACCAATACCAACTTTCTCAAAAAAGTTATTGCACACTAAAAGATGAGCCAAAACATACCTAAAAATTCAATAAAAAATGTGCAGGTAACAATAATTAACATATTATTATTGTTGCCAATATTACCAACATTAATATTAACATATGACTAATATTAGCATTATTTCTAGTGTAAAATTAACATCATTAATACTAATGTCATTTATTTATATGTATAATATTCCATGTTAGTATTCTGGTATGTACATACAATATTAATATTAGTAATAACATTGGACAAAGTAGAATTTAAACCACATAAAATGAGAAAAAGGGGTAAACTTTTTAATCATTAAGGACATTTATAAATCAGTTAAGATATAACTGGCATAAAACTTTCTGTGCCAAAAAACATAACAGTGTTATATTACAAAATAAAAATCATCAGGAATAGGAAAATGTGGCAGATGCCCTGTCAGGAATAGGAAAATGTGGCAGATGCCCTGTAATAATATAAATTCTGTACTAAGAAAACAGCATATCTTCTGTTTAAATGTCCATGAAATACATAAAAATTGTCATAAAGGAAATATTTATAAATTCATAAATTCCAAAAAATAGAGTACAGATCTCATTCTCTAACCAAAATGTGTGAAAATTAGAAATAAAAGTATGAATAAAAACCTCAATCACACTACTCCTCACTCAAAAGAGAATAGTTAAGAAAATAATGATAATGAACTACATTTCAAAGCCAAGGGATGTTCTGACTAGTAATAAGCATGTTCATTAGCAAACAGGAAAGAAAATGCATTTTTATTAAATAAGATGGAAAAATAACATAAAATAAACCTTAGGAAAATAGAACATAAAACAAACCTTAGTAAAGTAAAAATTAATTAGCAATAGCTAACTAACATTTATTTTTAAAAACAATCCAGAGAAACCATTCATACACAAAATTAAGAACGACAAAGAAAATAGAACTACAGTAACAGAAGAAATTAAGGAATTATAAGAAAATGATTCAAAAATTCCTGCACAAATACATTTCAAAATCTGGATGGTCAGTTATTTAGCAAGATATAATGATCAAGAGGGAACCAAAAAAAGGAGGAAATAGAGAATGTTGTGAAAAAAAGTTTGCCCCTCAAAAAATGCCAAGCATAGGCAATTTTATTGGTGAGTTCTTTCAAAACATTAGGGGACACATGAAACTGATGCTTTTTAAATCTTTCCAGGCACCAAGGCAGTGGGAGTGGGCAGCTTAACCCGTGCCACATGTTCATGGGATTATTAGGGACATGGGTTGGTAAATCCCAGAAGGATTAAATGCATCAGTAGCAATATCAGCAGGTTTCTGTTATCTTGGCAGAGAGACTGATGGTGTTTGAAACAAATGATGAGGGCCGAAGTTCTGCAGGGTTGTTGGAGGGTTTATTGTGATTTGATTTGAGCAAAACATCACCTTCTTATTAAATTCCTACTTGAATTTAAAATTTATTGGTTTTATAGTTTTGTTTGCACTTTAATTTGAAATTTGTTTTGGTTTTCATATAATAACTGGAAGTGAAGAGGCTTAGAATTCATATGTTTGTACATATTTAAATAGTAAAATAGAAAAAATGTCAGAACTGAGATTTATGAGAATACTTTTTGTTTTCCTTTAAAAAGAGAATGTATACTACTCAAGTTTCCACAACACTGCTCTAGGAAGGGAGAATCACTCTCCATTAAGTTTGACTTTCTCTGCCTTGTCTTCCCTCTAAAATGCTATGAGTTTATGGGAAAAATCAGGACATAAGCAAAGTGGAAAGGAGCCAAGGAGAACACTGGCTATATTTGGTCAAGTTCATTGAGCCTGCACAGAAGAGCAAAGGATTTTCTGAGGCTCTGCAGTCTAGTCCTATTCATCAGTGCCAGGGATTCCACATGGCATTCAGAAGCAAGAACACCTTAGAGTTATAGAGTAAGTCTGCCTCAGTGTCCCTTCTATACATGGACTTTGAAAACCTATGGCAGCAGGATACAGCTGGCCAAGGTTTGGGGATCCTGGGCCTAAGTCATCTGCCCCTCTAACCAACCGCCACATTCCTGTTTCCCCTCAGAATCAAGCACATTCCTGGACAGAAGTTCAGTTCTAGGATTAATGGCAGAGCTGGAAACAGTTAATAGCATTATTAGTCATGCCTGTGTCCAACCAAAGGCTATTCAGAAACCATAAAGGGAGAAAATTTGGTTCATTAGTTGTGGGTCATAACTGCTTTGAAGAGAATCTTAGAACAGGAAGGGACTTTAGAAATCACTTAGTTCAACTTTTATGCCAATGAAGGACTTTCTTCCAAAACATAATGGTATTCTCTCTCCCTAAAATTTCAGTGATAGAGAATTTACTACTCACTCTCTACTGATCCTTAGAGAGAACTTTTCTACTGTCGGAAAGTATTTTTTGTAAGGAGAGTCTCCCTTCTAATGAAAGAATTACTGTCACCTTGTAACTTTCACTGTAGTTTTGTTCCCTGGAGTAGGAAAAAACTACTTCTTTTTCCATATGACAATTGTTCTTTTCTCCAGGTTGTACAATCCGCTGATTTCAAGAGCACCTAAGATAATGCGATATGGGTTCTAGAACTCTCACCATTCAAGTTATTCTCCTTTTAAAACAGTGGTACCCACAAAGTACTACGGTGTATCCACAGAAGAACTTTTCATTTTAGTTATAGCTAGCGCAAGTACTCGCTCACACATGCTCTCTCTTTTTCTCTCATTAGGAGGTAAATTAACACAAGCAAACCTTACTTTTGGGAACAAATACTTCCCATAAAGAAGGGTGGGAAAAAGTAACTGTAAATAAGAAAATCAATCTCTGTATACTAGTGGAATCTGCTACTTAATAAATATATTCTGTAAGTGATGCCTTGTAAATAATATTTTTATAATTTTTTATGTTCTGTGAAATGTTTTGGGTGTTACATTTCCTAAAAATGAGGTTTTCTGGTATCTTATTTTCCTTACCTTTAAAATGAACTGCCATAGTAGACGTAATTTTCCTGGTTCACGTAACTCTGATGGGAATGCCTATAAGGTGAACAGTTTTGCTATTCTCAGAAGTCAAGATTTACTAAGAGGAAGTTTTAAAAGAGGTTTGGGTATTTGCCTCATTCCATTTTCTGAAATTAAGAGATCCACATCCTACCTCACATCACAAAATGGCAATACAAGAAACAGGTTTAATAATTGTTTTAACTGCAAATTTCCCACCAATTCTTGCCAGTCATATCATTCTGGTTATCACAGATGGATTATATAACAGTATTATTTTATATTCATCTGCATGAAAATCAGGGGAAAGAAGAGAAGAAATGGATATAGATTGCATTAGAATGAAACCTTAAAGCACACATTCACTGTGTGGTACCCTGTAAACACAATGGGCCATTAGCTAAAGCCTACTTTTCTCCCCTTACCAGCCAGCTCCATGACCTTGGGAAAGTCACTTCTCCATTTCCTCACTTTTTAAATTATCTATCACCCGAGTTCTCTCACAGAATCAATTTCCTGCATGCAAAAGAACCTCAAAAAATACCATGCACTCATAAGTGTGGAGTTTTATTACGCTAAAATGCTTCATTCATTACTGGCATTCTTGTTTTTAGAGTAACACTATTTACATTTCGGTAAAAGTCCATATTTGTTTGCAAAGTAAACTTTTTAAAAGGAATTCTTAGGCATAGGTCTTACTGACAATACGGTATGATTCTAAAGCCAGTACCTCAACTCTTGGGAACAGCATGATACAAAAAACATAAAATTGTCGCAAGCTCTAGATAACAAATAATAAAATGAAATGCCTTCTTATTAATTCTCTAAAACATACCATGACAGAGTAATGAGGCCAAGATTGTGTGATACATATATGGAAGAAAAAACAACAGCATTGTTTGTTCAAGGAATATAAAGTACAAGAGATAATCGGTGATTGGGAACCAACTTTCATTTACGTTGAAGCTTGACATGTAGAAAAACATCAAAAGATAATCACTAAAAGTCAAACTGCCCATGAATTCTTAAAAATTAAAATTCTGAGATTTTGTTTTTGAAAAATAATTTCTTTAACAAAACATTTAGCATATCCTATGTCACTCCCATATCTATGGTGTAACCAGCTATTTAGGTCCTTCAACAAAATTTTTTGGAAACACTCCCATTGCTTCCCCGACCCCGAGATGGGTCCCTCGTCTTTCTGCCCATTGTTTCTGCTCATTGTCTGCTTGTTTTGTCTGCTCGCTGTGTCTGCTTGTTGTCTGCTCACTGTGCTTGCCTGTTGTATCTGCTCGTTGTCTGTTTGTCTTCTTCAGGAGGCACTGGAAACTGAACCCAGAACCTCCCATGTGGGAGGTGGGTGCCCAATGGCTTAAACTACATCTGCTCCCTGCTTGTTGTGTCTGTTCGTTGCATCTGCTTGTTGTATAACTTGTTGTGTCTGCTCTTCTTCTTTAGGAGGCACCAGATACTAAACCCAGGACTTCCCGTATTTGAGGCAGGTGTGGGCAAAATTCAAGGGTCAAGCTAGGTGCTATTTCTAGTCATAAAAAAGGGAAGACTTTGGCATGCAGATTAGAACTACATCATTATTAATATCTAGTAAACTGATCTCTATTAGCATATTTATAGGGTATAGCTAATGTGATTATTACAAGTTTTTTGGAACCTTGGAAGACAAGAAAAACAATCCTCAAATATATCTTACTGACTTTTTAACTACCAGCCCACTGTTGCAATCTCTATTCTATTCCTCCTATGTCAGTTCCCTAGAACTTTTCAGCCTTTGGGAGCTCAAATTTTGGATGGAACCATTTAGGGAGTGGTTAGATGCATGCAAAAAGTATTGTTTTAAAGATATTCTTAGTTTATCAAAGTGAAATGATAAATATTACAATGTTGAAAATGAGAATATTAGGTTTGTGAGAGCTGCCAATTATTTGGGTACCAATTAGAAAGTATCTTCATCTGATTCAATATCACTCTTGGGTTTGGTAAGTCTTTCAAGTTCCTCTCCATCCTAAATAGAAAAATATGAAATCAGTAATTAATTAAACAAAAGTAGAAATGTAGCATTTTTAATGATTACTAACAAATCATGGGTCTTCTTTCTTTAAACAATAAATGTAACCTGGTCAAATGAAATTAAATAAGTACTTAAGTTCTTGGAAAGTTAATTTTAGAACTATACTAAGATACTGAAAAAAGTAAAATGCATTCAGTACTTGCATCTCAAAGTTAACTGCATTAGCAAAGGTAAGGAGCACCCTCTACTGATCTTGAGGGAAATGACTGAAGGTTGGAGAATTAGGTACAAAATAGACCTTATTATCTACATTGGTTTTTCTTTTACTTAAAAATAGGCCAAACTGTTATCAGCCTATTAGGAAAAATAAAGGACTTCCAAATTTACAACATGGCTAAGCAAAGGGCATTTGGAACCTGAGTTTCCAAATTTTTTCATCCTAAGAATCTGTATTATCAGCACTTCAGGGGCATTACACCAAGGTAAGCTCTACCGTGAACTCTAATAAGCAACAGACTAATTTTCTCAAAGAGTGAATTTTTCATTGTGTGAAATATTTCATATTTTGTGTGTTCATGAAAATTGTATTTCTAAAGCTAGATTAATAGGAGACTATTTCATCTTTCACTTAAACATTTATTTAACTTCGTAATGGACTCTCCAAAAGATCATTATTAATTTATTTGCTATTAACATGACTGACAGATCATTCTAACTGGCAGATATTTGGAATAACCACAAAAACATTTGTTGACAGTGAGTCCAATGAATGTTTGTTGATTGATTTTAAAAAGTCACAGATATCCAATACGCTCTTTTATAAGTACATACTGATTTTCTTTTCTGGAATAACCATATTTTGAAATCAGTAAGAACAGGCAAAAATGCAGTATCCTTACAACTTACCCCACTGGAACGTTCCCAAAGACTGCCATTTAGATGTCGGATTCTTTCTTGCCTAGGTGCATATTCCAGACCTTGAGGCTTGCTGGCATTGTAAATAAATATGGAGAGAAGAACTGATGAGGCTTCCAAGAAAAACTCCAGGGAAGGCTTGAAGTCAAAGACCAAGACAGACACTGTTGTGATGATGACAGTGGTGATTTGGGCCATCAAGACGTGGAACATGTTATCCAGGAACTTCAGAATAAAAGCCACTGAGAGGCCCTGGAATGCAGTTACAAAGATAAGGACTACTGAAAATGCATTGTGGCCATAAAAAAACCCACAGTTCTTTATCTGGTCACGGTTACTGCTCTGAAGGCCCAGGGTCATGCCATTAAAAAGAATGCCAAAGAAATAGAGTTTGCTGTTCTGTATAAAGATGCTTTCAGTGAGTTGGTTCCCTTCCTTCAATATCTTTTCATTATAGATATTGGCCATTGAAGAAATAAAACACTGGACTATAATAAGAACATGGCCCAAGCCAAGGCGGATGTGACTGAAAACCCTGGCTGTCATGTTCCACTTAGCTTCAGGAAAAGTCCATTCCTTTGGTGTGCAATTGTCCTTCCTGGAACACTCACTTCTGAAAAGAAGGCAGGAATTGGATGGGCTGAAGAAAGCATCGTGATGAAATCCATGTCCTGCCAAGTTATGCTGTGAAGTTTCAGTCCTCGCAGTCAGAGCCACAATAGACAAAAACAGAATCAGGAGGGATGCCCACTGTATCCAGTTTAGATGCCGCCTGTCCAAAGATGAAAACAAAATTTTACTACTGTTTTTTTTTTTTTTTTAATTCCCCTATCAATTATTTCTGCTGTAAACTCAGACCTTTAAGTACTTGATTGAATCAAGTATTTTTGCTGGCATTCCCCATAATTCAAGTTCAAAAGAAACTCATTAGTGCCTCTGCTTCTCAAATTTGGCATTTGTAATCTCTTTTATAATAGTGAGTCATTTCTCCTTTTTGTCGATTTCCTTTCAACCTACAGGTTTCACTAAGCCTCCTCCAGAGCTTACCTTGGTCCTTTGGCAGCTTAACTCATGATCATGCTATAAAGTAAGTTATAAGCAGTGATTTTTAGCCTGGTGTCCATGAGCCAGAAAGTACATGGATGAGCTTCAGGAACCTGTAAATCCTTACAGTGTGTGCTGAATCTTTTATACAGAAGAATTCTCCTCCCCAGGAAATCCTTTAAAGCTTTGTCAAACCTTCCAAGGAGTTCATGAGCCATTAAAAAGCCTTGACTTAATCATAAAGCATAACACAGCAAAATGCTGGCTGGTAAGGCAAGGAAAACATGATCTTTTGGACAGTGTTTCATAGTTTACAAAGTCATAACAATGCCTTTTTTCCTCCTTTTTTTGGACTAACTGCTAAATGCAAAGATCAGTCTATATAGCAGCACACCTATACACATGATCATGTTTAATAGTTCATGTAATTTCCAAATGCCCAGACCTAGAACTCAGTGATGGGGTTAGCATAGCCCTATACTGTGAGATCAGAACTGGTCACTTGACTTTCTGAAGGTAAAGCTGTACACTTTAAGTAGGAGAAAGGAAATAGAATAGAAAGCGAACAGATAAGAGATGAAAAATGGTTGCCCAATTTATAAAAACCATTCTATAACCAATTATTGTATATCATGGATAAATGAGGCAATGACATAATCTACAATTCCTTTAGAAGTTTTCAATTCTGACAGCTATAGATTTTCAACTAATAATGACATGGAGAAAAAAGAATCTAAGGAAACAAACATGCTAAACAGTACCTATTGCAAACAATTACTTATTGAAGGTAATGTTTTAAGGAAGGCCAAAATTATTAAGGATTAGTTGGAAAATGATGGATTTCCAACAAAGAAAATAAATCTTCATAAATGACCCTGAAGTTGGCTGAGTACCTGAGTTCTCATAAATGCTCCCTGATTCTGCATAGAGGAGTTTGCTTCTTACAGTTTAATCAATGCAACACAGGAGAAGTTTACTTAACTGATACTCTGTTTCCCTAGTGAAACACTGACCGATTTTCAGAGCTGAATGCTCCCCACCAGAAGGCTGATACTCTGAGTTCCTCTGTTCCCAGGTGAATTATTTGTTCCTCCATGTATTTTTTGCCAGGTGACCTCATTATTATAATTACATATTTTAATGACTGCATAGATGGGAAACTTATGAGTTAAAACTAACACACTGTTTTGGAAAAACTAGACAAAGATAAATCAGGACTTCTGGAAAGAGTGTCAGAATAGGCAGGCAGGGCTCAAGTCTCTCACAAAAACAATGGAGAAAGTACAAAAAGCAGCCTGAGGGACCTGCTTTGGGGGCCAGCAGACCAGGACAATGCTGCACAACCCAGAGGAGGGCCAGGGATAGAGATGAAGAACCTGAAATGACAAACATGCATTATTAAATTCCCATGGAGCCTGGGAACGGCATCCATTCCCCACCCTCAAGGCATGCAGTCAGCCTGTGGCTTACTGCAGCCAACTGAGGGGGTGACAGACATCTTCCTTCCTGGGCAAAGGGAGGGTGTGGTGGAGGGAAGACAGTGGTTTCTCTTTAGTGAATTTGGTCAGCAGAGGCCACTTTGAATCCCGGCTCTGGCCAGACCAGAATCACTGGCCAGCAGAGGTTGAAAGAGACACTTCCGTGGAAAGATTTGCTGATAGGTGACAACTGCTGGCAAGATGGGAAACTGCAAGGAGAAAAACTGATTTCACATCTTTGTCCTGAACCCCTCAGAGAAAATCTGTGCCCCATTAGTGAGTCCCTGGCCCAATATTGATAACTTAAGCTGGACAATTTTAAAGACTCAGAATAAGTTAAACCAAAAACTCAAAGAAGAGCTATGAAACAAAACTACTAGGTAAAGAGAGAAATTGACTGTGAGAGTAAATTCATCAACATATTCAGATGCCAGGACATCAGCAAAAAAGATTACAAGCCATACTAAGAAACAAGAAGAGATGGCCAAGCCAAAGGAACAAACCAAATATCTTGTAGAGATATAGGATTTAAGACAACTAATCAATGCTAATCACACAAATATCCTAAATCAATTCAAAGGGTTGAAGGAAATATGACTAAAGAGATAAGGTATAATAAGAAGACACTGGGAAAGCATAAAGAATAATTTGAAAGCCTGCAAAGAAAAGTAACAGAGCCTATGGGAATGAAAGACACAATGGATGAGATTAAACATACATTAGAGGTATATAATCAGCAGAATTAAATTGATGGAAGACAGAATTAGTGATATCGAGGATAGAACATCTGAATTTGAAAACACAGGAGAACAGAAAGAGAAAAAAATAGAAAAAAATGGAACAGGATCTTAGGGAATTGAATGACAGAGTGAAATGCACAAATATATATGCTATTGGTGTCCCAGAAGGAGAACAGAACAGAAAATGGGCAGAAAGAATATTTGAGGAAATAATGAATGAAAACTTCCCAAACCTTATGATAGACATAAATATCAATATCCAAGGACAATGCACCCCAAACAAAATAAATCCAAATAGACCTATACTGAGACACCTACTCTTCAAAATGACAAATATCAGAGATAAAGAGAGGATTCTGAAAGCAGCAAGACAAAAGCAAATCATCACATAAAGGAAATCTCAATAAGATTAAACATCGACCTCTCATCAGAAACCATGGAGGTGAGAAAAAAGTGGTATGACATATTTAAGGTACTAAAAGAGAAAACCTGCCAGCCAAGAATTCTGTATCTGGCAAAACTGTCCTTCAAAAATGGGGCTGTGGGGACGGATGTGGCTCAAATGGCTGGGCGTCTATCTCCCATATGGAGGGACCTGGGTTCCGGGACCTCCTGGTTTAAAAAAAGGGGGGGGGGCTGAGTTTAAAGTCTTCCAAGACAAACAAAAACTGAGAGACTATGTTAACAAAAGACCAGATCTACAAGAGATACTAAAGGGAGTGCTGCAGCCTGAAAGGAAAAAACAAGGGTGAGAGACTTGGAGAAGAGTACAGAATTGAAGATTATTAGGAAGGATAAGTTAGAAGGTAAAAAGACAGACAATAGTAAGATATGACAATGGAAATTCAAAGGATAAAATGGACAAAGTAATGTCTTTACAGTAATAACTTTAAATGTTAGTGAATTGAATTCCCAATCAAAAGACATACACTGAAAGAATGCATTAAAAAAAAAAAAAAAAAAAAGAGCCATCTATATGCTGTCCACAAGAGAGTCACCTTAGATCTAAGGACACAACCAGACTGAAAGTGAAAGATTGGAAAGAGATATTCCATGCAAATAGTAACCAAAAAAGATCTGGAGTAGCTATACTAATATTGGACAAAACAGATTTTAAATGCAAAACTGTTATAGGGGATGAAGAAGGACATTATCTATCAATAAACGGGGAAATTCACCCAGAAGAAATAACTATAATAAATACTTATGCAACTAACCTGGGTGCTCCAAGATACATGAGGCACACACTGGCAAAACTGAAAGGAAAAATAGGTATCTCTACAATAATAGTTGGAGACTTTGATACGCCACTCTCAGCATTGGCTAGAACATGATAAACGAACTAGATCTAACACACATTTGTAGAGCCTTACACCACAAAACAGCAGGATATACATTCTTTCTTAGTGCTCATGGATCCTTCTCAAGGATAGACCCTATGTTGGGTCACAAGACAGGTCTCAATAAATTTAAAAAGACTGAAATTATACAAAGGACTTTCTCTGATCATAATATAATGAAGCTGGAAATCAATAATGGATGGAAAAAGGGAAAATTCACAAATATATGGAGAGTAAACAACACTCTCTTAAGTAATCAATGGGTCAAAGAAGAAATTGAAAGAGAATTAAGTGAATATCTTGAGACAAATGAAAACAAGAACACAACATATCAAAACCTATAGGACTCAGCAAAGGTGGTGCTGAGAGGGAAATTTATAGCCTCAATGCTTACATTAAAAAAGAAAAAAGAGTTAAAATCAAAGACCTAACTGCACACCTGCAGGAACTAGAAATAGAACAGCAAACTAATCCCAAACAAAGCTGAAGGAAAGAAATAATAAGGATCAGAGCAGAAATAAATGAAATTGAGAACAAAAAACGAGAGAAACAAAACCAAAGGTTGGTTCTTTGAGAGGATCAACAAAATCTACCAACCCTTAGCTAGACTAACAGGGAAAGAGAGAGAGAAGATGCAAATAAATAAAATCAGAAATGAGAGGGGGGATATTACCACTGACCCCACTGAAATAAAGGCGCTCATAAAAGGATACTACAAATAACTGTATGCCAAAAAACTAGACAACATAGACGAAATGGACAAATTCCTAGAAACACATAACCTACATGGATCCTAAAAGAAATAGAATACCTCAACAAACCAATCACAAGTAAAGATGACCATGGTTAGCAGCAATGCTCCAATATTTGTAGATCAATTACGACAAATGTACTATATACATGTAAAATTTTATTAATAGGGGAGAGTGGGAGAGGGGTAGGAGGTTGGGTATAGGGGAATCCTTTATACTTTCTGTGTGACTTTTTTGTAACCTAAAGCTTCTTTAAAGATTAAGTGAAAAAAATAAGACACTAGGGGAACATGCAGAAGAAACTGTCATTGTACATAAAAGACAACAGATCTTTACAGTGATGAAAGACACATAATTAAAAAAAAATTTTTTTTTTTACTTTTAGTATTTCATTTGGTATTTATTTTTACTATTATTTCATTTTCTTATTATTTATATTTATTTTTTTGGCTTCATTTTTGGGGAGGTTCTGGATCACAGAAGGGTCACAACTGTTGCAGGGGAGGGTCACTGGTGTGCGGTGTTGGTGATGAGGGGATGTGTGGGGAGGGGTGCACTGGGGACATGCCTCTATGGCATATGAATATGTTCAAGTGGTCATGGGGCCTTGTCTCAGTAGGTGGAGACCCACATAATAACCAAAAGAAAACTGAATTCCCATCCTGGGAGGTTCTGCCACATTTTCCAATACAGTGGCAAGAATCCCCTGAGTACATGGGCAGTGCCTAGCAAAGAAGGACAGACCATTATACCAAGCCCTTGATATTGATGGCTGTACTTATGAACCTTGATCTTGTGAAACTGAAACTTAGCTTAGTATTGTATATTGCCTAAGAGTTACCTCCTGAAAGCCTCCTTGTTGCTCAAATGTGGCTTCCTTCTAAGCCAAACTCAGCATATAAATGTGCCACCTTCTACCCGGCATGGGCCATGACTCCCTGGAATGAGCTTCCCTGGCACTGAGGGATTATTATCAAAAGCCAACTAGTGATACATTTGGAAAAAGACCTTGACTAAAAGGTGGAAATATTAAATACAAATGAGTTTTTAACGGCTAAAAGATTTCAAAGGGAGTCAAGAGGTCATTCGAGAGGTTATGCTTATGCACATTTCAGCAGGATCTGATTGACTGCCACAGTACACAGTGCCCCAAACAGCAGGGCTACTGACAGCTTTAAAGACATCTAGACACCACAGGCAGGGCAGACAATCTTAGGAATTCAGCACCCTGTCAGTGGGCCTTTCTTTGGAATATATTCTCCCCAGTTTAACAGAGTTAAACTCATTTATAATTTCCCTACACATGACCATTCTGCCCTTTTTATTTGGAACTATAATTAGAACTATACTCCTTAAATATATGCCCCAGAAACTTAAATCTTAGGTCTGTTCATATGCCAGCTGGGCCCTGAATCTCAGCAGAGTTGCAACACCTATTCTCCAGTTCACTGGACTTGTAAAGGGCAGCTAACAAAAAGATGATGATGGACAACGCCCATCCCCCAAAACAAGAGTTCATGCAACTAAAGGTATAAGTTTCAGAGCAAAATATTATCATAAAAACAAAACAAAACAAAACAAAACTCCCAAAGATGAAAAGCCCAGGGCCAGATGGCTCCACAGGTCAATTCTACCAATCATTCAAAGACTATCTAATACCAATCTTGCTCAATTGCATATAAAAAAACTGAATAGGAAGGAATGCTACCAAACATTCTATGAAGCCAACATCACCCTAATACCAAAACCAAATAAACATACTATGCTCAACATCACTGGTTATTAGGGAAATGCAAACCAAAGCTTCAATGAGATATCATTTCACACCTACTAGAATGGCCACTATTAAAAAAATAGAAAACTACAAGTGTTGGAGAGGATGTAAAGAGATAGGAACGCTTATTCACTATTGGTGGGAATGTAGAACGGTACAACCACTGTGGAAGTCTGTTTGACAGTTTCTAAGGAAGTTAGATATAGATCTGCCATGTGGCCTGGCAATACCACCATTAGGTATATACCCAAAAGATATGAGAACAGGTACACGAACAGACATCTGCACACCAATGTTCATAGTGGCATTATTCATGATTGCCAAAAGATGGAAACAACCCAGGTGTCTATCAACTGATGAACGGTGTCTATCAACTGTGGTATATATACACAATGGAATATTATTCAGCTGTAAGAAGAAATGAAGCATATTACAAAATGGATGAACCTGGAGGACATTATGTTAAGTGAAGCAAGCCAGGCACAAAAGGACAAATATTGTATGAGTTCACTACAATGAAGTCATGGAGTTAATAGCTAGAATATAAGTCACCAGAGAATAAGAATGTTGCTAGAGAATGGAAATCTGAGGTTTAATCTGTACAGCATTAGTAAAAAAGTTGTTTGTAAATGTTTGTCAATGAATAGAAATGGTGAAAGCACATCATAGGATTTGTAATTAGTAGCGCTATCATATGGCTATGATAGTGGTGTTTTGTTTTTTGTTTTTAATTAGTGAATCTGCTCTAGTGTTAAGTAGGGGTGGTGAGTGCACAGCTCTGTGACTGTACTGAATGCCATTGATTATATACTTTGGATGGACTGTATGGTTTATGAACAAAAAAAATGAGGGTGGGTTGGGGGAAAAATATACCAAATGTAAATATGGACTATAGTTAGTAGTAATACTTTGATGACGTGCCTTCATAATTTGTTACAAATGTTTCACAACAATGCAAGGTATTTGCAGTGGGGTGATGTATGGGAACCCTGTATGATGTTATGCACGTTTGTTTTGTAAGTTCACAACTTTTACTGTACACTTATTGCTTATTTTTACTACACATTTATTGTTCATGTATGAATGATATACTTTAATAAATTGTTTTTTAAAATGAAAAAAGATACTACAAAAAAGAAAATTACAGACCAATATCTTTAATGAAGATAGATGCAAAAATCCACAACAAAATACTTGCAAACCAAATCCAAAAGCACATTAAAAGAATTATACACCACAATCAAGTATGTTTTACCTCAGGTATGCAAGGGTTTTTCAACACACACAAAAAACAATTAGTGTAATAAACCACATTAATAAACTGAAGAAAAATCACATGATCCTCTGAATTGATGCAGAAAAGACATTAGACAAAATACAGCATCCTTTCTTGATAAAAATACTCCAAAAGATAGGAATAGAAGAAAGCTTTCTCAACATGGTAAAGTGCATATATGAAAAACCCATAGCCAACATTGTACTCAACAGTGAAAGACTGAAAGCTTTCCTGCTGAGATCAGGAACAAAACAAGGATGCCCACTGTCACCACTGTTATTCAACATTGTGCTAGAAATTCTAGCTAGAGCAATTTGGCTAGATAAAGAAGAAAAAAAAAAGGCACCCAAATAGGAAAGGAAGAAGTAAAACGTTTGCTATTTGCTGATGATATGATCTTATATCTAAAAAATCCTGAAAAATCCACAACAAAGCTGCTTCTACTAGAACTAATAGATGAGTTCAGCAAAATGGTCAGATACAAGATTAATATGCAAAACTCAGTAGTGTTCCTATATACTACGATGAGCAATCTGAGGAGAAAATCAGAAAAAAATTCCATTTATAATAACAACAAAAAGTATCAAATATTTAGGAAAAAACTTAAACCAGGACATAAAGGACCTGTATTCAGAAAACAACAAAACATTGCTAAAAGAAACCAAAGAAGACTTAAATAAATGGAAGGGCATTCAATGCAATCCCAATAAAAATACCAACAGCCTTTTTTTGCAGAAATGGAAAAGCCAATTATCAAATTATTTGGAAGGGTCAGGGGCCCAGAATAGCCAAAAATATATTTAAAAAGAAGAATGAAGTTGGAGGACTCTCACTTTCTGACTTTAAAGCATATTACTTAGCTACAGTGGTAAAAACAGCATGGTACTAGCATAAAGATACACAGATTGACCCATGGAACTGAAGCGAGAACTCAGAAATAGACCCTCACATCTATGGTCAAGTGATTTTTGACAAGACTATCAAACTCATTTAGCTGGGCTAGAACAGTCCATTCAACAAACGGTGCTGGGAGAACTGGATATCCACAGCCAAAAGAAAGAGGGCCCCTATCTCACACCTTATACAAAAATTAACTCAAAATGGATCAATGACCTAAATATAAAAGTGACAACCATAAAACTCCTAGAAGAAAATGTAGGGAATAATCAAGATCTCGTGGTAGGCAGTAGTTGCTTTTTTTTTTTTTTTTTAAGATTTACTTTATTTATTTAGTTTTTATCTCTCCCCCGCCCCATTGGTTCTCTTGTCTTTCTGCTCATTGTTTGCTTGCCTTCTCTAGGAGGCACCAGGAACCAAACCCAGCAAACCCAGGACCTCCCACGTGGGAGGTGAGTGCCCAAGAGCCTGAGACTCATTTGCTCCCTGAGGGCTGCGACATCTGCTGGCTTGTGGCATGTGCTTGTTTAGGTGTCTGCTCGTTGTGGTGGGTACGGCGTCTAGCTCATTGTGGCAGTTGTGGTGTCTGCTTGTCTTTAGGAGACACCGGGATCCTAACCCGGGATCTCCCATGTGGTAGGTGGGTTGAGCTACATCTGCTTCCCGGCAGTAGTTTCTTAAACGTTAACAAATCATAACATGAGCAAGCAAAGGAAAAATAGATAAATGGAACCTTCTTAAAATTAAACACTTGTGTTTCAAAAGACTTTGTCAAGAAAGTAAAAAGGCAGCCTACTCAATGGGAGAAAATATTTGGAAACTACATATCCAATAAGGGTTTGGTTTGATATCCATGTTATATAAAGAGATTATCCAACTCAACAATAAAAAGACAAGCAACGCAGCAATCGGCTGGCTTGCAGCTAGTTTCAGCATTGGCTAGCAGGCATTGTGGTTAGCTGTCAAAATGCTGTGTGTGGGGATGTGCTGACAGAGTCCCTGGCTATTGTCAAGGACTATAATTCCTATTTCAGCTTCAGCTGCAACAGTAGTGACTATTGCGGCATAGTCACCTTCTATAAAGACAGAGCTACCCCAGTAGCTGCTGAAAAAGGCCTGCATGGCCTGCTTGCCACTGAGAATGGATCTAAGCAGAAGCCCTCCTGGCAGCTGGCAGCCATGTAATCATTCTGGGTGACCTGAACACAGCCCACTGCCCCAGTGACCACTGGGATGCACTCAATCTGGAATGCTTTGAAAGAGGACACAGGGCAAAAGTGGATGTATGGTTTGCTCAGTGTTCTGGGGTGCCAGGCTGGGTCTCATGTAGGGCCCTTTATTGATAGCTTCTGCTGCCTACAACCAAAGCAGGAGGGGGCCTTCACCTGCTGGTCAGCAGTCAGTGGTGCCAACCATCTCAACTATGGCTCCCAACTTGACTATGTGATGGGGGACAGGTCCCTGGTCATAGACACCTTCCAGGACTCCTTCCTGTTGCCTGAGATGATGGGCTCTGACCACTGCCCTGTGGGCAAAGTCTTGATTGTGTCCTCTGTGCCCGCAAAACAGTGCCCAGCACTGTGCACCTGCTTCCTCCCTGAGTTTGCAGGCACCCAGCTCAAGATCCTTCGCTTCCTAATTTACCTTGATTAAGAAGCTGTGTTTGGGCAGTTGGCACTGCAGAATGGAAATCTAACCCGGGTACAGATGTGCCAAAACAAAGCTCGTGTGCATTCACCCAGGCTTTGGCCAAGCCAGGCTGGCTCCAACAGAGGCCAGAAAATCCTGATGAGCTACTTCCAGCTATCCTCCAACCATCCCCAAGCCTCTGCAGAATTGGAACATCCTATCCTGCCACTGACAGGTGCCCACAGGATCCCAATGACTCAAGGGGAGCAATATCCAAAGTGGTAGAAGTGCAGGTCAAGGCTTCCGAGGCCAAGAATGAGAAGGAGTGCAGACCCTGTTCTGGAAGTCTGTGCTAAGGGGCCTCTCATCCATGCCCCTCTGTGGGAGTCATGTGTGATGTGTACTATGAAGCAGTCAGGACCCAACCTTGGTCACTACTTCTACATGTGTGCCAGGCCCCGGGGTCCTCTCACTGACCCCTTCTCCCACTGCAACTTCTTCTTCTGGAGGCCCAGCTGAGCCAACACAGGCCTAGGAATGTCTGGCACAGTCAACCCTGACATCATCTGAAGCTAACACCTGTCTTACTAAGCCGCCAATGTTGCCTCCTTCACCAAGGCCTTGCTTCCCTTCCTTCTCATAACTCTTCCCTCAAAGATCCTTCCTTTAACTATTCCTCCTCCTCCTCCTCCTCCAAGGCCACCTTTCTCTTCTTCCTGCCTAGCTCCTCATTAGTGAGTTTCTTGTGCCTTGATGCTGTGACACAGCCCTTCACCTCACTTCCCACCTTCTTGTAAGAAGCACACGAGAATCAGGTGCCTCAGGAAATTGTGATTTTAAATCTGCCTTCTTGGGAAATGTATTTGTACATAAATAAAGACTACATCTTTGTTTCATTGCAAACAAACAAAAGACAAGCAACCCAATTAAAAAATGAGTAAAAGACTTGAATAGGCATTTCTCTAAAGAGGAAACACAAATAGCCAAAAAACACATGAAAAAATGCTCAACATCACTAGCTATTAAGAAAATGCAGATTAAAACTACAATGAGATACCATTTCACACCTTAATGAATGACCAGTATTTAAAAACAAAACAAAACAAAACAAAACCCCAGAAAACTACAAGGGCTAGAACGGATGTGGAAAAATAGGAATACTCCTTCACTGTTGGTGGGAATGTAGAATGGTGCAGCCTCTGTGGAAGACAGTTTGGCAGTTCCTCAAGAAGCTGAATATAGAACTGTTCTGTGATCCAGCAAGCCCGTTACTAGGAATATAATCAGAAGAACTGAAAGCAAGGACATTTGCACACTGATGTTCACAGCAGTCTTACTCACAGTTGCTAAAATGTGGAACCAGCCCAAGTGTCCATCAACCAATAACAAAATGTGGTATATACATGCAATGGAATACTATTCAGCTATAAGAAGAAATGAAATCGGGATGCATATGACAACATGGATGACCCTAGAGGGTATTATGTTGAGTGAAAATAAGTCAGATACAAAAGGACAAATATTGTATGGCCTCACTAATATGAACTAAATACAATAAGTAAACTCATGGAGGTAATCTCTAGAGTATAGGTTACTAGGAAATAAGAATATGGGTTGAGAATGGGAGCTGATCCTTAATGTAGGTAGCATTATTAATAGGGTTAATTGTAAAAGTGTAGAAATGAATAGAGTTGAAAGTAACACATCACAGTGAGTATAAGTGACACTGCTGATTTATAAATGTGATTTTGGCTGAAAAGGATAGTCTGTGGATATAAATGTCAACTGAAAGGAAACTAGAGAATAATCTAGGGAATGTATAACATAGTGATTTCAGTGGTAGAGGAAGGTTGTGGTTAATAGTATAAATATAAGAATGCTCTTCTTTTACCAAGTGTTAAGAATATGGTGATATATGGGAAAATTACAACTAATGTAACTTATGGGTGATAGTTAACAGTAATATTGTAATATTTTGCAGCAATGGCAAGAAAATATTATTTCAATTCTAAGGGACAACAATAGGGGGTAAAAGAGGGTATGGAATTTCTCCTTTTGGAATAATGAAAATGTTCTAAAATTGACTGAGGTGATGATAGCACAACTCCGTGATGAAAATGAGAGCCACTGAGTATACACTTTGAATGGACTGCACAAAGCACAGGACTGTATAACACAGGGAATCCAGTGGTGGAAGATGGACTGTGGTTAACAGGATAAATCTAAGAATGTTTTCTCATGAACAACAAATATATAATACTAATTAGGGTGTTAATCGTTGGATGAGTTGCGGGGAAAATATGAGCTATAGTTAGTAGTAATATTTTAATGATAGTTTGTAACACATATTTCACAACAATGCAAGCTGTTGGTGGTGGGGAGATGTATGGGAACCTTGTATGATGATATATGCATGTTTGTTTCATAAATTTACAAATTTTATAATACACTTATTGTTTATATATGTTCATGTATGAACACTATACTTCAATAAAATTTTATTTAAAAAATGATAGAATCACTCATAAGATAAAAAAACTGCCATCAAATTAGGTGTGGGTGAACTAACTGTAAAAGATTCAGGAACAAATAATAAAAATCTAGAAGAATTCTACTTTAAAAGTTTTTTAGGGATTTGTTCCATTTTAAAGAAACTGAAAGCAGACATCATAGATGATGCATAATGAATGTAGTTTCCCATTATGAAAAAATGAAAGAAAGAAGTCAAAGAACTCCAATCAGCAAACCCACACATACTCAAAGGAAAGGTCTTACTTAGCTCTACATCAAAAGAATGATGAATAAGTGAACATTTACTTACAAAGTTAAATTGTTTAAGGTATGTATTTTTTTTATAAATGATTCCCCACTTTGAGTTTTTCTCATAACAGAACAATAAGGTACAAATTGTGCCAGACAAGTGTACTTCTACCATATTTGGTGGTTTATAGTAAACTAATGCAAAGCATGGAAAAAATTAAGTGGAAAGACTTGCATAATTGTTTTCTCAAGAACACAGAGAAAGTGACCTAAGGTAGACTTAAAATGAGAAATTTATAAAGATTTATCAAGTGAATGATAAAGTGAGTTTGGAGAAAATGCTTGTACTACTTACTGAGTGGTACTTTTCTTTATTCTTATGATGGTTTGGACAGGAACTAACTTTACCATAAACATCCAAGACACCTATTTTATATGTTTCAAAATGTGTTTTTAAATGTTTTTATCAACAGTTTCACCTTGAAGAAATCGGAGAAACTTAAACACTTTTTTTTGGTAAGAATAAATGCTGGCTTTAGTTACCTTTTATCCAAAAATCTCAATTTTCAGGTTGACATAATTATTTTCCAAAGAGAAGGCTTGCTTGCCTTGTTTGATTATAGAACTTTGCCAAGACTTAAGAGCAAACCATTGAAGCTTTGAGATATAATGCCTGCCCCATCAATTTTTACTTTGAACAAGTAGATATTCTTCAGTGAACAAACGTGTACATTCACAGAGGATTTCTCTAGAAAAGATAACAGAACATCTGGATGGCAATATTTTTTTTTCCCACTTTCAAATTCTTCCAAATAATACTTGCCTTAGTCACTGAACTTATTTTTTCCTACGTTTGTAGCCTTATATCCTTTATCTATATGGGAAATTGTGTTTGATGGCTCTGCTAAAGTCAAGTGTAAGGCAACAGCTTTAATATGCTAAATCAAAAATGAATTATTTATGGAAAAGAAATTAGGTATATGTGATAGACTCTTAAGCTACTACTCCCTTGTCAAAATTCATTGCCAAAGGCCCAAAACCATCAAATGATTCACAAAAAGTAAATGAAAAAGGGAAAACAAACAACATACACCACCACCAACAAAAAAATCAAAATAGAAAAAAGTTAAATTGATTTTAAAATGCAGTAAATTATTTAAAAGGCATTCTCATAAAAGACAGCATTAGTATTTAGAGTAGCTTCAGTGATAATTTTTAAGCTAAATTTTAAGTTAGCACTTGTGGAAATAATAACACAAAGTGATTTTATTGGTTTATAAATGTAAATAACTTCCTAAGGATTCAAAACAGAGAGGTTAACAATAAACACATCTGATAATACTACTGCTCTGAAGATTAAAAGGCAAAGTATGTGAAAAAAATTGAACTAAAAAGTTAATTACCAATATTTATTATTAAAACTGGCACTACTACAATTAATATTAGCACAATTAATAGTATTAAGAGGAAACTTGAAATTTATAGTACAAATGGATTTGGATTTGGTTAAACTAAGAATTAACTATTTTAAATACAATTAATCAAATGCTTAAAAATTTAATGGGTTATTTACTATGGGGCAAAGCAAAAGCAACTGGCCAATTTCAAGTAAGGCAGTACATACATTACATCTTCTCCTTGGTAAATTCAGTTTTAAACTCATGCAATTTTGACATAATATCTGTATATTATTTAACAACTTATTAATGTGTACTCATGTATACTCACAATTGTCATTTCAAAGGAAAAATGGTTTTACTTTAAAAGACATATTTTGGAGAATGTTGCTGCCTTATTAAATAGTACGCCTTTTATTATAGCTTGGAGCCAATTTTGTTCTTTCATGGAAATGCAAAAATTATTACTACTTACATACGTTTTCTCAGAAGCCAACTTTTTATACTACAAAGTGAGTTACATGTCACTTTCCAAAGACTTGAAAACATGTTGGAATAGCATCCTTTAACTTGGTAAAGAATAATTTTCAAAATTCATAAATAAAATGGAGAATGTAACGTATAAAGCAAATTTTGATGTACTCGAACATTTAAACTCAACTAAATGAAATGTTAATTTTTTCCATAAACCTCTCATAAAACATTAAATTAAATGTTTCCTCAGGGTAAAAGAAAATGTTGCAGGAATTCCATATATCAAAGAGAAAAGGGAGGCTGATTGTGTGAAGATGGCAGAATAGGGAGCTCCAGGATTCAGTTCTTCTCCCAGAACAACTAATAGACAGGAACTATCTGAAACAACTACAGTAGGATCTCATTTTATGTGAACTCTACACAAATGAATTCAGATATATGTGATTGGCAACTGAAAAATATAAAGGCTGAGAGATAGAGAATAAATTTTTTTTTAAGTATTTCTATGATTAATTTTACTTATTGTTACTACAGTGTTTATTTGCCTTATTTATAAAAACGTGTGATAGGTATGTTTGTATAAGAAATACTTATTAAATAGTGGGTTCACTATTATGTATGATTTTCAACTTACACGAAGGATTTTGGAATATATTGGTCACGTAAAATGAGGTGCTACTGTATTTTGAAACGCTAGAAGCTAGAAAAACACTGTAAAGCATCCAGGGAAGAGTGAGAGGAAACGGTTGATAAATTTATGGTAAAAAATAGTAAATTGCTCTCTTCACATGACAGCTACAGGGCCCATCCCCAACTCTTGCAGCAGGCTGCATGGGGTCCAGGCCTTTTGGCTAGCTTGTTGGTGACAGAAAGGGACATAAAAATCCACTTCCCCAAGATCACAGGTGGGCATGGACTATCACTGATCATGGCTTTTGATTAGCTGCTCTAAATCGCTAGGGACCCATTGTTTCAACCCACCACAGACAAAGGAAGCAGCAGCTGCTGTTTCAACCCGCTCCACTCCGGGACAAAGGCCACAGAGAAGACTTAAAGTAGCTATGCTTCCAGGGATAGTTGAAAAGCTGCTTTTGCTGTGAGGCAAAGAAAGCTACAGCTTTGGGGAATAAGCTCTTGGCACCTCTCCTGATTCCTTTCCCAGGGCACTTTGGAGCCAGTCTTTGCCTCTTCTGTGGGTCCCTAGCCCTTTTTGGCTGGGAAAGATTGACAAGTTCTTTCCTGTGTGCATGTCCTCCCAGAATTTGCCCTTCAGCAAATTCAAGTAGCTTGAGAAAATGAAAGAAGTGTAAGAAACAATAGAGGCAGACAAGTGAGGCAAAGGCTTGCCATCTTCAAACACCTAGGAGAGGGAGGTCTGTCTCCTACAAAACAGAGGGAAAAACCAAACTCTATTAAACAGGGGTACTGCAAAACAACTAACAAGCAAAAGCCCAGGTCAAGACACAGGACTGGAAAGAGAGAGGAAACCCTACACACTGCATTTGCATTAGGCAGACCTTCCTGATAGAAGGGCTGAAGCTCAAGAAAATCTCTGTCTTATCACCTGCTAGTTACAAAATCAAGAAACAGACATCTCAGAGAACAAATCACAGAGTTAACATTTTAATATATTAAAATGTACAGTGTGCAACAAAAGAGTACACTACAAAGAAACAGGAAATAATGGCCCATCCAAAGGAAGAGGATAAAAGTACAGAAAACACCAACAAAGACAATGAGAATGTGGACATATCAAGCAAAGACTTAAAAAAAAATAAGATTTTAAAAATGCTCAAGGCTATGAAGGAAAATTCAGAGAAAGCCCAAAAGGATATCAGGAAAACAGTGAATGAGCAATATGAGAATCTTAGTAAAGGGAGAGAAATTTAAAAAGGAACCAAACACAACTACTGGAGTTGAAAACCACAATAACTGAAATTAAAAATTTCCAGAAAAGTTTCAAGAGCAGATTGGAGCTGGCAGAAGAATCAGTGAACTCAAAGACAAAAAACTTGGAATGAGTTAGGCTGAGGAGCAAAAAGAAGAATTATAAAAAGCAAAAACAGCCTAAAGACACCTCTGGAACACCACCAAGCATACCAATTTATGCATTATTTACCAGAAAAAGAAGAAAGAGGGAAAGGGGCAGCAGGAAGAGTCAAAGAAATAATGACAAAAAACTTCCCAAGCTTAGCAAAAGATGTGAATATAAACATCCAAGAAGCCCGGAGAATACCAAACAGGATAAATATGAAGAAAAATATATCCCATCATATATTAAGCACACTGTTGAATGCAAAGGACAAGAAGAAAGCTCTGAAAGCTGCAAGAGAAAAGCAACGTGTTATGTATAAGGGCATCTCAATTACACTGAGTGCTGATTTCTCATCAGAAACCATGAAGGCAAGGGAACAGTGGGTTGGAATACTTAAAGTGCTGAAAGAATGCAACTGCTAACCAAGAATTTTATATCCAGTAAGGCTTTCTTTCAAAAATAAGGGAGACATCAAGGCATCCCCAGATAAACAACAGCAAAGGGAGTTCATTGTCACTAGACCTATCCTATAAGCAAGGCTAAAGGTAATTTTTCAGACTGAAAGGAAAGGATACTAGACAGTGGTTAAAAGTGGCATAAAGAAATAAAGACCTGACTGGATCAGAGACTTCTGAACTGTCAGTTCTAGAATGTCAGGTTTGGTAGCTTGCAGGAACTGAAACCTTATAAACTCAGACAACCTAAATCATGACTTACAGAGGAGGAGACTATTCTTCAAAAGCCTGCTGTTAGCACACTGCTGGATCTGAAGGTTGTAAGCCAGCTGTTTAAATGTTCTGCATGGCCTTGAGTGTGCACCTCCAGAAACCTCTTCCTTAGAAAGGGCCCAGCATTTTTTATGTCTGTGCATATTAATTTATTACCATGACGAACTATCTGTATGCTAAATAAAGTCAGAAAATTCAAAAAAAAAAAAAAAAAAAAGAAATAAAGACCTACAGTAAAGGTAACCAATTGGATAATTATAAATGCCAGTATTATTATAGTGTATTGTTTGGTATAATCCACTTCTTATTTCCCATAGGAGCTAAAATGAGAAATATATAAAAAGTAAAAATAAACATATGGTTTTAGATATACAATGTAAAAAGATATAAGTGGTATACAACAAAAAGGTGGGGGTGACAAAAGGTATAGAAGAAGTCTTGTGTATGCTATTGAGGTTAAGCTGGGATCAAACCAAATATTATTATTATTCATTTAGGATGTTAAATTTTTACCACATGGTAACCACAAGGAAAACAGATGAAAAATATATCTAGATAGGAAAAAAAAAAAAAGGAACTCAATATGGTACACTACAAAAAAATCAAATAAATATAAAAGTAGGCATTAATGGAAGAATTGCAGGACAAAAAAGGTATAAGACTCACAAAGGCTAAATAGCATAATGGCAGAAGAAAGCACTGCAGTATCAGTAGTGACTTTAAATGTAAATGATGGGGTAGTTTCCACTCAAAATGCAGAGATTGGCAGAATGGATAAAAAAGGATGAGCCAACTATATGCTGTCTGCAAAAGTCACCTTAAATTTAAAAATAGAAGTAGGTTGAAAGTGAAAGGACGGAAAAAATATAGACTATGCAAATAGTAACCAAAAGAGAGATGGGGTAGCTATACTAATATCAGATAAAATAGACTTTAAGTAAAAAACAGTTACAAAGCGGCAAAGACAGTAATTATATACTGATAAAGCAGACAATTTAACAAGATGTAACATCTAACAACAGAGTCATAAAATATATGAAGCAAATACTGAGAGATTTGAAGGGAGAAATTGATGGTTCTACATTAATAGTAAGAGACTTTAATTACCACTTTCAATAATGGATAGAACATCTAGTCAGAGATCAATAAGGAAGTACAGAACTTGAATAATACACTAAACCAACTAGATCAAACATACACATATAGAGCATTGCACCCAATGGACACAAATTATACATTCTTCTTGAGTGCACATGGATCATTCCCCAGGATAGACCATATGTGGGGCTACAAACAAATCTCAATAAATGAAAAAAATAGTGAAATCACATAATGTATATTTTCTGACCACAATAAAATAGAAAACAAAAACAGAAACAAACAAAAAAAAATAATAGATAGACTCAATAAAACCAAGTTGGTTCTCTGAAAAGATCAATAAAATTGACAAACCTTTAGCTAGTCTGACAAAAAAAAAGGGGGGGGAGGTGATACAAATAACAAAAATCAGACATGAAAAGGGGACATTACTACCAATCCTGCTGAAATAAAAATGACTGTAAGAGGATACTATAAACTACATGCCTATAAATTAAGATAGCCTATATGAAATGGACAAATTCTTAGAAAAGCACAAATTACCTACATTGACTCAAGAAGAAATAGAAGATCTCAAGAAACCAATTACTAGTAAAGAGATTGAATCAGTAATCAAAAACCTCCCAACAAAGAAAAGTTCAGGAGAATGTTAACAAACATTCCAAGAAGATTTAACTCAAATTCTGCCCAAACTCCTCCAAAAAATTGAAGAGGAGGGAACACTCCTTAATTCATTCTATGAGGGCATCACCCTCATACCAACACCAGATAAAGATATGACAAGAAAAGAAAACTGCAGACCAATATCTCTAATGAATATAGATGCAAAAATCCTCAACAAAATACTAGCAAACCGAATCCAACAGCACATTAAAAGAATTACACCATGATGGAATGGGATTTATCCCCAGTATGCAAGGTTGGTTCAGCAAAAGAAAATCAATTAATGTAATACACCACATTAACACAATGAAAAAAAAAAAAAAAAAAAAACAACATATGAACATCTCAGTTGATACAGGAAAGGCATTTGACAACATCCAGCACCCCCTTTTTTTTAAATTGACATTTTTAAATTTTATTTTATTTTTAAAGAAGCTTTAGATTACATAAATGTTACATCAAAAATATAGGGGAAAAAAAATATAGGAGATTCCCATATATTCCACCCCTCCCCCTCCCAAACTTCCCCACATTAACATCTTTCATTAATGTGGTACATTAGTTACAACTGATGAACACATATTGAAGCACTGCTACTAACCATGGACTATAGTTTACATTATAGTTTACACTTTGCCCTGCACAATTTTATAGGTTTTGATAAAATGTATAATGGCCTGTGTGGCAGTTTGATATTATTTATGAATTCCAAAAAAGATATTTGATAATGTTTGTAAACTGGTCTGTTCCTCTGGGTGTGATACCCTTTGATTGTATTAGATTCAGCTGAGATACCTTTGGTTAACTTATGTTAAGATTAGGGCTTTGATTTGACCATGTCATTAGGGCATGCAGGGTTGAGTGCCCACTCCCTTGGTAGGCTGATAAAATAGACTCTCACAAGGAAATAGACACACAGAGAAGCAGATACCTGAGGAAAGAGAGAAGGCTTCAATACACATGGCAGAGGCCCAAGGAAGAGAGATGAGTCTGATAGTCTACAGCTGACCTTGTGAAGAGAGCAGAGCAGCTGAGCCCAGAAAGAAAAGAGCCCCGGGGAGAGATACGAGCCTTATGTCAGCCTACAATTGAGATCAAAAGAAGCTGGGACCACAGACCCTTAAGAGGAAGAAAGAAGGCTGAACCCTTGCAGACAATGCCCAACATGTGGCAAATGACTTTGGGTGAGTACCTCATATGGTACCTTGAGTACTCTTTAGGGCCTGTGACTGTAAGCTTTAACTCCAAATAAATACCCTTTATAAAAACCAATAGGTTTCTGGTACTTTGCATCTGCACCCCTTTGGCTGACTAATACAGTGTGTATCTGTCATTGTAATTTCATGAAAGATAATTCCAATGTCCCCAAAATGCCCCCATGTTACACTTATTCTTCCCCCTCTCTCCCCTCAAAACCTCTGGTGGCCACTGCCTTATATCAATGATATAAGTTCTTCCATTGCTAGAATAATAAGTCTACTTTAGTCCATCGTTGCATTCCATTACCCCCTTATGTTTGTTCATTCCTCAATATTGAGGATTTTGGGATGGTGATGCACAGTCTGCTTCTGATCAAGACGGGGCTTAGATCCCATGGGGCAGATGGATGGAACTGTCTTGCTTTCAGTTGTAGATACTCTGTTTTGGGGATGAGCATTGTCCATTATCATCCTTTTGTTAGTTGTCTTAGGCAAGTCCAATGAACTGGAGAGTAGTTGTTGCAACTCTGCTGAGATTCAGGGCTCAACCGCTATATGAATAGACTGAAGATTTAAGACTCTAGCACATATATTTAACAAGTATAATGCTAACTAAAGGTTCAAATAAAAGGAGTAGAAGAGACATGTGTAGGAAAATTATAAATCTGTCTAACTCTGTTACATTAGGGAGCATATATTCCAAGGTAAGGACCACTGGCAGGGCAGCACCCCTTCTTGAAAAAATCACTTAGAACACTAGGAATAGAAGGAAATATCCTCAGTATGATAAAGGACATATATAAAAAGTCCACAGCTAACATCCTGCTTAATGGTAAAAGATGGAAAGCTTTCAATTTAAGATCTGGAACAAGTCAAGGATGCCCACTGTCAACACTGGTTATTCAACAGTGTACCGGAAGTTCGTTCCAGAGCAATTAGGCAAGAAAAGAGAAAAAAAAAGACAACCAAATTGGAAAAGAAGAACTGAAATTTCTTTATTTGCAGATGACATAATCCTATAACAGAAAATCCTGAAAAATCCACACCAAAGCTCCTAGAGCTAATAAATGAATTCAGCAAAATGGCAGGGTACAAGATCAACACTCAAAAATCAGTAGAGTTTCTATACACAAACAATAAACAGTCAGAAGAAGATACCATGAAAAAAATTCCACCTATAGTAACAACAAAAATAATCAAATACCTATAAATAAACCTAACCAAGGATGTATATAATTTGTACACCAAAGACTATAAAACATTGCTAAAAAAAATCAAAGACCTAAATAAATTCTGCATTCAAGGATTAAGAAGACTAAATATAATTAAGACGCCCATCCTACCCAAACAGTGATAAGTTCACTGCAATACCGATTAAAATTCCAACAACCTTCTTTGAAGAAATGGAAAAGCCAATCATGAAATTTATATGGAAGGATAAGGGGCCCCAAATGGCTAAAGCCATATTGGAAAGGAAGAATGAAGTGGGAGGACCCACAGTTCCTGATCTTAAAACTTATGACAAAGCCACAGTAATTAAAACAGCATGGTACTGGCAAAAGGATAAACATATAGACCAATGGATTTGAATTTAGATGCCAGAAATCAACCCACACATTTATGGCCAATTGATTTTTGGCAATGGGACAAAGACCACTCAATTGAGAAAGAATAGTTTCTTCAACAAATGGTGCTGGGAAAACTGGATCTCTATTATCAAAAAAAAAAAAAAAAAAAGAGGACCCCTACCTCACACCTTATATAAAAATCAACTCAAAATAGGTCGAAGATGGCAGCGGAGTGGCTCAAGTGTTAAGATGCCTCCCTCTCACATGGGAGGCCCCAGGTTCGGTTCCTGGTGCCTCCTAAAAAGAAGTTGAGCACACAACGAACAGACAGAGAGAGGAGACAGTGAGCCCAAACAACAAGGAAGTGAGGGAGAAATAAATCTTAAAAAAAAAAAAAAAAAGAAAGGTCAAAGAGCTAAATAGAAGAGCCAAAACTATAAAAACTCCTCAAAGAAAACATAGGGAAACATATTCAGGATCTTGTATTTGGCAATGGTTTCTTAGACTTCATACCCAAAGCACAAGCAACAACAACAAAAATAGATAAACTAGACCTCATCAAAATAAAAAATTTTGCACCTCAAAGGACTTTATCATGAAAGTAAAATGACAACCTACACAATAGGAAAAAATATTTGGAACCTACAGATTCAATAAATGCTTAATATCCAGAACACATAAATAATTCCTTCAACTTAACAACAAAAAGACAACTCAATTAAAAAATGAGCAAAAGAATTGAATAGATCTCTCTCCAAAAAAAAGATATACAAATGGCCAGAAAGCACATGAAAAGATGCTCTACATCATTAGCCATCAGTGTAATACAAATCAGCACAATGGTGTGAGTAACCATTCACACCCACTAGAATAGCTACTATCTAGAAAATGGAAAATAATAACTGTTGGAGAGGATGCCAAGAAATAAACACACATTCATTGTTGACGGCAATGTAAAATGGTGCAGCCACTGTGGAAGACAGTTTGGAGTTCCTCAGAAATCTAAGTATAGTACTACTATATGACACAGCAATCACACTAAGTATGCACCCAAAAGTATTGAAAGCAGGGACCCAAACAGGTATTTGCAGAGGTGTTTATAGCAGCATTATTCACAATTGCCAAATATGGAAGGAATCCAAGTATCTATAAAATGATGAATGGATAAATAAAATGTGGTATATGCATACAATGGAATATTATTTGGCCATAAAAAGTAATAAAGTCCTGATCCATGTGACGTTGATGAACCTTGAAGACATCATGTTGAATGAAATAAGCCAGACACAAAAAGACAAATATTGTATGATCTCACTGACTTGAAATAATTAAATTAAGCAGTCATAGAGTCAGAATCTAGAATATAGGTTACCAGGGGACAGGGTAGGGATAGGGAATGGGAAGTTAAGGCTTAAACTGTACAGGGTTCTAATTTGGAATGATGGAAATGTTTGGGTAATGAATTGGTGGTGATGGTAGCACTACACTGTGAACGTAATTAACAGCACTAAAACATCTATCTCAATGTGATTAAAAGGGGACATGTTAGATTGTATACATGGTAACAGAGCAAAAACTAAAAAAAAAAAAAATCCATGGAACTACACTACACAAACAGTGAACCCGAAGTTAAACCCTGGACTATATAGTTAATAGTACAATCGTAAGAGTGTGCTCTCTTCAAGTGTAGCAATGTTCCAGCTAATGCAAGGTGTTAATAATATAGTGGTTTATAGGGATCCTGTATTTTATTTTATGCATGATTGTTCTGTATACCCACAACTCTCTAATAAAGAAAAAAAAGCAACTGATTAATTTATGTACTGCATTTATCATGGATTCAACAAATATTTACTGAGTGCCTATCTGCCAAGCTATTCATCCTTCCGCACACAAAAATTATGAAAGAATACACTATCACAAAGCATACTGAGAAACAAGAAATTAAAGAGAAAGCAAATATAAAATTATAAAAACAACTGCAACAAATATGAGAGGAAGGTAATTTTATATTTTTTTATTATCATTGTAATCATAATCAATCATCATCAAATATATTACACGAATTAAGTACCCAGAACTTGTATCACCTTCCTACCTTAGGACATTCTGGTCTTTGTTTTGTAGCGGAGCCTATTTATCTAAAAATGTTTGCACTATTCAATGGCCCTGGAAAGACTGGTGTTAGCATTTTAAAAATTTAAAACCTATCATTCTTACTTTATAGCATAACTGTATATTTGACTAATTTCTCATACAAATCCTTCATCAGTTAGAGCTTAAACCATATACTACTCATCTCAAGCAGCTGAATAACAAATTTGCCACTCCTTATCCTCTCTAAACTCCAAATCACAAATATATTAATCTTAGGAACCTCTTGGTTCCCAATTAGTGCACAGAGATTCTGCAAAAAAAAAAGAAGCTCATGAATTCTTTGTGGAAAAGCCAGAACTAAAAATTAAAATACCAATTATAACCCAGCCCATTTTTTTTTCAAGATAACGTTATCATAAACGTTCAAGACATTTCATACATCTTATCACAGAGGATTTAGTCAGGCTAACACTGGAGCTAATTTCCAGAGTTAAACAACTTGTTCAATACATAATGCCAATTAGGAATATAATCCCAGCCTTGGGATCTGAGTATATTATCTGAAACAAGACTGCCATTTTAAAGTATGATATATACTTTCACAGCAAGTTACTTACTTCAGCACTATCCTGAATAGAAGAGCTGTTGTTATAATGCTAAAATTTGAGAAGATAACTGCCATGGCCTAGAAAGAAAGAGAAGATGGAGTTACAGTCCAAAGTACTGACCTCAAAAAAACTCCCAACTTGGTGGTTTGCCTGACAAAAAAAGCTTTTTGGCCAAAAACCAGAGGGGTTATTAGGGCAACTATTTCACTAGAGGATTAAATTCCATTTTTATTGCTTATTAAATTTATTCAGATAAGATTAAACCATTACACAGGTTTTGAAAATATATGTTTAAATTCAGCAAATGCCTGTATAAATAATCTGTATGTGCAGATCTAGAAAGAGTAATAAGTTCCTAAGGCTTAGCTTTGGAAATAACAGTTATCATGTTGAAGCGTACTTTTTCATGCTTTATAGACTTCAATGCTGCTTCTATGGGTGGATAGAGGATAGTTACTGTTAAGCCCACTTAAATGGTAAGAAAATTGAAGCAAAAGTTTTTAACCATCTCTTGTTCTAGAAATTTAATAAATTTTCCTGGTTGAAGTAAAATTCAATTCATATTTGAAAGTCCTTTGGATCAATTCAAGTTGTTTTAAAAATTTTAGAAATGTGCTAGATTTTAGAAAGGTTTGCTTTTGGGAATTCAGTCATTTTTCACATGTGAGAGCATTAATCTAAACAGAAAGTATGAAATCCCATCACTGTTCCCCATAACTGGATCTCATAATATTCACCATTTTTTTAAATACAAGTCCTACTGATTTCATTCCTGCCTTCCTCCTTG
This sequence comes from Tolypeutes matacus, assembly GCA_026826555.1. Lineage (NCBI taxonomy): Eukaryota > Metazoa > Chordata > Mammalia > Cingulata > Chlamyphoridae > Tolypeutes > Tolypeutes matacus. The sequence goes on along the minus strand of JAKSZT010053887.1, from coordinate 16,271,337 downwards.
CTATCACTTTTAGTTAATCAAACCCTAAAGAACATTAACAATCTTATATAGCTACTAATAAAACAGCAAACATGGTAAATATACAGAATTCAAGATATAAGAATAAAAGTCTAGCAATAATTCCAAGAACATAACATTGTTGTTTTTCTAGTGAATTTTTATGGGAATCAACATTTTAAGGCTTTCTTAGTGTACGTCTCTGTAGAACCCACAATTAGGAAAAGATAAGAGGAGACAAAAGTAAAAGTGGCTGTTAAGAGTGGGGAAGTGGTGTCCTTAGTCAATCAAATAATGGCAGTGCAAATGCAAATAACCAAGCGGACTGGCTGGCCTGATGAGTTCTGAAAACTCATCCATGCAATAGCATAGAGTAAACAAAACATCAGCATTCTTTGCCCCAGATCTTCCATGCATCTCTATTTAGTTCCTTCCAACTAGACTCAGGCATCGCAATACACAGAGTATGTCATGTGCTTTTTCTCGTAATTTCTGTGGTTGTATGCAATCAGGAAGGAAGAGTAAAGCAATAAACTGGAAGAACAAAGAAGTTGCAATCTTGCTTTGTTACCAGGGACCCAGAAAGGTCTGATTTAGAGCTAATCTGTTGGATACTAATAGAATACAACAAATTTATATTTATTGAACGTGAATAATTATATCATTCAGTATAGGGATTCTCAGACCTGAAAAGCAAAGTAGAAGCAAGAATTTAGGAGAGGCCACATTTTAGATGAACTGAGCACTTACTAATAACACGGATCACAGAGCTAAAAGGAACTTCAAGTGATAAACTGGTCCAGGTCCCTGCCTTTGAGCAGGTACGGCATCATTGTTTTATTTTACACTTGGGACAACTGAAACCTAAGGCAGTTGGGACTTGCCTAGTTACGAAGCTTCTAACTTGTGGAAAAGCACCAAACTCCTGTCTTCTACTATAGCGTTTTTTCCTACCATACCACATTACTGAGATCTCCTTTTTGTCCTACTCTACAACTGAGTTGTCTATATTTAAGAGGCTTCACAGAGGACCAAAATCAATAAAAACCTACCTATGATCTTAAAACACTTGATTTATTTTTTAAAGAAACAGAAAACATTTTGGCAATGAAAGCTATGGAAAGCTTCATTTTATAAAATATTAGGGGGAAATATACACATGACCCATACTACATAATAAGTAAAGGCAGAAGGCCAAGCTTTAGCTCTGATTACTAATGGCTCTCCAAATTGAGATAAAGGGTGTTGAGAGAGATGAATATTTCTAGGATTATCACTTCCAGATGGCATTTGTAGGTGGCAGGATATTATCCTCACCCTCACAGATCTTCCTTGTTAAATGACAAGATTAAAAGAAAAGAGAAAAAAAAATTTTATAAAATGAACAAATAGAATACAGATAAATTACATTAAAACATGTTTAAGAGAGGTACACTAAGTACATAGTTTTCTGAGTTATTGTGGCAGTCTGTTTGAAGGTCCTGGGTGTGGTGTTCATATTACAGTCTGGTGGCCAAAGGGTGGCTCAGACAATGGCAGACTGATTAAAGTTACACAAAAATGGGTGGCTCTGTATTCCTTGGGTCAAGGGAACAACTCTTGCAGAATAGTCAGCACAGTTTACTATAGTAATCTTTAACCATGAGAGAATTTGGCAAGCAGATCAGTAATTCAGTATTCAGATGATTCTGGGAAAACCTCAGGCTGGTGAGGGCAATAAGAAACTAACAATGTCCAGGAAAATGATGAAAAGATTAATTCTGGGATTCATTCTTGTGTTATTTTTAATGCTATTTTCTTTGTTGTATTTACTTACAGGCTGAAGATAGGATAGGACATAGAAGACAATCAGGTTGTCCAGGAAATAAAGAAAGGCAGGAATGGACCACTTCATGAAATTAGAAAATGCATTCCAGGAAGCACATTTCAAGTTTCTACTTTGATGATCTTCTACAAACAAAAAGAAATACAGCAATAATTAAATTATTTTATGAGAATGCCCACGTTTTTAGAGAAGGTAAATTCATAACTGATAAATTTCTTAAAAGGGGCTTTGCAAACTTGTGAATATTATTAGCCTTAAGAAATCAAAGACAATATGGGAGTTCATTACTCTTTCTCTTTCTTCACCCTACTTCATCTCACTGACAATCAATAACTCATTTAGGAGTACTGATATTCTCAATTTCTGTTAACTTGAGATAGTAGAGGTAACTTGGGCTACACTTATGATTTCTCATACTACTCTGAGAACATACAGTCAAGAGGGAAATCAAAAAGTAGAATAGGTAGAAAAAAATATCAAGCTATCATGCTGGGATTTCCATAGCCTCCCCCTTCCCACAAACCCACCCTCTGCCTTGGGCATCAGGAAAGGGAGATACTAAGTGGAAATTAACTTTAATATTAGTATGAGTTACTGTTAACATCTCTAGAATTCCAAAAATTTAGGAAGATGTTATTACAGAGAGAATATAAAATGAAAAGATAGAAAACGAAGGCAAAGTCCTGCAAACAACGCATGAATTTCATGGGATTAAGAAGTATATTCCATTAATTAGAAACTTTACAGATTGAAATCCTTGAGTATGAAAAGACAACTTTCTGGGAAAAGTCCCTTATGCTCTAAATTCTATGTTTATCTCATGTGGGAAGGCAGATCAAAGAGCTAAAGTGGTAAGGCTCATTAACTTGGGAGCTAAGAGAAAAGGGAATGAATACATTTAAGATCCTATATATTCCACAAAAGAGTAGACACTTTACAAATATTACCTAATCATTTGAGGAAGGGATCAGTATCCCTAATTGATAGTTTAGGAAACTGAAGCTCACAGATGTTAAATAATCTGCCCTAGAACAGAGACTACCTGACTCCAGTGGGCTATGATCCTTCCTTGTAGGAAATGGAAACTGATTTGCAATATGCAATTTATCAAGTCGGATAGAAGTGATTTAGAAAATCCTAAATTTGAAAAAAAACATGACGTGCTGTGTGACCCATCACAGGAACAAGTCACAAGATAGAGTATTCGGCAGGGCACTGGGAATCTGGGTTGGAGCCTTGGCTCTGCCCCTTCCCATGTAGCAGTGCATAACACTTTCCCTTGGAGCCTGTTTCTCTACCTGTAAAAATGAGTAATCATATTTATTTCATAAGTGTTGTAAGCATTGATAATTGATAATAAATGCTAAAAAATTTATAAATGACATTTTGTTCTGCAAATATTAATAACAATGCCTATTATTATTAAATATAAAATCCTATTTACATCTTAGATTCCTCATATACAGAATGGGCTAGACTAAATTATATAAAATATTCCTTTAAGTTCTAATATTTTTTGATGCTTTGATTCATTACAAGTATTTAGTACCATTTTGAGACTCACCTTTCTTTATAACCCAGAATGACACAAGCATACAGAAAACTAGCTTCACCAGTTCTGAACACACATTCACAGTAGTTGGAAGATAATCATATTTGTTCTCTGAAATGTAACAGAATGATTATTTCTAGGTATAAATTTTATACTATATAATGTTTACATATAGTTAAAAATTGTACTTGTTTTTAAACTTAAAAGCTGGATTTTAATACTGGTTATATTAACTTTCATCCAGTTGGCTCTTCTCTTTTGGATTCTTGAATTGATTCCCCTAAAGTATTAGCTATATCTTTAACCCCATCCAGCTTTTATTATCCTTTAATTTGAGAAATATGCCTCTCATGTTTTCATTCAAGTGGCTGATAAATATGTTGGGGAGGCTAGGGCCAAGGGCAAAGAAATCTCTGTGGTACAACACTACAGACTGCCTTTTATATTGACCATTAATTAATACTCTTCAAGTCTGACTCATCAAACAGCTATAAATTTACCCAATGAGCTCCTTGATCCTCTTGGATGACATGCTTGCCTTGCTAAAATCAAGGTACTCTCTGTCTATGACATTCCCTTAACTCGGAGTTTTTCAATCTGTTTCATATCATGGCACACAAAGAAAATGTTAATATTTATTTGGTATTCTGGGATAAATGGTCCTTGTAAGTAAAAGTAGGAAGCTACCTGAAGAAAGAGATAACTGGCCCAGGGTTATTCCTAAGAGTGAGAGGAAATACTCTGACATATCCAAACCCATTCACAAATTTAGAAACTACCTTCCAAATTCCAAGGCAATCTTACTAGGAAATAAGGTTCGGTTAGCATGCCTTGGTTTTAGCGGTTATCTCTGTCTTTTCTAAATGCTTACAAACAACTTGCTCTGTAATTTGCTAAGGAAAAACGTAAACTTCATTAGGCCATATTTTCAAGAATGCATTTCCCCCCTTGGTCATCACATTAAAAAATGAAAACTGGCCAAGTATGGGGGGAGGGGAGAAGCCAACTTGACAATCTCTCTACTGTAAAACCCTTAAACCCTTTAGTCCTCTTTTCTATGGTTTCCTGCAACCTTCTGAACCTAAGCAGAACCAATTCTTTTTAATCATCTGTGTTACTTCAGTACTCATCACACTGTATTATAGTTACTTGTTATATCTGGTCTTACCCCTAGAATGTAAGCTTCTTATCTGAAAGGGATTGTATTAGTCACCTTGATTTACCTGGCATTTAACAGTGGCCTGCAATTAAACAGGCACTTAAAAAATGTTCATCTGAATTTAAATATTTTCTTGAGTTTAAATATTTGCCTGTTAAATTTTCTCCATAATTCAAAACCTAGTTAGATCATCTCCTCCTCCCTTTTTTCAGTTCAGAGTTAGACTTAAATCACACTGTTATCTAATAATACTTGACATTAATCTCTCTAATGATACATACTGAACAACCACTCTCGTGCACATACTGGGTGGTTTTGTATTACAACATTCAAACCTTTGCCACCACTCTTTTACTCGTTTTTGTTTGTCATTAGTTTTTTTCCATATATCTCTCAGTGACTAATTCTAAATGGTGTCACATCATGTGTGAACTCCCTCCCTCACCACCTGCCCACTCTCACATACTTGATCTATGTCACATCCATCCCTATTGGTTTCCCTTCAGTCTCAGAGAAAGAGGTGATGGCCTAACATTCAAGGATAATTCTCTCTTTATTGCCCTGTCTATTAAATGGCTTCTACCTCTTGGCCTATGAACATGGTCATAACTCTCCTGTTAGAAAAAATATACGTAAGATCCTGACCCCTCTAGTTACCATACTTTCTCCATCTCTCATAAAACAGCAGTTAACATTAATTATCTCTACTTTTTCTACTTTCCATTCAGTTTTTATCCCCTAGCAATCAGGTTACAGATCCTACCACTGCACTCCAATTGCCTACTCATGGAGATTAATAAACAGCTCCTAATTACTTATTCCAGAGGTCAGGTTTAATCTTTATCTTATCTGATGTTCCAGTTCCCTCTCTCAGCCAACAAATTCTCCCTTCTTTTCTACAAGTCTATGTGCATTTAGTTCTCTCCACTCTAATAAGTCCTTCTTAATGCTGGCAATCCTCAGAGTTCTGATCTTGGCTCTTATTTTCTTCCATAAGCTTTCTCTGTATAAGCATCCACTCCCCAGGTTTTAAATATCACCTTAAAGTTAATGACCCCAAATCTATACTCTGAAACATTTAACTTACTGTCCACCAGATATATCCATCTGAATAACTATTCCCCATTCATTCATTTAATTTTTATTTCCTTCCCATGCATGATGTGCCAGATACTGCAGGATATTGCAGTGAACAAGGATACAGCTCATGGCCTCAAGGAAGGTAAATAACTAAAACTATGTAATCTCTCTGAACTCTGCCCAACCTGCTCTTCCTCCTAGTATTCCCCATCTCAGCTGCAAACATCATCAATCTATCCAGCACTCAAACCAGAAACCTTTGAGCTAACTGATATTTCATCACAATTAGCCCCCATATGCAATACATTCTCCAAGGCCTGTCTTTTCTATGTTGTAATTATTCCATCCTTCATCCAGCTTCCACAGTAGTCTTTCTTATATTACCATTCTCTTTATAATCCTTCAAGTATTCTTTATCACTTAGAATCTAGGTCATAGAAGAAAGTCCCAACTCCTTAGCATGGTATATGAAGTCCTTAATCATCTGATCATTATTTCCCTCTCCAGCCAAGTACTGCTTTTTCCTCTCCTCCAAGAACTTCAACTCTTTGCTCAATCATTCTGAACTACATGTTCTCACAACACATCCTGTTTTTTCATGCTTCTGATCCTTTTTACAAGCTGTTGCCTCTATTTTCATTAGCTCTGCCCACCTTCCTTGTATTCATGCAAATCAATTGTCACCTCATTAAAGAAGGGTCCCCTGATCCCTCTGCACTCCACATCATCTTCTCCCAAAGTATATCACTTTCTTTTCTAGACTATTTTTATATCTTCTGCACATTTCTATTATTGCATTTATTATACTGTCTTTATGATCGTATACATCTCTCTAATGAATTGTAAGTTCTTGAGGCCAAGGGCTTTTTAATTTCAGTCTCCTAATCTTTTTTTTTTTTTCATTATTTTTCTTTATTTGTCTTAAAAAAAAACCCAAAAACTTCTGTGAACCTTTCATGTCCTCCCCCACTACCTCAGAGAGCAAAGGGTTGTTTAGAGACTAGTTTTTAAAAATACTTTTGTCTCCTCTAACATTGTCTTATGCACTCTGAACCCTACTAGCACAATGCCTGGCAGACAAATGTTAACTGAAATAGAGACTTATATATACATCTGACTCTCCAGGCAGACCGTGAAGGGTAATTATATCATGATTTTATATGTCCTCATAGCTAGGGAAAAACACTCGATAGTTTTGTGGAAATAAACTAAATTTGCTTAAGTACAAATTCTTACATTAAAAAAAATAAACAGAACATTTCTTGAGCACACATTTATTAAAGCTGATAATCTGTAACATCCCATTGATACAGTGAACGAGATAGTACCTAACAAATTTCAAGTGTCCAAACAAATAAATGCTGCCTATTTCAAAACAGGCCAAGAAACACCTGTTTATTGAAGCAATATTCAGATATAATGACTTGATCTGCACCAAAGGATTATAATTCTGTACTTGACTGGCCCAAATTTCACCCCAGGATCAAAACCTTTCTTGCTAAGAAATGAAAGGCTTTAAAGAATCTAATTTATACATGCTTTATCACTCACATAAAACAAGGTACTTGATAGCGTATCATTATCCTCATTTTATATGCAAGGAAATCAAAGAGACAAAGTGATTAGATGGAAGTATACCATACACTTCCATACACATTCCCCATCTTAACTTACCTTCATTGGCTGAATATTTCACCAGTAGAATACGACTTGAGCTTAAAGCAATGAAAATGACCCCTAGCAGTAATGTATATATTGTTGACAGGGAGCAGAACATAGGATGACAACAGCATTTCCTTTCCATTGTGCTGATTTTTAATTGCCTTAAAGAGAAAAACATGTTCATGAGCAAATATTCAAAGATAAATATATATATAGCAAGCAAGGATTTTAGGGAAATCCTGCTGGTAGACTTAAAGGTTAGGGTTAACGCAAACAACATTAGCTTGTGAACAATAGAAAGGCAATGTTTAGATGTCTGACCTCAACTATACTAGAACCAAGAAAGTTGAGGAGCACAGGGGAAACTATGGGGACAGGAGATGAAAAAGAGGTCAAAATCATAAAGGAAAGAGAATGCTAGAGATAGAAAAGGCAGGGCAATATTAGAATGCCAACAAAGGTAGTGAATGAGTGAGCAACTGACACTTTAGGAGTATAGAAAAGAAAAAGGCAACTATAAGAAGGCAAATGGACCTAGATTCTGAAGAAGAGCATCACTTGGACACACAGAGGATAGACCAACCAGAGTAAACTCTCTAAAACAGTGGTTGTCAGCTGGTGGAGATTTTGCCCCACTGCCCAGGGTACATTTGGCAACATCTGGAGATATCCCCCTCTATTTGTTTTCATTAAAGAAGTTGCAGATTTATAGAAAAATCACGCAGAAAATAAAAAGTTCTCATATATGCCCCTTCACACATGCAGTTTTCCCTACTATTAACACTTTGCATTAGTGTGGTACCACTGTTACAATTAATGAAACATTATAATTATACTATCAAATATAGCCAATAACTTACATTAAGGTTCACTATATATGTTGTACAGTCTTATGTTGTTGCTGTTTTTTAATTTTTATTCTAGTAACATATAAGCAACCTCAAATTTCCCCTTTTAATTGCATACAAATATATATAACTTAGTGATGATGATCACACTCACAAAGTTGTGCTACAATCACCACCATCCATTATCAAAATTTTTCCCTCCCCCCCAAAGAAACTCTGCACCAATTAAGCATTAACTCCCTGTATTAGTCAGTCAAAGGGGTGCTGATGCAAAATACCAGAAATTTGTTGGTCTTTGTAAAAGCTTTGGGGTAGAAGCTTAGTTACCAGGCCATAAATCATAAGTTTCTTCCCTCACTGAAGTCTGTTGGCACGTGTTGCAGCATGACAGCTGCCGACATTTGCCAGGGATCAGGCTTCTTGGGTTCCTCTCCTCCCAGGGCTCCATTTCTCTCCGGGCTCAGCTCCTCTGTTTCCTCCACAAGGTCAGCTGTAGACTATGAGGCTCTCTAGGCTTTGCCTCTCTCCACAAGGCCAGCTATGAACACCCAGGTGAATGGCTCATCTCTATCCTGGGGACTTCTCTTCTTCCTCTCCACCAAGCTCCTCTGTGTGCTTACTTCCCCAGGCTCCAGCATTAAAACTCCCTATCAGAACTCCAACTCAAAACTCCAACCAACTCCCCTGCTCTGCCATGTAGTTTTATCTCTGAGTCCCCGCCCAAGGGGACCAAGGGGTGGGGACACAATGTCCTGCTGATGTGGCCCAATCAAAGCCCTAATCATAATTTAATCATGCCCAGAGGAACAGACCAGTTTACAAGCACAATCCAATATCTATTTTTGGAATTGATAAATAATGTCAAACTGCTACATTCCCCATTCATGACCCTCACCTGGACCTCTAATAAACTATTCTATTTTCTGACTCTAAGAATTTGTTTATTCTAATTGTTTCATATCAGTCAATATTTGTCCTAATGTGTCTGGCTTATTTCACTCAACATGATGTCTTCAAGCCATTTACGTTGTTATATCAGAAATTCATTCCATATTCCACTGAATGTATATACCACATTTTGTTTATCCATTCATCTGTTGGTGGACATTTGGATTGCTTCCACCTTTTGACAATTGTAATTAATGCCACTAAGAACATCAGTGTACAAATAATCTGTTGAGTCCCTGCTTTCAGTTCTTATGGGTATGAAGTTGGATATTTGGGTCCAGTTACATATAGATACATGGTAATTCTACATGTAACTTTCTGAGGAACCACCAAACTGTTTTCCACAGTGGCTGCACAACCTAACACTTTAATTTTCCATATTTGGAAGAGTATCCATTCTCGTAGGTGCTGAATGCTATATCACTGTGGTTTTCATTTGCATTTCCCTAATGGCTAATGATGTTGAGCACCTTTTCATATGCTTTCTGGCCATTTGTGTATCTTCTTTGGAGAAATATCTATTCAAGGCACTTGCACATCTTTTATTTGTGTTTTTTGTCTTTCTGTTGTTGATCTGAAAGATTTCTTTATATATCTGGATATTAAACCCTTATCAGATATGTGGTTTCCAAATATTTTCTCCCATTGTGTATGCTGTCATTTTACTTTCATGATAAAGTTCTTTGAGGTGCAAAGTTTTTAATATTGATAAGGCCCCATTTATCGTTTTTTTCTTTTGTTGCTTGTGCTTTGTAGAGTCTAAGAAACCATTGCCTAACAAAACGTCCTGAAGATGCTTCCCTATATTTTCTTTTAGGAGTTTTATAGTTCTAGTTCTTACATATAAGAATATTTGAGTTCTTATATATAATGAGTTAATTTTTGTAGATGTTATACAAAATATATTTTATAAGGTAAAAAGTAAGGTAGGGGTACACTTTAATTCTTTTGCATATGACCATCTGGTTTTCCCAGCACCATTTGTTGATGAGACTATACTTTCTCCATTGAGTGGACTTGGCACCCTTGAAAAAAATCACTTGGCCATAGAGGTTGAGAGTTTATTTTTGAACCTTTAATTCTATTCCACTGGCCTATATGTCTGTCCTTGTATGAGTATCATGCTGTTTCGATTACTGTAGCATTGTAAAAAGTTTTAAAATAGGAAAATGTAAGGCTTCCAACTTTGTTCTTTTTCAAGAAGGTTCTGGCAATTTAGGGACCTTCATACTTCCATTTAAGTTTGATGACTGAGTTTCCCATTTTCGTAAAGAGGTTGGTTGAAATTTTTATTAGGACTGCATTCAATCTGTAAAAGAAGTGACATCTTAATAATATTTATTTTTCCAATCCACAAACATGGAATATCCTTCTATTTATGTGGGTCTTCTTTGAGTTCTCTAAGCAATGTTTTGTAGTTTTCTGCATACAAGTCTTTTAAATCCTTGGTTAAATTTATTCCTATATTTGGTTCTTTTAGTTGCTATTGTAAATGGATTTTTTCCTTAATTTCTTCTTTAGATTGTTTATGACTAATGTATAGATTTTTAATTGCATGACTAATGTATAGATTTTTGTGCATTGATCTTGTACCCTACCACTTTGTTGAATTCATTTATTAGCTCCAGTATCTTTGTAGTAGATTTTCAGGGTTTCCTGTGTATAAGATCATGTCATCTGCAAAGAGGGAAAGTTGTACATCTTCCTTTTCAATTTGGATAATTTTTATTTCTTTTTCTTGCTAATTCCTCTGGTTAGAATTTCCAGTATAATGTTGAATAACGGTGGAGACTGAGGTCATCCTTGTCTTGTTCCTGATCTTAAAGGGAAAGCTTTCAGTCTCTCACTACTATGTACAATGTTGGTTGTTGGTTTTTCATATATTTCCTTTATCATTTTGAGGAATTTCCTTCTATTCCTAGTTTTCTAAGTATTTTTATCAAGAAGCTTGCTGAATTTTGTGAAATGCATTTTCTGCATCAATTGGGATCATCATGTGGTATTTATCCTTCATCTATTATCATTAATTGTCTTATGTTGAACAACATTTGCATTCCTGAGATAAATCCCACTTGACAACAGTATACAGTTCTTTTAATGTGCTGTTGGATTTAGTTTGCTAGTATTTTGATGAGGATTTTTACATCTATATTCATAAGGGATATTGATTTTTAATTTTATTTTCTTGTGGTATCTTTATTTGGATTTGGTATTAAGGTGATGTTGGCCTCACAGAATGATCTGGGGAATATTCCCTGCTCTTCAATTTTCTGGAAGAGTTTCAGCAGGATAGATGTTATAGTTTCTTGGAATGTTTGATAAAATTCACCAGTGAAGCCATTTGGTCCTGGGCTCCTCATTCCTGGGAGGTTTCTGATTTCTGATTAAATATCTTATGTGGCATTGGTCTGTTGAGATCTTTTCTTTCGTTTCTAGGAATTTGTCCATTCCTAGGTTATCTAGTTTGTTGCTGTATAATTTTTCATAGTATATCCTCTTATAATCCTTTTTATTTGGGTGGGGTTGGTAGTAATGTCTCCTTTTTCATTTCTAATTTTAGTTATTTGTGTCCTCTCTTTTTTTCTTTTCAGTCTAGTTAAGATTTGTTAATCTTACTGGTCATTCAAAGAACCAATTTTGCCTTGCATTGATTCTATTTTTTAAAGTATTTATTTACTTTATTTATTTATTTATGTATTCCCCCTTCCCTAGAGGTTCTCTCATCTATCTGTTCATTGTTTACTCACTTTCTCCAGGAGGCACTGGGATCCAAACCCAGGACGTCCCAAATGGGAGGCAAGTGCCCAACAGCCTGAGCCACATCCACTCCCTGTGGGCTGCAGGGTCTGCTGGCTTGTGGCATCTGCTCACCTAGGTGTTTGCTCACTGCTGTGGGTGCAGTGTCCAGCTCATAGTTGTGGTGTGGTGTCTAGCTCGTTGTGGTGGGGTGCAGCGTCCAGCTCATTGTGGTGATGCAGCGCCAGCTTGTTGCAGCAGGGTACAGCATGCAGGTCATTGTGGCAGAGTGCGGCATCCAGCTCGTTGCTGCGGTGCGGCGTCCAGCTTGTTGCTGTGGGGTACGGCATCTAGCTCATTGCTGTTGAGCGGCATCTAGTTCATTGTTGATTTTCATATAATTGATTCATTGTTTTTCTGATATTCTTTCTGTCTTTGTGTTTTCCTTTATCTCCTTGAGCATATTTAGGATCTTTTTTTTTTTTTTTTTTTTTTTAAGTCTTTGTCCAGTATATCCAAAGTACAGGCTTCTTTGTTGATGGTTTCTGAATTTTCATCCTGTTCCTTTGGAAGGACCATCACCTCCTGATTGCTTGCCTTGTAATATTTTACTGAATATTGTACATTTTAACTAACTGGGATTTAATCTCTGAGTTGTTCCTTAAGTTTGTATTCAGCTAGTGATATGCCAGAGATTTCTTTGAGTGCCAAGACCTAACATAAAAAAGCAAACTATCACAACAAACACATCAAAAAACACCTTTCACAATCTTTGTGTTGGCTGGTGATCTCCATCAGATTTTAGCCTTCCTATCAAGAAAATTAGCCCAAGGTGAAAGTGAAATGCAGTATCCTCTCCTTGTTTTCTGAGCCCTTGTCATTCCCTGGGCTTGCACTTGTTTGTACCTTAGGAATTCCTCCATTTTCAGAAATTTGAATATCTCCTCGATTCCCTATGAGACAGACTCTCCCCTTCCCCCCTTGGGCGTTCTATTGTATGTTTTAAAGCAGCAATCCTTTGCCCTAGGCCTTTTCCATTTAATCAGTTCTTACACAGACTTAGCTGCCTGCATGCTGATTCTACTTACACAGCAAATTTTGGGAGGGTGAGCCAAAGAAGAGTTTCCTGGGTCAGTTTTTTAGGCTGCCAACCAAGATTAGCACTGACAGGTATTGCAATATGTGTATAGGGGTTGCTCTGTTCCCTCTTCAACAGGGCCACGGGCCCACAATAAGAGCACAGTCTGGCTCCCAACTGTGCTAGAGAGGGGGTGGGGGAGGAGCCAGCAAGAAGGCCTTGAGCTCCTCCTATTGTTTTTTAAGCTGTGTTTTCTTATTTGGCCCAGTTACTGAAACTTTTTAGTTGTTTTCCAAAGTTTTGAGGAAGATGGTTCTGCCAGCTTTTGCCAGTTGTTCAAAGATTCTGTGTGGGTATGGCAACTCACCCACAACTCACGCTGCCAATGGCTGATCAGAACCCTCTTTCTTCTGGAGACATTTTTTTGGTTATCAAAACTGGGTAAAGCCAAAGATGAAGCTAAATATTCTATAATGCACAGGAGAGCCCACCATGACATAGAATTATCTGACCCAAAATGTCAATGGTGCTGAGATTGAGGAACTTAATTGTAGAGGATTTGGAAAAGGACAAGTTAAGTAAAACTCACTTAATAATCTCATAGAACATCATTGTATTTAGGCAGTGATCAGCTCTATGATCTAGTGTCTCCATGAAGGTCCATTTCATTCCGTGCTCCTGGTGTCTAGTCTGTAAGTAGGGCTTTAAGATTTGGGAACTATGGAATGGCTTGTACTAGAATGACTTAAATTTAGGTATCACAGTGTTGAAAACTTTCTTACATATTTCTCTTTGGTAATGCTACATATACACTTTGAGGAACGGACAATTGTTAAGAGCTGAGGAGAAGACATTTTAAGAGTGTGGGGGATGGGTTGATTCTTAGCTAATATTACCTATTTTATTTTATTTTCTTTTATTATTATTATTTTTTAAAGATTTTATTTATTTATTCATTTATCCCCCCCTTGCTGCTTGTGCTCGCTGGGTCAGCTAACCACGCCGTGCGGGCGGGCTTGCCTTCACCAGGAGGCCCCGGGAACCGAACCCGGGGCCTCCCATACGGTAAACGGGAGCCCTACTGATTGAGCCACAGCCGCTTCCCAATATTACCTATTTTAACATGGATAATAGTTTTAAATTAGCTCACTATATTTTCAGTCAATTCTATTGTTGTATTTATAAACTGAATACCCAAAAATCATTTGCTCATTATTGTAACAATTCTTTAACTTTGTTATTAGTAATTTTGTTCTACGAGAAAAGAGAATTTCAAATTTGTATTTTTCCCCTTAGAAGCTGCTCTTCTCTAGAAGGAAAAGGAGCTTGCTGGAAAAGTTTTTGTTACAATAATGGCCCAAATGGACATATCTGAAACAATGCTGTCAACTTTCTCTGAACCATCATTAGAAACAGATCTTGGAAATCAACGAGTCTAATAACCTCTATTGATATGTTGAAGACAATAAACCCCCAGCAGGTTAATAACTTGCCCAAAGCCACCCAGGGGATTGACAGGGATGCAACACTGAGCTGTGGGAAACGGTGAGAGATGGGTTTGAAATACCAATACAGTACTGACAGCCCAAATGGGTGTAAGTATACAGAAATCCAATGAGAACCTCTCCTTCAAAGGTGGGCTGGTTTCCCTCCACAGGCAAAAAAACCTTTCCTACACATGCGCAGTAGGAAATCTAGTCTGGCGCGCCCTCCCCTCACAACCACGCGTGGCCCTTTTCCCGCGGGGCGAGGTTACCTCGGTCCCTTAGAAGAGCTTCTAGTGGAAGAGCGCACATTCTAGAGCTGAGAGAGTAACTGTATAGTTCCGCAGTAGTAGCAGTGTATTCTAGGGTCCATAGGCGGGGAAGCTATGGAAGGGAAAGTTAGGCCAAAAGGTCTCTGCCGCCAAGCCTCCTATTCCGGAACACATAGCACGATAACGTCCAGACTGGCAAGGAGCAGAGCTGGAGTCCATTGCGCAGGCGCGTTCAGTATTACGCTTCCGGAGGAGGAGAGAAGCGGCCTGATCCCGCCCCAGCGTGGCCTTTCTCGCGTCACGTGTCGGGAGAGTCCTGTATCACGTGGGGCCCAGGTGGCGACAGAGCTACAGCGAGACAGTGAGAGAAGGAAGGGGAAGCCGGAAGGGGTGCGAGAGAAGTAAAGGGGGAGAAGTAGAGCTCCTGAGAGCGCAAGAGTTGCGCGTGCGCCGGCTTCTCCCTCTATCTCATCTCTCGGTGGCTCTGTCTCTCTTCCTGCGGCCAGGTGACAGCTGGGCCCGGTCCGCTCGGGCTCTGCACTGGCGCGCGGTACCGGTCGCCCCTCCCCCTCGTCCCGTCCCGTCCGTCCCGTCGCGTCCCGTCCCCTCGGGTGCCACCGGCTGGGTGCCGATGCGGCGCGGCGGCGACGGGGACATTTTCTGACTTCTCGGTCCCTTTCCCTACTGCCTCGGTTGCCCTGCCCCACTCCGTTGCGGGGCCGGCCTCTGTTCCGGCCCCAGGATGCAGAATGTGATTAACACGGTGAAGGGAAAGGCACTGGAAGTGGCTGAGTACCTGACCCCGGTCCTCAAGGTAAGCTGGGCCGGGCTTGCCAGGGGCTGGCAGTCGCACGCTCAAGTCTGCAAAGACTGAGGACCGGGCGCCCGAGGAGTCAGCATGCTCTCCGGTGGTGAAAGGAGTAGGAAGGTGGAAAGGGTGGGACACTGGAAAAGGTGCAGTGTCCACTTGTCTAATCCTAGTGTTCTTGAGGACTTTCCGGCACCTAAGGGGCAAACTTGGAGCGACAATGTGTCGGGTCTCCACACGACAGAACTTAGCGCCTCTAAGTACCTCGGGTTGGAAGGTGGTCGACAGCTAAGTAGATTTAATAATGTCAAATGATAACGTCGGAAGTCGTTTAAACTTTCTCAACAAGGATTTTGACTATCTTAATAAAAAATGAAATCAGCTCTGGTCATAAAATGACCCATGCCACTTCCTCTTTAAATTCTCCTATAATTAGTACGAAATAGGTAAATTGTGACTGAGGTCCTAACTGGTTTACATTGTAGAGGAACAAGGTGAAATTTGCAATATTATCATTAAACCCAGCTAACAAGCAAAACCTCCCAAGCTTTTAAAATATCCTTAACTAGTTAATCTTGGGCTTCAGTCATACTAAAGAGCAGCTTGGCCCTCCTAGATATATAATTTTTATTATGTTGGTAATACATTATTTTAAAAATAAAAAGTGTGATACTAGCTATTACAGAAATGACTTTTCTTGCTGTTTTCAAAGATAAATTTCTAGAAGTGCATTCACGTTTTTCTTTTATAACTTTTAGACTAAGTTTTTGTTATAACTTCATTTCTCCTTTCTGAAAAGCAAGCCAGGATAATTAATAAACAGCAAGTTCTTGCTTAGTTTTTTTAAAAATTTTCAGTTAGAACTTTACAAATCGTAGTGTGGAGATGAAATATTCTTGGAAATAGTTGTTTCTATTTAATCAAAAAGTTATGCTGGTATTCTGAAAAGAATAGTGGATAATTTTACTTTGCTTTTTTTCCATGACAAAGAGAAATGTTAGGTCTGTCCTTTTTTATACTTATTTCTAAGACTAATTTTAAAATAATGCCCTACTAGGTCAAATTAAAAAATAACAATAGGAAAGTATGAATGAGAATTCCAACTCTTGCTCTGTAATTGTTTGCTGTGAAACCCTTAATTCAAATTATTTAATCAACTATTTAAAATTGAAAATAATTTTGA
Source organism: Tolypeutes matacus (assembly GCA_026826555.1). Lineage (NCBI taxonomy): Eukaryota > Metazoa > Chordata > Mammalia > Cingulata > Chlamyphoridae > Tolypeutes > Tolypeutes matacus. The sequence continues at coordinate 16,254,705 of JAKSZT010053887.1, read as the reverse complement.
TATTTGAATCATAAGCTTCTTTTGTCTATTTTATGTTTTAAGAATAGCATGTATACCTATGTATACAGCATTTAAAATAATACATAATTGTTACAACTTAATTTGGAAGAGAAAGGAGCAAGAGAAAAAGACCTCCCAAATTAAGGAGGTGGACGATTGAACTGAAACGAAAGTGTTAGCATGTCAGTATACAGGGTGTATGCTTTTTGTAATAAAGCAGAATTAATGACTTTCTCCTTTCTTGTTCCTGTGAAAACTGTTAGCTTACAGAAAGAATCCTTGTACTATTAGAGGTGGGAAGGCATGGAAAAAACCAAAATCCCTAGGAAAAAAATAATGGCATTCTCTCAGCAAGTAAAAGTTAAGAAAAACCATTTTTTGTTTGGCAGACCTACGTGAAGTAAAAGCCAAAGTCCCTACAATGATCTTCAAGGCTCTAAATGACTGGTAGAGCCCCCAATCACTGAGTAACCTTGCTTACTCTTGTCTTGGTTAAGCCACCTTTTCCTCCTCTTTGTTATTCTGTCATGAATGCACTTGCCTCAGGGCCTTTGCATTTGCTCTTCTTTCTACCTGAAATACCCTTCCCCTAGCCAGCCTTAGGCTTACTCCTTTTCTTAAATTCTCTGCCCAGAAAGTCGCCTTATCTGTAAAGTCTGTCTTCTCTTACCATCCTATTTTAAATGGCAGTCTTAACCCCTAGCCTGTTTGTTTCTGCTTTACTTTTCTTCCTGGCATTGATTACCATTTGGCATACTTTGTATTTCTGTGTTTATTGCGTTTCTCCCTCCACTAGAGTTTAAAACTCCTTATGAGGTTAAGGATGATTTTGCTGTGTTTTATTCACTGCAACGTCCCCATAGCCTTACATAGTACCTGGCACGATGAATACTGTTCTTAAATTATTTTTTTCATTTTTGTAGACTCTACCACAAAACCTTATATATAACTTAAAAGTTAGTAAAATTGTGTCCTTGCTTTAGAGGAGAGGATCATGTATCACTCTCTTGGTGGAGATGAGAATAATGGAAAAGTGTTAAATGATTTCTGGATGCAGTTTTTAGTAGTGTTTAATTTAAATGAATTGTTGACTGAATTGTAAGATGTCTAAACATCATTGACATTTTTACCTTACTGTAAAATAAAATAAGATATTTGTAATTTTACAGAATTGTATAGTAAGGTTTAATATAAAATTTTTAATGTTTTTTAAAAGTTTTGCTTTATTATAACACTGATCAAATTGTACTGTAATTATTTTCATATCAGTTTCATCCATTAGATTTGTATATTCCTGAAGGTCAGGTAGCATTGATATATTCTTTTTGGGTATCTGTTCCTTTGCCTAGAAGGGTGCCAGGAAAATAGTCTTCATGCAAACATTTTTTAATTGAATGAATTGAATAAAAAGTGAAAATAGTGTAACACTGTTACTCTTTTTGTTCTCTTTAGGAATCAAAGTTTAAGGAAACTGGTGTTATCACCCCAGAAGAGGTGAGGGTTGAATTGAAGACATTTTGAAGCTGTTATCTTTAGAGAAACAATATTATACTGGGAGGCTTTTTCTGCTATAAAGAAACATCTTGCATTTTAATCTTGCTTTGAGTAAAGTTAAATTCTGTTAACTATATTTAAGGATTTTATCAAATGTACTACTTCCCATAAAAGAGAAGGAGCTGTTAGTTCCCTTCCAGTTTACCACTTCTCACTTTTCTCTGTAGTTCCTCTTTATTTAGAACTGAAGGTGGGAAGGGGGATGGAAAAGATTCTTATGGTCATTTGTCCTTCACTCATATTTATATCACATCAGGCTGCACAGTGGGCTCTGTGTTGTTGCGTCTTGGCCTTTTATGTACCACATAAGAGTTTTTAAAACTTTCCATTTGACAGCTTTGCTCACTATTTGGATATTAAGTTTTATCTTAGTATTAGCTTAAATATTTTATTGCTACGTGCTTAACACTGATTATTCCTCCCACTCTTGTTTCGTTTTTTATACTAACCAAATAATGTCGAAACTGCTTAATATGGAAATAACAGCCATTTTATAGGCCAGCTGTGTTTTATTGAACTTTTAACATAGAATTAGGTTTTATCATTTTACTCATTCACCAAATTTATGTAATAAAATGGTTCTCTTTCATCTAGGTAGTTTTATTTTGTTCTCCATAGAGAAACACATACTAGGCTATAAATCTTCTTGACTCTTCTTTTATGAACAATTAAGGTTGTATCTGACTTATTTACTTAGTATTGATATAATTACACAAAATTATATGCAGCATATGGTCTTTATTACTGAATTTAGCCTTCTTATAAGGTAGCTTATAAATATTACAAGTTACTCTGCTTTTTCATCCTGATCAAGGTTGCAACTGACAAACCACTCCCCCATGCTTTTTTCACTAAGTACTTAAGTGATGATCTCTCCCCTTAGCAATAGATGGGGAAAAAACAACAACAACAAAAATCTCAATCTCAATTCCTGTCCTAAAAATTCTGTTGTGGAGCAGGTGTAGCTTAGTGGTTGAGTACTTGCTTTGCACGTACAAGGTCCCAGGTTCCATCCCCGAACCTCAAAAAAAAAAAAATCTGTTAACCTTGAACTATCAAATTCTTATCAAATTTCAGCAAATGGAACACCAGAAATAGATTATATGGACAACTTGATCTTTTGCCTAAGCAGTTCAAGGCTGACTTTTCAAAAGAAGACATAGATTTCTCATTAAACTTAGTTTTAATTTGGTTCAGAATTCTGTGACAGATTTTTGGTCAAGTTGTTTCCATTTTAAAAAGTACTGATTTTAAAAACTACCAACTTGGGAAGCTGATGTGACTCGAGCAGTTGGGTACCTGCCTACCACATGGGAGGTCCTAGGTTCGGTTCCTGATGTCTCCTAAAGAAGACGAGCAAGACAGCGAGCTGATGCAACAAGATGACTCAATGAAATGATGTAACGAGGAGACACAACAAGAGACACAACAAGCAGGGAGTGGATGTGGCTTGAGCGTTGGGCACCTCCCTCCCATATGGGTGGTCCCAGGTTTGGTTCCCGGTGCCTCCTAAAAAAGGAAGACAAGTAGACACAGAGCAGGCAGCAAGCTCAAACAACGAGGGGGGGGGGAATTTTAAAAAACTAATAATTTAAAACTGCCACACAAAAGCAAATGGTTCACAGAACATTCCTTTCTTTCTGAAGGTTTTTTGATGCATTGTTATTATTAAACAGACATTTACTATTAAACTTAAATGGCCAATTGAGACAAACAGTTCTGAGACCAGTTCTTTCACCGCTGGTTAATACTGGGGTGGTAGGTGTTATGGATAATATTCATTAAGTCTTCTGAGCTTTCTGGGCAGACTTGGTGACTGTGCCAGCTCCAGCAGCCTTCTGGTCCACTGCCTTGATGACACCCACAGCAACTGTCTGTCTGATATCAAGGACAGCAAAATGACCCAGAGGAGAATAGTCAGAGAAGCTCTTAACTCACATGGCTTGCCAGGAACTCTATCATTGATGTAATTATCACCAGATTTGAAGAATATGGGGCCATTTTCTGTAAGCTTGACTTTTCACTCTCTTAGAAAACACTCATTGGCAATAGAGTTTCATTCATTTGTTTTGAAAGACAAATTTTGAAGTGAGGCATGTTATATGACCTGAGCACTGTTGTAAATTCCAAGACCTCAAGCCAGAGAATTAACTGATTTTCATTGTGATAGAATTTCTCTAACACAAATCCTGATGAATTCTAAGAGTGATCTTTTATCTAAAATATTCTTTATTTTTAGTGAAGACACATAGTGGTGTGGAAAGAATCTAGAAGACCTGCCTTCTAGACCCATTTCTTTAATTTCTCCTACTCTGACTCGGGCAAATCAGTTAAGCTGTCTAGATCTAGGCCTCTTATTTCTTTAACTATAAAATGAGGGTAAGAATGGCTAGACATTATCTCAAGGACCCAATCTACTTGAGGCTTCTTGAGTTTTGTACCTTGAGTGCCAAATAAAATTAAGTTTTGATCTTAAATATATCAACATTCTTGCCAAATAAAGATGTTATTTAGTCATGGCTCTTAAAACTAACTCTGAAATAGAGCAGAGATGAAATATGCTGTTTCTTCTTTCACCTTTTGATATTTATCTCTTTGTTAAGATGACTAATTGATAAATAGATAGTTGGAGTTAGAGGTGCACGCTGGTGGTTATTGGATTAAATTAACTGTTTTAAAACAAGTTTAATCCTGTGGTTTTGATATTTACCTTCTAACTTTGAATAATTGCACTTAATTGATTTATGAAATTTCACCTTTTTATAAACATCCAAGGCCAAACTAGCCCAGCTGGGTACCAAGCACATAATGGTAGATTTGGGTAGAACACAGTTGTATGATTGAGCAGGGAGCATGGAGGAAGAAAATGGGAAGGCACTATATGCTTTGGGTACTCTATTGCATTGATCTGTTCATTTGTTTCTAGGCTTCTGGCTGTTGGCTTCCATCTCTCTTTTCATTTTTCTTTGAGAGATGTAGAAGTGTTTTGTTTAAAATAAGAGGCAGGCAGTATCTAATATTGTATTGGTTGGTAAAAAAAAAAAACTTCAATGTCAGATGTATGTATGGTTTGATTAAATAGAATATTATTAATAGAAGGTAGCTTTAGGAATAAAGATGATCACCAAAATGTTAATATCAATCTTTTCTTGTTGGAGTTATTTAGTAGTATATATTGATTAGTCTTGCAAGAGAATGTTTAATCACTGAGAGAAAACTACTGCAAGCAACATTGATGATTTAGAAATTTGAGTCTTTCACATTTTATTTCATTTGAACATACAAAACAAGTACTTTGGTCATTGCTAATGAGGCATATGTACACATGTACTAATTATTGGTGAAATTCCATTTGCTTTTATAGTTTTTCCTTATGTTCTAGTGTCTTTTATTTTTTTGTGGATGCCACCAGAAGGATCATTAGATAAAATAGTAGAGTCTTGTGATCTCAAGGCATTATCATTAACTTTGAAGTTTTAATTATTTGTTTTGCTTTATATTGTTAATATTCTTTTGGCAGTGATAAATTAGTTCCTGATAACCACAAAGTTAAATTTAATATCTGGTTGCAGTGACCAAAATGCTTAAAACTTGGGGGAGAAAGTTTTGTTTTTTAGTTTGGATCTTGTCTCTACCTAATTAGTTTAAATAATAAAATAAAGTTTCATTTAAATAAAAGAACTGAAACATTTATAACGTTCTTGGAATAGAGCTGCTAAATCTTATCTTGTTAATTTTGAATTAATTTTTTTTTCCTTAAAAGAGGTTATTCTTAGAGTTGATAGAATTTTACTCTATGCAATTGAGTGTTTTTTTATATACATGTTTTTCTCAAAAATTCATTAGAAGATTAAAGATATTATAACACGCTGTGTAATAAAACCATGAGCAATGCGCGATTTTCAGTTAGAGCTGTTGTGAAATAGAAGTAATTGGGAAAGAATGTATGCATATTGCTTTAAAAGTTTAAATCGTTCTCCAAGTCTCTTGGTTTTTCTGGAGAAAAAGAAAAATTTTTAGAATAGGGATTCTTGACAACGGGTTCATGAGCTTGAATTGAAATTCAAAAAAACATTATTCTTGTGGGGACGTGTTGGTCCAGGTAGGATATATTCATTAAATAATGCACAGTGTAGTGTGGACTTAGTAAGGGGTCCGTGGTTTTCACCTGACAGGTCCGTGGAGCAAAAAAGGTTAAGAACCCCTGTTTTAGAATGTTCAGCCTGCTCGGAAAATGAAAGTTTTCTTAGAGGATTCAGATTCTTAATTATCTAGATGTTTACAAAGTCATTCCAAAAGCTTCTTTTTCCCTGCTTCCTTGCTAACATTTCTCTTTTTTGCTAGTGATTCCTTTAAGTGTGTGGCAAAAAAAGTATTTCCAATTTGGACATCCCTAAATTTTAAAAAATTATAAAAAGAGGAAGAAGAAACGTGCTGTGATGTAACAAACTTACCTGTATATATTTAGTAATTTTATTCAGAGCTTTTCATATTGAATTTTCAGCTAATAGCAAGACTATGTTTGCATTTTATTTATCCACTAAATGGTTATTGACATTTAAAATTTTGTAGCCTTACCTTTATTCATTTCATGATGCTGTAATGATTTAGCATTATTTAATCGTGATAAAAATTGGACTTTTAAAAAATAGCACTCAATATTTTTTTCTTCCAAAATCAATTTGAATGTTTATGGATGTTAAGAAATATTACAGTTTTAATAATCAAAGATAAATCTTCAGGTATGTAGAGCAGGTTTAGCACTGTTTGCATTTTAATTTAATATCTGGTACCAAGGCTTCCTAGGGTGATCAGTTTGGTATTTTGCCAGCCTACATTGAATGATATTCATTTTTTTCTTTTTCCTCTTGTTTTATATTTCTTCTAAATCATGAATAGTTTGTGGCAGCTGGAGATCACTTAGTCCACCACTGTCCAACATGGCAATGGTAAGTAATCTTGAGAGAAGAATAGGAAATTAGGTAGAAGCTATGGCTTCAAATTTATGGGAATTTGGAAAGTGGGTTAGTACATGAAAAGTGGTTAAAATGACCAGTTTTGCCCTCTTCTAGTCAATTTTTCTATTAAGCAGTGCCCCAGTGTTACTCGAAGTAAAATAAAAGAAGAAAAGTTGGTCATTATAACCAGTTTGATTTGCTCCATTAGTAGAAAAGATGGACATTTTTGAGATAAGTGTCTTTGACTTCCTTTACTAACATTTCCTCTATAGTATCTAGGCTTGATCTTGTCATGGTTCTTTATAACGTAATGTTCAAAAGCTTATTAAATTTGATTAGCTCATTTTTCAAATTAACAAATACTTTTGAACATTTTTTATGTTCTAGATGTTGAATAAAGTGACTAATGTTCAAATGTTCTTTAAAATGTAAGGCATGAACATTTTCTATTAAGCTTCAAAAGTATGGTCCCTCTTTGGGAATTAGCTCAAAAACTAAAAGGTTCATGATACTGATTAAGGTCTTAATTATAACTCTGCTCATAATAGATATTTAAAGTTTTTATTGGGAATGGATGTGGCTCAAGTGGTTGAGCACCTGCTTCCCACATGGGAGGTTCTAGGTTCGGTTCCTGGTGCCTCCTGAAAAAACAAAAACAAACTAAAAAACCAACTCAGGGAAGCCAGTGTGACTCAGTGATTGAGTGCTGGCTTCCCACATAGAAGTTCCTGGGTTCAATTCCTGGCTCCCTGTACCTCAAAAAAAAGAAAAGAAAAAAAATTTTTTTTTTCTTTTCTTCATTACTTTTCTGTTACTTACAAAGGTAATTTAAGCAGTTTAGGAGTTCTCATAACATATATTTTAAAAATATTATGAATACTATATTTTTAAAAGAAATGCAGTTTCATTACTTTCAAATACTTATGATAAAACTATCTGCCAGTAGCTGAAAATTGATTGCAGTACTTGCAGAAGTTTTTAAATTAGTTAGAATTGTTTGAAAATATGTTTTGATACAAGTGCTTCAATGCCTGTTATATACTTTTTAGTTATTTATTTTTTACTTAATGACACTTTTTCAGTTGTAGCTCAGATGTATATTTTTTATTTGGGGGCCAAAGTTCTAGAATTCAAGTTCTAATTAAACTATTTTAAACCAGAATTGGGCCTCTTTTCCATCTGTGGCCTATTCTATTCCCCTTAATGTTTGTATTTAACATATACCCAAGACAGATGTCACTCCTTTTTATCAATTGCACTTTATCATCTACATCACTGTTTCTTATGTATCTAAGAGGTCAGGTTCATTTATTTTTGTGTCCTTTTTTTTTTCCCTACGTGTATATCTGTTCCATATTTAAAATTGAGTTCATACCTTAGAAGCTCTTCTGTCCTAAATTGTTTTTCCTATCTTAAAATGTCTATCAAAAACATATATTGGTCTATAGTTTATGTATATTTCAAGTCAAATAGGTATTTAAAATTTAACATAATATTCATTTTGTAAAACAGAATTTTCTTCATCATGATAGGTATGCAGTTTTCTTATTCAGATTACTTTGTCATGGCACTTGTCTAATTTGGTTAGGCGTTTAATTTGTAGCATTATTTGTGGGGGTTTGTATATTTCAACAGAATCATCATCTTTTAGCAGGTATTGGTAGTTTATAGTTCCGCTTTATCATCTGTGATGGTTGAAATAATTTTATTCTAATTAAAACTCAATTATACTATACTTCAGTGTTCTCACTTCTGTCTGCATTGCTGATGCCAAAGGAATAATCCATTTTAAATCAGTGCCAGAAACAGGTTATTGCTATCCTGTATATTCATGTGTACAAGCGCCATCATGACCTTATTAAGTGTTCTTCCCTCAGAACTTCTGGCAGTGCATCATCTTATTGAATTTGACACTTTGGAATGGTCTAGAAAGGCCTACAGGGTTGCCAGATGATATTGGGGCATTTCCTAGCTTTCTCTTCTGCTCAAAACCTGTAGTAACATCTTAAGACTGAAGCTGGAACAGCAAAGCTCCACACTTAGGCTGTATATTTGTGGTAAAGACCACCCCAGCTGTAGCCAATTACAGTAGATGACCCACAGAAGAATCTTTGAAAATTTCTTAATGCTGGATTCCAAGTAACTCTGAAAAATCAAGTGTTACAATAGTTGAGGGAATAGTATTTAAGAGCAGGAACTCTGGAGTCGCTTGGTTTCTCCTGGTTGTTTCACCTTCTAGTTTTGTGACTGGGCAAATTGACCTCTTTAAGCTTTCATTTACTTATCTATAAAATGGGGATATTAATATTCTCTACTTCTTAGAGTTATAGGATTAAGTGAAAATAATGTGTGTGAAGTTCTAAGTCATGTAATTATAATTAACTCAATAAGAGTTTGTTTTTCATCATTATTATTCTCAACATTATCTTGTGATTCAAAGCATCTCTTATCCCTTAGTTCCAATTTTAAAATAGCAGTAGGAACAGAGATCTTGCCAACACCTGCTTCGTTTTATGAGTTGTGCTTTTCCATACCCTGACATATATTCTTGAGCTAAACACTTGATGGCATCCTTCCCAAACTAATCCTAAAACTATTTTCTCAGGCATGTGGATTATGTAGTTTTGAGATTTACAAATATCTTCTGTATTTACCTTTAATATGTGTATATGTGTGTGTGCTTTTCACTGTTTTTAAAGGGCTGTGGGGGAAGAATTGAAAGTGAAGGCATACCTACCAGCAGGCAAACAGTTTTTGGTAACTAAAAATGGTAAGAATCACGATGTGTGTGTGTATATATATGTATGTATGTGTGTGTGTGTGTGTGTGTATATATATATATATATATAGTAAATTTTGTACAATTATATTTTTAAAAACCTTGGGACTTACTGGTCTTAATTTGTGATTAAAACTGTGATTAGAGTTTCTCCACAGATGGAAATTTAATGAAACTCTGGGTTTTTAGTTGCTGGCATATTTTTTTTCCCTTTTATTTATGGATTGTTTATCTCCTTTTCCTTTTTTTCTTATTTTCTTTTTGCCAAAAAGATGTGATTGTCTCCGTGTGGAAAAAGAGGGCTATAAGCAACATTTGGCTTCTTCTAATTGGACTTTTGTTGCAGTAGACTCCATAATCATAATCTTTTTAGCTATTTGACTTTAATCTTTAAACTTAAACGTTTCATAAAAAATGAAATTGGTACTGCTTTTAACATATAAAAGCTTAAAGATTTTATTATACATTGTCAATGAAAGATTGACACAAAAGGAATGTTTTATTTATGAAGTTAATTTTAAAACAACACCAAAAGACTCTTTTAGTCCTTATTTAATCACTTAACAATACATTGATTTTTGTATAGGAAAATAGGAAAAGGAAAATGATATGTACAAAGCATCATTTTTTTCTTTTCTCATGGCATATTTATTTTTACTGGGATTGGTAATTTTATACCCTGATTTATAAAAAAAAGAATCGGGAGATTAATGGCACTTTGTTCACCCTATGTCGTTATGTTTTTACCTTATAATTGTTCAATATCAGTATTGTGAATAATAATACCTATTAACTGACACATCTGCATATGAAAAACTTGGCACCAGTATGGAATTCATATTGAAATTTAATTTAGTCTTGCAAACTAGAGGTCACCTCTACCACCCTTGAGTGTGACAGGTGGTGCCTCCATGCTCTGAGAGTAAAGCCATTAAAATAGGGTATTATTATTCATAAGCCTGAAGTTGAGCAATGTCACCTCTGGCTTCATCCTGCCATTCTTTATAGGCCATCAGGGTAAAAGAATACATAGACTATTTCCAGTAGAGCCCATTCTACTTCTCACAAAGCTATTTAGGGAAAGATAAATGTGGTCAAATAATTATGTGTCTGTGGAAATGAATGTAACTCTTAATCACTTTTATTAGTGGTGAAATATAATATTTACAGAATAGTTTGATGGTTAAGTCTTTATGGAATAAAACTTTATGAAGAACAGACTTCCCCTTTTTTTCTACTGGTTTACAGATTATGTGCTAGTAACTGAACTTGCTTTTTTTTTTTTTTTTTTTTTTTAATAGTTCCATGCTACAAGAGGTGCAAACAGATGGAATATTCAGATGAATTGGAAGCGATTATTGAAGAAGATGATGGTGATGGGGGATGGGTAGATACCTATCACAACACCGGTAAGAAGAATAGAATGCCATATACTCAGTTTAAATTGTTTTTAATTCGTTTGCAATCTTTTACAAAAGCCTTGACCCCTCCCCCCAAAAAAAGGATACGTAGACTTTTTTTTGTCCCTACTAAGCTTTTATCTGAAAAAAGCAGGAGGACAAATTGGGAGAAAAGAAGAAAAATGCCCTAGGAATATACACATTTCTATAGTACTTGCTGCTTTGGTTGCAATTTGAAAATAAAATTCATATTATTTTCTTTATTTTTAAAGAAGGAAAGAAAGAAAAAAGCCAATCAGAAATACATTTGTAATGCTTTACTTTAGAATCCCTTGCTTATATGTCATTCCACTCCTGGATTATGAGCTCCTTGAAGACAGAAACCATGCTATATTCATATTAATTTACCCAGAGAGTAGAAAACAATACCTGACATTTAAAAACATTTAATAATTATTTGTTGAATGACTAAAGAGATATTAAGGAGTATAAGCTCCATGAAAGTAGAGACGCATTGTTGAATCCTCAGTATATATCACAGTGCCTGATATAGAAGTTGTTCAATAAGTATTTGTTGAACAAGTTGACTGAATTTAAGCCTATCACAACTGTATGTTTTCATAAGTTGTTTGGAACTCTGAATACATTTTTTTCACTACAGGTCCTAAAAACCCAATTTTTTACACCATATTTATGTAATTATGGAAGTGTATATTGTATATAGCTATAACTAGTTACCAATTATGACAGTTTCAATTAAGAAAATGTGTTTTAAATCTTAATACAGGATATTGAAAACAAGTTTTCTCTCTTTAAGTCTTAGACACTAGGAGGTAATATCCTCAGCAGTAGAAATAGGATTTCTCAATCTTGCACCTCTTGACATTTTGGGCCAGATAATTCTTTGTTGTGGGGGGCTTTCCTATGCATTGTAGAATGTCTAACAGTATATCTGGCCTCTACCCACTAGATGCCAGTGGTGATTTCTCCAGTCATTGATAAATGCTGGACAAAATTGCTGCCTCCAGTTCAGACCCACTACAATAGATGGATGGCTAAGTAGTCTGTACAGGAAAAAGTTCATCTTTAGGTCAGTTTCTCCTCTCCTGAATAAGAGACACTGCCATTTATTTCTTTATGGAGGCTTAAGCACAGGTACAGTACTTCCTCTGTAGTGTTTAAAATGGAACTTGGGCTCCTTGCTTCTTAGTAAGTTGAGTGTTGCTATGTCAAGGTCTGGAGGAAATATCTGATTGAGTAGCCTTTTAAAATAATTTCAAAAATCATCACTTTCCTTCCACTGAGTAGTGTTTTCAAACTTTTTTTTTTTTTTTCCTGCTCTTTCCAAAATCTTTTGGCTGCTCTGCTTTAATTTTCCCTTGTCTGGAAGGTATAAGTAGCACATCTGCAGTAAATTGTTTACTAACTAGAGCCATTGGTTACAGGACTAAGTTTTCAATGTCACATTAAGGAGTTACTCTGTTGTTTTAGCTGCATTCTGTTTCATAATCACTATCCCAAAATCCAGGTGCATATTTACAAAGCATTCATCATAGAAATAAGTAGCTATCAGTATGATTTTTGGTATGATCATAATCTATCACAGGAATTGGACTAAATTTAGAAAGCGTTTGCCCTAGTATGGAACAAGTAATACCATTTTCATATAGGAAAACGACATAGTATATTGCAGCTAATTTTATGTACATAATTCTTACTAATGTTTATGAGATACCCTCAGAATTATAGGTTTAAACTGTATTCTAGTTTAGTTAAAGCAGTGCTTTCAGTTGACTCACAATTCCAGGTGCCTGGTTCCTCCTTACTCAACTCAGCTCCCCTTGCTTCATCCCTACTTCTTCCCATGGTCATCTTTTTTTTTTTTTCCCCTTTAGCCTTTGAGAATATTACCTTCATTAGAGTATTTAGAGCTTTCTTTTCTTTGCCAGTTGTGTCCTACTTTCCTTTAGAAGATTCTGGTTAAATGGAATGTTGCTACGTTATTTTTTGGCAAATTGAAGAAGTTTATTGTGTTTTTGAGGTTCATAGTTTTTGTTTCTTATGTACAGGATGCAGCAAATCATCTTTTAATATCAATTTGATATGATAAGATTTGGGTTTTACTGTTGTAAAGTAACTCATACCTATTATATAATTTCTAGAAAATTACCTGAGGCAAAAGCTTTATGCTAGAGCTGTGGATTGTTGCATTTTCCATTTGTAAAAGTGAGCTAGTCATTCTTTCATTTAGGTATGTTAAACAGATATATCAAAATTATAGAAGATTAACAAAAGAGTATATTTTGTATTTAGGGTTGAATTTTTTTGCTGTTTTTTTAAGTAAATTTAGCTACTATTGTCTTATTGTATTTCTCATCCTTGTTAAGCCATCTGATTCAACACTGACAGTTATTTTGCATTAGAAATATTACTTAGTTTATGATGCTGCTGCCATCTGCTTAACACATTCATTGAGACAACTAGGTTCCAATATATTTGCTCAACGAGGTGAAGTGGAGAGAGCATGGAACCAAAAATCAGCAGTTATAAATTTGATTCCTAGTTCCTTCACTTAACTGGCTGTGAGATTCAAGTCATTTAACCTCTCTAAAGACTTCATTTCTTCATAAGGAAAAATCATTATTACCCTAGCTGCTTCATAGGATAGTGCTTGTAAGGATTAAATGAGATGTGGAAACACCTAGTAAAGTAGAAAACTTCCTTTAAATGAAATATGACTTACCTCTGGTTGGTCTAGATATCTGAAACAGTATTTTATTTGGAAAATTTTGATGCAGGCTTAATTAAAGTGTAAATGAGTTCTGTAACCACTTAATCTGTTCGTTTTCTGAGAATGAATGTTTGTTTTGATAATCTCAAGCAAGGAAAATGAATAAAAGTAAATGAAGAATGATAGAGCAGGATAATTCATGACAGAATATTATTAATCAATTAAAAGACAGTGTTTACAGCTTATTTTTTTTCTGAATGTTTAACAGGTATTTCAGGAATAACAGAAGCAGTTAAGGAAATTACACTGGAAAACAAGGTACTGGTTAATTATATTTCTAAATTCAATGACCTATTTATTGCTAAAATATATATTTTTAGGATCACCCATATTTTTCTTATCCAAACTCAGTTATTTATTATCCTCCTCTAAATTCAAGCAATTTCCACCCCCTAACCCCACATTTTCTATGTCAACATACCAAAACAGACTACTGTTTCTTATTTTTTCCCTTATTTTCCTTAATCTGTCATATGGCTAAGAAAAACCTCTTTTAGATTGTAACTGGTAAATCTATTAATTTTCACTAGTTGAGAAGAGTTCAAATTTGACTTCTATGCTAAGTTAAAAGAAATGGATTTTTGTTTTTAATCAAATTTAGTACCTAATATTATGTAGTGGAGGTTTATCCAGTTGTTGATTAGTGAATGTTAATAATACCATATTAGGGTTGGATGTGGCTCAACTGGTTGGGCGTTCGTCTCCCATATGGAGGGACCCGGGTTCCATCCCTGGGACCTCCCGGTTAAAAAAAAAAAAAAAAAAAAAAAAACAACAAATAATACCATATTAGTGTTTAAAATTTGTAGTTTAAATATTGTCTTAAACAAGTTAATCATTCTCCTAGTATTTTCTTAAAACACTAATTTTGTTTTTTGGTTTGTTCTTGAAAATTCAAATGTAAACTTTAGTGTAGCCTAGTCCAAAAGTAGGAAATTTTAAGTAAGTGGAAGTTAAATGAGTTAATTTTTTTATATGATTGTTTTGGGAGGGAGGGCAAAATACATAATTGGGTAGAATTTTTGTGCTGGAAGTGTTAATTCAGGCTATTTGGGTTATATTAGCTTTTCAGTTCTAAAGAGAACAATTAAAGTTTTCTTCTTATTTTTATATAGTTTGAAATGATATGAAAAAAGAATATAAAATGACTCACCCTTATCTTTTTTAAAGTTTTTTGTTAACAATCAAGTCTCTTAGAGGATAGAATATTTGGACCAGTTTATTCCATTTCTCTTGTCCATATAAAAACTATAACAGTTAGTAGTTTAATATATTCTTTGTGTGTTCATTTGATAAACAACAAATTGGTAACTGGGTCCTAACAGAAAGTGTTAGAAACTAAAACAAGTTTTATTTTTTTCACTGTAGAATTTTATGCTTGCTAGGGCTTAAAGTTCAGTTCATTGGCTGGAGAATTCATCCTTTTGAAATTCCACTTTAGAGAGTCTGAGTGACTAAGGACAAATCACACAAATGACTTTGCTGCTTCTGAAGCTTTTCTTGTTTACTCTGGCCAGTATCTCCATTTTAAGACTGATTTCTATAAGCCTTTCATTTAACCTGTTTCATGTATTTATGTCATGCTGGTAAGGTCATTTAATAGCATACATGCTTCAGACTGTGGGAATGATAAATGGCAGAGTAGTGTGGATGGTTCTTTTTGATACATTTATGATAATTCTTTCAAGAACTTTTAGTAAATGATTAATATGACCCTTGATATCCAGCCTAACATCCTTATGTCCTATAGAACGATGATGACTTAGAATAATTTACAACTAGAATATTTCTTTCATGTCATTTTCTATTTAATATAAAATATATATTATTTATTGTAACTTAGTGCTTAGAGAACTTTTCATCCAGACCCAAGTGTTAATCCCTGTTATTGATTTTACTGTATGTCTGTTGTATCAGGTATGAATGTCATCAGCATGATTAAAATTTTTCTTAATGATCCGTTTTTCAGATATTGGCTCATCTAATAATTGCCAGACATTGATAATATTTCTTCTATGGTTCACATTTGGGTATAGTAATGATGTGTAGAATTTATGTTTCTAGTGGTAAATAGAATCATCCATAAGGAAAATTGTAAAGTATGAGAAATTTTATGTCCAATTTATTGACTTATTATATTGACTTTAAATTTTCAGAATATTAATTTTGTAATAAAGATAACCATATGTAGACCTATCATTGACTAGCATTATTTTTTCATTCTTAGAACTAACATAGTTAAGAAATTGATCTGAAATCCTATGTGCTGTAATAACTATAAGATCTGATAACCTTTTGTTTAATTCAACCATGATATTGTTAAAAATTATAATAGGGTTTGGTTTATAATTTATAATAAATTTATTTTCATATATAATTGCTTTGTGATTTGTAAATATTTTTTTCTTCCTTTAAATTGTGATAAGTGTGTCTAAATTAAAATAAATTTGAACTGAATTTCTAATACTAATGAATTGGTTAATTAAAAATATTTTTTGTTTCACTGGGAGTGCAACTGACAACTATTTTAAATGGTTATCTTAGATTACTCTTGGTGCTCCTATGATAACTTTTATATTTTTCAGTCACAGCACTTAGCATACTGCTTTTAATTATTGTTTTCTGCATCTGTCATCTCCTGGGGTATGAGTTTCTTGAGGATAAGAATTGTCTTATTACTGTTTATTTTCACAGTGGTTAACACTGTGCTGGCACATGGGTGCTCAGTTTTTGAACTAATGAACATATTTAAATGACTTTAAATATAATTAATTTCAAAGGACAGTATAAAACCCCAAGATTGCTCAGTATATTGTGAGGAGGAGGAAGAAGAGGAAGAAGAAGGAGAAGCTGCAGATATGGAAGGTATGTCTTCTAGATTTGCTTTAACCACACTAGAATACTGATTTGGGAATATTTGTAATTTATGTGGATTAAGAATTCTACTCCATTGGATTCTAAATTTTACTGGTTATCAGCCCAGAAAAGATTTTGTTTAAATTTGATCAGTACAATATTTATTTTGACATTGGACTCTTCTTACTTCATCTAGAGCATAGTCTTGATAGCATTATTTAAACTAGGATAAATATTAGTTATAAATCTCTAATGCTGAATAAAGGTGCAGGTATACAGATTCTTAAGCTAATTCTTAAATTAGTTATTTCAGAGCAGAACAAATGTTGCTTGCATAATTTTGTATTTTCTTTCTCCTTTTAAATATCTTTCTGCTAAAAACTTAAGATAGTAATTCTTTTTTTTTTAAAACCAATTTTATTGATAAATATTAATAAAGCATACAAAGTATATATATATATATAAATAACATTTTTGTAAGCAAATGCACATATATGCATATATATTTATATATCATTTTACAAATATTGGTATGTATTGTGAAAATTTTGATTTTTACCCACAATAAAAAATAAATAAATTAAAAAAAAAAAAAA